>CAIGQS010000365.1:0-41524 GCA_903798195.1 Danio kyathit
AAAAGAGAAGAGATGAAGAGAAAAGAAGAAAAAACAAAACAAAACAAAGAAGAGACAAATCCCACTTCCAATACCTGCTGCTTAAAAGAAAACGTCCTACTCAATGGCTGTGCACAATTGACTGTCCGGCGTCTGCCTCTCTCAAGGTTAGCGAGACTGAAACCAGCAGAACGAAACGGGAGCAAGACACAGAAAAACGGCTCTAAAGAGGTCAGCCTACAATTTAGAAATGTCCCCTGTGCCGGCTCTTTTTTTAGTCATCCGTTCCCCCTATCCTGACTCCAGCAGTGCTCAGGCAGTCTCTAACAGGCTTCTGACCCCGTCAGTCAGTACAGCTCCTCAGTTACTATAACACACACCTACAGGAGTGGACAGGGTGTGTCCCCAAACGCTCCATCACTTCCTGCTGCTGTGCTATAGGCTGCTGCGGGACGGCTAAATATAGAGGCAGGGAAATCAAGAATTCACTCTGAAGCTGCACTGAAACTGGAACATTTGCAAATTAAGTGTAGACGTCTGTGCTATTAAACTATGTACAGTTGAAGTCAGAATTATTAACCCTCCTGAATTATTTGCCCTTCTGAATATTTTAACGGAAAGATTTTTTCAGTTTCTAAAAACATAATAGTTTTAAAACTCATTTCTGATAACTGATTTATTTTATCTTTGCCATGATGACAGTACAGAGTATTTGACTAGATATTTTTCAAGATAATAGTATTCAGCTTAAACTGACATAGTCAATTCTACCCCTTAGCCCTTCCCCTTACCCCTCATTTTGCGCATTCGCGTGAAGGGGTAGGCGTGTCCCAATTCTCTTTAGCTTGAAGGCGTAGGGCTGAGGGGAAGGGCTAGATAGCCCTTGAGACAGAGATTTTTCAGGACCACACTCAGACCAAAGGGTACGAAAATTTCCCATAATACACCAGCTACAACGACAGCATAGCTGCACACGGAAGTACAGGGATCCACAAATTAGTATTTTTTGTCATTGTTACTATTTTTAACAACAAACAAGCATATGTTTTGATACATTCATAACCGCGTTCGTGTTTTACCGTCATGCTTTGAAAAAAAAAAAAAAAAATCTCACTGCACCGGCCACTTTATTAGGTACACCTTACTAGTACCGGGCTGGACCCTGCTTTGCCTTCAGAACTGCCTTATGGCATAGATTCAGCAAGGTACTAGAAATATTGCTCAGATATTCTATATCTCTATATTTACATGATAGCATCATGCAGTTCCTGCAGATTTGTTGGCTGCATATCCATGATGTGAATCTCATGTTCCACCACATCCCAAAGGTTCTCTATTGGATTGAGATCTGGTGACTGTGGAGGCCATTTGAGTACAGTGAACTCATTGTCATGTTCAAGAAACCAGTCTGAGATGATTCGCACTTTATGACATGGCATGTTATCCTGCTGGATGTAGCCATCAGAAGATGGGTACACTGTGGTCATAAAGGGATAGACATGGTCAGCAACAATACTCAGGTAGGCTGTGGCGTTGACACAATGCTCAATTGGTACAAATGGACCTAAAGTGTGCCAAGAAAATATCCCCCACACCATTACATCACCACCACCAGCTTGAAACGTTGATACAAGGCAGGACGGATCCATGCTTTCATGTTGTTGATGGCAAATTCTGACCCTACCATCCGAATGTCACAGCAGAAATCGAGACTCATCAGACCAGGCAACGTTTTTCCAATCTTCTGTTGTCCAATTTTGGTGAGCCTGTGTGAATTGTAGCCTCAGTTTCCTGTTCTTAGCTGACAGGAGTGGCACCCGGTGTGGTCTTCTGCTGCTGTAGCACACCCGCCTCAAGGTTGAACGTGTTGTGTGTTCAGAGATGCTCTTCTGCATATCTCGGTTGCAAGGAGTGGTAATTTGAGTTACTGTTTCCTTTCTATCAGCTGGAACCAGTCTGGCCATTCTCCTCTGACCTCTGGTAACAAGGCATTTGCGCCCACAGAACTGCCGCTCACTGGATATTTTCTCTTTTTCAGACCATTCTCTATAAACCCTAGAGATGGTTGTGCGTGAAAATCCCAGTAGATCAGCAGTTTCTGAAATACTCAGACCAGCCCGTCTGGCAGCAACAACCATGCCACAATCAAAGTCACTTAAATCCCCTTTCTTCCTTATTCTGATGCTCGGTTTGAACTGCAGCAGATCGTCTTGACCATGTCTACATGCCTAAATGTATTGAGTTGCTGCTATGTGATTGGCTGATTAGAAATTTGCAATAACGAGCAGTTGGACAGGTGTACCTAATAAAGTGACCAGTGAGTGTATATAATAACGCTAACTTTTAAAAGCTAATAGTTACTAATTATTTAAAGTTATGATATCTAATAACCTTAACTTTTCCGAATTTAATTGTAATGCAATAATGTCCACCTTTTGTAAAACTGCTTTGAAACAACAATTATTGTGAAAAGCGCTACACAAATAAACTTGAACTGAAATGAATTGAAATGTGCGCGCGCTTTCTTTATTTACAACACAAACAATACATATGAACAAGTCTTTTATTTAGATGAGTGTGTCAACATAAGGCATTGTTGAGTGTAAATAGAGAGCGTGTGAGTGTGTTTATCTTACTACGTTTCTCTTTCTTCTTGAACTTGTTCTTCTTCTTGTTGTGCTCCTTCTCGTCATCAGACACAGCGTCGGGCGGCTCATGGTGGTGTCCGTCGTGAGGGGGCGACGGGTCACCTGTACGGTACAGACCGGGGAACTTAGTGGGACTGATCTCCTCTGAGCTCGGGGTACGAGCCACACCCCCTGGATGCTCTGCCCTCCTCTGCTCTGCAGGGCTGCTACTGGGTGGTAAGAAGCACTCCGTCATCTCTGCGCTGCCCTGGTATTGGCTGATCGCAGCACAGTGCCCTGAGATTGGCTGTTCACTCTGATGACACGTCACCTTTCCATGTCATCTATGAAAGTGAGATAGAAGAAAGAAAGTGTTATTTTAAATGCATCGTGTAGTACTGTTTGATTCTGATTCCAACTTCTGTAAATTAATCGATGAATTCTTTTTTTTTATTTATTTACTTGATTCTTCATATTCAAACCCTACAAGATGGAAATAAGCTACAAGAAAGCTTTGTCAAGCACAAAATGTATTGCATGCACAACGCACTTGTTGGTTTGTTTATTTATTTTCACATTAGTAATTTATGACTTAATTCATGACTAGATCAACATAGATAGAAATATATTGCATAATAATAACTTATAATAATAATAACAACAACAACAACAACAACAACTTGATACAACATAGATAGAAAGATATTGCATAATAATAACTTATAATAATAATAATAATAACAACAACAACAACAACTTGATACAAAATTAATAAGTTAGGTAATAAATAAGTTAATAAATACATGAATACATACATACATAAAAGTTAATAGATAAAAAAAAATTGATTAGTTAATAAATAAATAAATTGGTTAATAAATAAATTAGTTAATAAATAAAAAATATTTTAATAAATGAGTTAATAAATAAATTAGTAAATAAATAAATAAATAAATAAATAGAGCTAATAAAAATACATAAGTTAATAAATAAATGAGTTAAAATAATAAATAAATTAGTTAATGAATAAACAAATAAATAAGTTAATCATTAAATTAGTTAATGAATAAATAAATAATTTAACAAAAATGAAATAAATAAATAAAGCTAATAAAAATAAGTCAATAAACAAATAAATTGGATAATAATTGAATTAGTTAATAAATAAATTAGTAAACAGATAAAAATTAATAAGCTAATAAAAATAAGTTAATAAATAAATAAGTTAAATAATAAATAAATTAGTTAAAATAATAAATAAATTAGTTAATGAATAAAAAGATAAATAAATAAATTAGTTAATCAATAAATTAGTTAGTCAATAAATAAATAATTTAACAAAAATGAAATAAATTAACAAAAAAGTCAATAAATAAATACATTTGCTAATAAATAAATTAGTTAATAAATAAATTAGTAAATAGATAAATAAATAAATAAGCTAATAAAAAGTAAATAAGTTATTAAATAAATAAATTAGTTAAAATAATAAATAAATTATTTAATGAATAAATAAATTAGTTAATAAATTAATAAATAAATAAAAATATTTTAATAAATAAATAAGTTAATAAATAAATTAGTTAACAAATAAGTAAATAGATAAATAAATAAGCTAATAAAAATAAGTTAGCAAATAAATACATTGGTTAATAAATAATTTTTTAATAAATAAATTAGTAAATAGATAAATAATTAAATAAATAAATAAATAAGCTAAAAAAATAAGTGAATAAAAATAAATTTGTTAAAATAATAAATAAATAAATGAGTTAAAAAATATATAAATAGTTAATAAATAAATTAGTTAATAAATAAGTGAATAATTTAACCAAAAAATGAAAAATAAATTAATAAACAAGCTAATAAAAAATAAACAAGTCAATAAATAAATACACACAAATATTTTAATAAATAAATAAGTTAATAAACAAATTTGTTAATAAATAAGTAAACAGATAAATAAATAAATAAATAAATAAGCTAATAAAAATAAGTTAATAAATAAATTGGGTAAAATAATAAATAAATTAGTTAAAAATATAAGTGAATAAAAATGTAAATAAATCAATTAATAAGTTATTAAATAAATATGTCAGTAAGTTAATAAATAATTTTAATTTTTAATAATTTTAATTTATAAGCTAATAAATAAATAAATAAAATAAAATGTTTAATAAATTCTTCCTGGGAAAACATTTTTAAAACATCCATCAAAGTGCTCTGAGATGCATATACAGCACTAACATATCATGTCTAAATTACACTGGTCAACAATAGAAACTGAAAACTGTACACTGAAATAACAGCATTACAGCACTGAATAAGAGTGCACTTTATCTGTCAAAAAGATGTGTGTGAATGTTTTGTTATAACAACAGCATGATTTCAAGATAAAAAGATATATAAAAACAAAAACAAAAAAAAAACTACAGAATTTCATTTAAAACTAAAATACCGTATAATTAAACCCTTCATGTCATGCATCTGTTAACTTTTATATGTATTAAGAGTGGAGCTAAACACTTTTTGTGCACCATAAATCACAATCTCAAAAGTCGTTTATAAGACATATGTGTGCATTATAAACCATCCCCATTAACTTAAACAAAAGGTAATAATCAATACATGTTCATACAAGGCTGTTAGAAAATATGCAATGGTAAGTGAATCGTGGATATAATTATTTGAGCCAATTAATTAAAGCAAAGTCAACCAAATCTGTTTGAGTAAAAGTATCTGATCATTAATAACAAGTGACTTCTGATTATAACAAGTCAAATTATTAATGTATATTATGTCAAAATAGTCCAATTACTCTTTTTTTTTTTTAACTGAACAGAGTCGTCGATTTCCCCTTATTGAATCGTTTCAGAACTTTGGAATCTAATCTTTTTTTTAAATCAACCCACAGCCAGTGATCAATTTAATGCATTCTTGCATCAGGGGAAAAGATAACCTTCAAATGAATGATGCGGAGGTCTATTAAAACCTGTTCCGTACACTTACAAATGTGTGCGATTAAAAGCTCAAATCTTTTCATATAAGGTCATAACAATGATACTAATGCCCTCTAGCTGCCACACGTTCTTTTACATCTGTAAAGCTAAAACAGGAATCAATTTAATGTCAGTAAAATAAAAAGTTTATGGGCCGAGAAGAGCAGACTGGAACACTAAAAGTGACCTTCCCCATATCAAACCATTTTATGTATTGGATTAATACAATTATGATAAAAAAAAAATAAAAAAAAAATCAACATAAGCACACAAACACAGTAACACACACACACACTGAAAAAAGAATAGAAAAATAAAGAAAATAAACCCAAGCTTTAAATAAACATTTTTTTAAAATGTGTGTAATAATTTCACAGAAAATTACAAAGTAGAAAAAGCAAATTGAAATTTGAAAGACAAAGGATTTTGACAAAAAGACAGTACACTACCTGACAAAAGTCTTGTCGCTCGCCTATCCAGGTTTTATAATCAACAAATAATAACTTGACTTCTAGTTGATCATTTGGCATCATAAGTGGCTTATATGAAAGGCAAAGGCGTCTAGATTACGCTTATTTTACCAAAATAAAATATGATCATGCCTCGATTTTTAATTATTTAATCAGGACAGTAAGGTCTGACTTTGCTTAGACAAAAGTCTTGTCACTTAACAGAAATAATGTCCAGTATAGAATATAAGTTATGGTGCAGTGGAAAAAAATGAATATTGTGAATATTGTACTCCCATGAGCTTGGAGGACTGCATCCATACATCTCTGCAATGACTCAAATCACTTATTAATAAAGTCATCTGGAATGGCAAAGAAAGTGTCCTTGCAGGACTCGCAGAGTTCATCAAGATTCTTTGGATTAATCTTCAATGCCTCCTCCTCCATTTTACCCCAGACATGCTCAATAATGTTCATCTCTGGTGACTGGGCTGGCCAATCCTGGAGCACCTTGACCTTCTTTACTTTCAGGAACTTTGATGTGGAGGCTGAAGTATGAGAAGGAGCGCTATCCTGCTGAATAATTTGCCCTCTCCTGTGGTTTGTAATGTAATGGGCAGCACAAATGTCTTGATAGCTCAGGCTGTTGATGTTGCCATCCACTCTGCAGATCTCTCACATTCCCCCATACTAAATGTAACCCCAAACCATGATTTTTCCTTCACCAAACTTGACTGATTTCTATGAGAATCTTGGGTCCATGTGGGTTCCAGTAGGTCTTCTGCAGTATTCGTGATGATTGGGATGCAGTTCAACAGATGATTCATCAGAAAAATCTACCTTCTGACACTTTTCCAAATGATCAACTAGAAGTCAAGATAATATTTATTGCTCTTACAGCAGGAAGCGACGACAAGACTTTTGTCAGGTAGTGTACTTTCTTGTGCATTACTGTATATTGTGAACACCTTAAACAATACAAACTAGCAGATACAAGTTTTGTGAATAGTGTTCTATAAATGATTATATAATATCTATAAATATATACATTTCTATACACTTGCTAAATAATTCACTGTACAGCCAGGCCCAAATCCAAACCATTTTCTCCATATATAGCTCCAAAACACGTTCAAACACATACCCAAACTAATGCCGACATTAAATAAAGAAAAACTTGATCTACAAGTTTAGAGCTTGTTGAAACAGAACCGTTAACAAGGAAAATAAAATGAAGGAAGAACATAATTTTTGTAGTATTATAATATAACAGTGGTATGTTTCCCAGTGATGGGTTGCAACTGGGTTGCATTCGCTGCGTAAAACATATGCTGGATAAGTTGGCGATTCATTCTGCTATGGTGACCCCAGGTTAATAAAGGGACTAAGCCGAAAAGAAAATGAATGAATGAATAAAAGTGGTCTTTATGGCAGGCTGATAAATATTGGTTTATCCCATATGTAAAGTACTTTAAAGGGGTGGTCCACACTGTATTTTTAAGGCTTGGTTGTGTTTATAAGATGCAAAACACTGTGTGCTGATGCTTCATTTATAGAAAATCATGTTATTTTTTCATATATCTTTGATTATATACTGCTACTCAGCTAACTTGAAAACGACTGTCATATTTCCTAGTTCCTCTGAAAGGCCCGCCCTTAAAAGCCTCTGATTGGTCAGCTAACATAATGTGCTGTGATTTGCAGACTGGCTCCACATCATGCCCCTACAAGCACACGCTTTTGCGCCGTGTAAACAGTCCAGTCAGAGTAGCTGTTAGCACCGTTAGCTGCCTGAATCAGACAGAAGAATGAGGAGCACACAGCTGAACCTCACGCCTGCTCTCTAAAATAAAATCTGACAAGTGTCTTTCACAAATATTCGGAATAAGCATGTGTAATAGGGTTGGGTCGATTGACGATGCCATGCCCCCGTTGGAAACCCTCTCGTGAAAAATACACACTTAGGCCCCGTTTACACTAATACAGCTTACTTTTAAAATGGCATTTTAGAACGAAAATGATCCACGTTCACACTGGCGTTTCATCTGGGATTTCTGAACAGCCCTCCGTCCACTGAAAACGCACATCACGTGACCACACACACACACACACACACACACACACACACACACACACACACACACACACACACACACACACACACACGTTTGTTTTTGTGAAAAGTGGGTACATTACATAGGCTTCCATTCATTTTATACAGATCAAACCATATATTATATTGCCCTCACCCCACCCTACCCCTAAACCCAACCATCACAGGAGACAGTGTACAGCTTTACTCCCTGAAAAAACTCATCCTGTGTGATTTATAAGCTTTTTGAGAAGTGAGGACGTCCCCAATGTCCTCATATTTCACCTGCTTTTTGTAATACCTGTGTCATACCCATGTCATTATACAGATTTGTGTCCTGATATGTCACAAAAACACGCACACACACACACACACACACACACACACACACACACACACACACACACACACACACACTCTGTCATGAACTCGTCTGAGCTCTAGAGAACAGTGCACATCGGACAGTTTATGAAGGATGTACTGCTGGAACTATAAGTTGGACGGTCCCAATTAGTTTTTTGGGGGGGAAGGGGGGGGGATGCGGGGGAGAGATCGCGGGCAGACGGGCGTGCCTTTACAAAACTGCCCAAATATACAATACCTGCCTATGTCATTTTTCTGGCAACACCGGTCCCGCGGAAAAAAGTGATTGACAGGTGGTAATTTGTGTGTAACTTATCTTTTTTTGTTTATGATTTGGTTATGGGTAAAACAAAGACCATGCGGGTCAGGTAGTTGAAACGGTAGGCTACAAATAATTAATTTTTATGAATTAATTATTCATGTCTTCGTCTTCGTCTTCGTTTCACATTAGACATCGTACGATGCCAAATTGGTCAACATCGCCCAACCCTAATGTGTAAGTAATATAAAACGTTCACATATCTTTTGTGAGTTTGTTATTTGAGATGTAGAACGCACGGAAAGCGGCCACATATAGACACTGAAAGCAGCCGCAAAGAGAGACACTGCAGCGCTGTTGAAGATTGGAGGTGTTTACAGAGGTTTAACTGATAAATATGAATTTGTAGCTAAATTGGTAGCAGTGCCAAACAGCATTTCCCATTGTTTACATCCTTGTTTACGTCCTCTCTACAACATGCCGTTAATGCTGGAAACGGCCTGTGGTTGATCAATTTTAACAAATAAAAACACTTACAGGATGTGGCTCACAATCAACAGCTTCTTCGGTTGGAGTTTTTAGCTGAATCCAGCACTGAACTGAGAGAGATTTTGGAAGCTCTCCTTTGTCAAATGCTAGAGCTATATCTTTTTTTTTTATATATATATATATATAATTCTCTAGAACATAATTAAAATTAAATTGTAAGCACTTCTCTGCTATAACATTACAGAGCCTCTGGCCATGCCCCTTCGCTGCGCAGGGTGTGTGTGCAAGGTGAATGCACGTAACTTGAAGCACTTGAGATCTCACTAGCTGGGATGTATTTTTTGTAGTCCCCAAACTTCGTTCGCTGTAGGCTTTGCCAAGCTAACTCTGTAAAAGCCAATGTCTCCCTTTGCATTGAACTTTGAGCGTATTACATTCAGAGATGTTGTTTATGTTCACACAGCTACATTACACATGTACTAAAGTTTAAAATATGATATCGTAGTGGACCACCCCTTTAAAAAACTGAAAAAAAGGATACAAAGTTTTACAAAAGCATGCATTTATATAATAATTCACAATAACACACACACACACACATACACACACACACACGTATATTTACTGCAAATACAGCCACCTTTGAGTTCATGGTTACCTTAAAGTACAAAATGTTTCTTACATTTACATTTAGCAGATGCTTTTGTCCAAAGCGACTTACAATTGTGGAGGCATTCAGCGTATTAAATACATATTCACATTAACTCAATACAAATGTGCATAATTTAAAAAAAAATAACATATAATTTGTAAAGATCTGGATGAGAAAACACTTTATAATGTTTTTTTATAATGTTTAAAATTTTATAATGTTTTAAAAGATAAAAAAAATAAGTGATCCATCACACTATTAAATGGGTTCAAAAATGTTATTCATTAATTCATTTTCTTTTCGGCTTGGTCCCTTAATTAATCTGGGGTCACCACAGCGGAATGAAGCACCCAAAAATATTATTATCAAAATTTATATTTTTTATTTTATAATATTTATACTATTAATTTTACATTTTTAAGCATCTTCTCTAAACATTTCTATTGATTATTTAGATTCTATTTAATATTATGTTTCTATTTAATTATTACGTTTGGGTTATTATAATCTAATTATTACTTCATTATAAATGTAACTTTCTTGATGAATTATTAATTAATTATTTGTTATATAAATGTTAATAAATTATTTATTATATACTTAATTACTTATCTTAATAAAAATGATTATTTTAATATTATGTATACAATCACTCATCAATTATTTAAAAAATGTTATGTCTTTTCTCTACACATTTCCATTGATTAATCTGATCTTATTTCTTAATACATTTGAATTAATATAATGTAATTAATATTTTATTTTAAATGTACCTTTCTTGAATGTTTATGTAATTATTTATCTTAATAAAAATTATTATTTAATTTTTATATTATTTATACAATCCCTCATCAATTATTTTTAAAATGGCATGTCTCTTCTCTAAACATTAATTTGATCTTATCTAATCATACATTTGGATTAATATAACTAATACCATGTTTTAAATTATTTATTTTTTTAAATTGTTTATGCAATTATTCATCCCTATTATTTTTATATTATTTATCAAATGATTTTGTTTTTACATTTGCATGCCTCTTCTCTACACATTTACATTCATTCCTAGCACAGCCCTGAAAACCAGATATAAACAATCTTTCAATGCGATAAGCGAATACAAATATATAAATTTGCAGATCAATATTCATACTTGTACAACAAATACATAAAATAAGCTTCTTTTAAATAAGTTAACATATTCATCTACTGTATATCCGTGAAACCTACTCTTACAACATGCAAAAACAAAAAATCCCCAAAATAAAATCACACCACAATCAAAACACAGTAAGGGTACACAGATATAATCTGCGCAGTCATAATAATTAATAAGAAATTACTTTCTCAAATAAACAGCAGAATAAATCCACCCTGACAGCAGCTGTTTCGTTGAATGAAACATAAGTCAAACTATATGAAATATAATCTTTATAAGCAATAAATATATTACTAACCCTCGTTACCGCTGACAAAACATATAATAATATGTATAATATTAATTTAAAGTCCAAATGTGCATAAAGGGAGTATCTAAGCTAGCATAGCTTGCTAACGGACCTCGGATTTTACAAACAAAGTCAACCTTTTAAACTATTAATAGACACATACGCTTTATAATAAACAAAACAGGCCATAATGCTGACAAATTATTATATAAAAAGTTTTAATATATTAGAATTTATGCCGTGTACAAACCTGCTATGATCAATGTAACAGCTGCGCTTCCTGTAGCTTGTTTACGTCCCATCTGACACGCGTGCATGCGCAGTTGCGGCTCTCTTGAATCATGGGAGATGTAGTTCAATTTCTATGCGATCGCTCCATGCTAATATTAGTTTAATTTAAAGCTTGGATACATCAAAGGAGATAAGTTTATAATAATATTCATTTATACAACAAAATAAAAAAATAACGCGTAAGTATTTTGTACAAAGTCCAGATATTTCTATGATTCAGTATTTGTCCAGCAGATGAAGCTGTTTAGCAACAAACCAAATCACAGCTGCTGAAAGAGAAATGTTAGCTGTGGATAGAATAGAACAAACTGTTCCTTAGTAACTGTAAAACAGAGCTTCCTTGTTGTTGTTCTGTGGTTAGGTCATTTCACTGAAATCACATTCATGATTCAAGCATAATCATTGTGTTTATGGTTATGAAGAATCATTATCTGAGACGCCAGATAAGAGTTTGGACATATTTTTATTGCACTCATCATAAAACTGCAGTCAGAACATACACATACAACTGATAAATGCTACTGAGTCAGTGGTTAAACTTAGCCAACTGATTTTAAATCAATTGTGAAACTTTCAGAGATGGGCAACACAATGGCTCATTGGATAGCAGCTGTTGCCTCACAGCAAGAAGGTCGCTGGTTTGAGTCCTAGCTGGGTCAGTTGGCATTTCTGTATGGAGTTTGCATGTTCTCCCAGTGTTGGTGAGGGTTTCCTCCGGGTGCTCTGGTTTCCCTCACAGTCCAAACACATGCGCTATAAGTGAATTGAATACATTTGCTGTAGTGTATGAGTGTGTGTGTGTGTGTGTGAATTCGAGAGTGTATGGGTGTTTCCCAGTACTGGGTTGCAGCTGGAAGGGCATCCGCTGTGTAAAACATATGCTGGAATAGTTGGTGGTTTATTCTGCTGTGGCGACGCCTGATGAATAAAGGGACTAAGCCGAAGAAAAATGAATGAATGAATGAACGTTTAGAGATTTAATAAATTTTTTAAATATATTTTATATTGATTTCTTTTTTAAAGTTTTAATAACGTTGTGTTTACGCTGTTTTGTTAAATATGTCTAACGTTTTCATACATTTTATTTCATTTTCGGTTAGTTTTATTTTGTTTATTCAGTTATTTCAGTAGGCGATACATTGAATCAGACTAAAATTTGAAAACTTGAAAATTTGTTAACTTCCTTTGGCTTATTTTATTCAGAAGTGTAAAATTTTATACTAATATATATAAGAATATTGGATATATTACACCATCTACCTGAACCTTCATGTGTTCACGATTAAACCAAATGACAATAAAACACTTCTAAAACACAAGTGATCTTGCAATAATGACATTATGGCAATTAAGATACCTTTTTTTTAACAGGGATTTTGGGGATTTTCCTTTACAATGTTTATAAAAAATCTCATGTACTGTAAAAAGCAATAATTCATTCATTCATTTTCTTTTCGGCTTAGTCCCTTTATTAATCTGGGGTCGCCACAGCGGAATAAACCGCCAACTTATTCAGCACATGTTTTACGCAGCGGATGCCCTTCCAGCTGCAACCCATCTCTGGGAAACATCCATACACAGTCATTCACACTCATACACTACGGACAATTTAACCTACCCAATTCACCTGTACCACATGTCTTTGGACTGTGGGGGAAACCGGAGCACCCGGAGGAAACCCACACGAACGCAGGGAGAACATGCAAACTCCACACAGAAACAACAACTGACCCAGCCGAGGCTTGAACCAGTGACCTTCTTGCTGTGAGGCAACAGCACTCCCTACTGTGTCACTGCGCCGCCTGTAAAAAGCAATTAGTACTTCAAAAAAGTGAGTAAACTAAATTTGCAAGGCAACAAGTTTACTCACTTTTTATTAATTAAAGTCAATTTATTGCTTAGGGTGGCATGGTGGCGCAGTGGTTAGCACAATCGCCTCACAGCAAGAAGGTCACTGGTTCGAGCCCCGGCTGGGCCAGTTGGCATTTCTGTGTGGAGTTTGCAGTTTGCATGTTCTCCCCGTGTTGGCGTGGGTTTCCTCCGGGTGCTCCGGTTTCCCCCACAGTCCAAAGACATGTGGTATAGGTGAATTGGGTAAGCTAAATTGTCCGTAGTGTATGAGTGTGAATTAGTGTGTATGGATGTTTCCCAGTGATGAGATGCAGCTGGAAGGGCATCCGCTGCGTAAAACATATGCTGGATAATTTGGCGGTTCATTACACTGTGAAGGTTTTAAGTATTTTCTGTTATACCGTTCCTACGGTATTTAAATTTTTTATGTTTTTTATTTTTACGTTTTTTATATCCAAAGATGTAAATAAATCAGTGTTTTTGAAATTAATGAAGACAGCAGAAGTAAATTATTTATTATAATTATTTAGCCTGATATGTTTACTGTTCCAAAATATTATACATTTTTATTTTTAATAAAAAATTTAATAAAATATATTGTGTTCAAAGGGGAAAAAGTTTTAGTTTTTTTTGGTCTTTTAGAGCAGTAATCCCAAACTTGTCATACCGTGGAACAGTGGCTTTGTGAGGGGGGGGCTTTAGGGGCTTTAGCCCCTGATATATTGTCAAAAGCCCCTGATCTTTCAGAATATGTTGCACTTAAAAAAACATTGGTTGTATAACATTTATTTTGTTATCCAAGTACTTAAATTTACCACATACATCACGCGCATTCCACTTAACGCAGCGTTTGTGTCGGGTATTTAAATAGTCAGCTGCAAGTGTTAAAAAAATCCCGCCACTGCACCGTCATCATTCATTATTTTGAGGAGCTGAGGCTGATGAGGTAATAATACAACTGTTTCTAACTACTGATAGTTAAATCACAGTAAGTTCATGCATCTAGCATATTATTTTATAACTATATTCTACTGTAACATGCTGTCAGTTAGCATCGGATTATAAATCAACTTTATTCTTATGAAAATACCTAAAATGGCTGGAAGAACACATATAAACCATTTATTGTCGCAGTCGTGTAAATGATAAGTTAAAGCCTTTTTATTTTTATTCAGATCTTATTTACATTCATTCAACTACAGCAATAGCTGGATGCCTTCATCCACATTAGGGATTTTCTGGAATGTTCTACTACTTTTGTGAAGCATATATGGAATTTCTGCTCAAGAGCGTTCACAATGCCCACATCACCCTAATTTGAGAAAAACTGAAAAAACAAAACAAAATAACAATCTCCCTCTAAAGAAATTTGAAGTAAACATATTTCTAGCATATAGATCTTTATTTTATTTTATTTATTTATTTGTACTATTTTTGATACAATTTTTATTATATCAAAAATAGCAGTCTATTGAATATCAATATTTTGCAAGGTATTGAACTTAGAAATTCCAGTATCTTGACAGCACTACACCTCAGTTAATCGCTCTGTCCAAATGAACATGTTTGTAGCTTTGTACCACATTGGCTAACAACTCACACTATAAAATAAGTAGTTTACAAATTACAACATTTTTCAAAAAACAGACACTGCAAATCAGGAGGAGATAGGAGGCTTAAGAAGTATGACATGACTCATGACAGACTAGTAAATCAGAAGTTGGTTAATTAATTTGTTTTGTTTGTTTTTTTTTTTTTTTTTTGGGGGGGGGGGGGGGGGTGGGGGTGGGGGGGGCTTTATCCCTTTTGACCCTAGCAACGCCCCTGCTGTGGAACCATGATATTTTTATCCAAGGTTATGATCTCGTCATAATCTTACACCGGCCCATGCCTACATGACACACACACACAAGAGTCAATACCAAAACTTCTAAAACCCTTCAGTTTAAGTTAAAGCAAAAAGCTTTCCTGTCTGTGTGATAAAATTGATCTGAAATTTGCTCTTAAAAGTGAGAATATATATATATATTTTGAATATTTCTTTGAAATTCATTTTGACCTCCAGAGCAGCTTAAGAGGAACAATATGCACTTCAATTGTAGCTGTTTTTCTGTAGAAAAGTTTATTTTTGACAAGCTAATTTAAAGTTATTGTTATGTTGTAATAAACAGCACTGTGGCGATGCAATGGCGCAGTAGGTAGTGCTGTTGCCTAACAGCAAGAAGGTCGCTGGTTCGAGCCTCGGCTGGGTCAGTTGGCGTTTCCGTGTGGAGTTTGCAAGTTCCCCCTGCGTTTGGTTGGGTTGCCTCTGGGTGCTCTGGTTTCCCCCACAGTCCAAAGACATGTGGTATAGGTGAATTTGGGGAAGCTTAATTGTCCGTAGTGTATGAGTGTGAATGAGTGTGTATGGATGTTTCCCAGAGATGGGTTGTGGCTGGAAGGGCATCCAATGCGTAAAAATGTGCTGGATAAGTTGGTGGTTCATTCCGATGTGGTGACCCCAGATTAATAAAGGGACTAAGCCGAAAAGAAAATGAATGAATGAAACAGCACTGTGCATCCTGCATATCATTCATTTTCCTTCAGCTCAGTCTCTATTTCAGAGGTCGCAACAGCGGAATGAACCACCAACTATTCCAGCATATGTTTTTCACAGTGGATGCTCTTCCAGCAGTACTTGGAAACATCCTTACACACTCATTCACACACACACACACACATACACTACGGCCAATTTAGTTTCAAGAGTTCACACTTAGCTGATGATTGATTATAAAGCTTGTTTGACTTGTATGCTGTCCCGGGAGAGAGCCCTGAGCTCATAAGATCCTCAAGCCCAGGGCTCCCTCTAGTTGTGGGACGAGAGGGGAGTTTGAGCTCAGGTAGATCTCGAGAACTCCCCTGCTGTAGTAGCTAATGAACAGATAGTGATTGCTCTTAAGAGATAACTACTTACTAGGAGCATTTCTATGGTGTCGATTTGGATTAGTCAATTAACTTAAGTTGTGTTTTTGGACGGTGGGAGGAAACCGGGAAACCCACGTGAGCACGAGGAGAACGTGTAAACTCCGCACAGAAACGTCGGCTGGCTTGGTAAAGACTAGAACCAGTGACGTTCTTTTCTGTGAGGCAACAGTGCTAACCACTGTGCCACCCATCTAGGAAAGTATGAGGAGTAGGGGTGGAATGGGGGATTCTTCAAAGATGGCTGTGATATGGATCTTAGGGTATTTATAGTGACCCAGGAATCGTCTGATTGGTGAATCATGAGTTGGCTAATGCATGACCAGCTGTGTTCAATCATAAGCACGTGATCCTCTCGAAATTAGTTTATAAATAAACCCCACTTGTTCAATTCACGTGTAGCGCATGTGTTTGGACTATAGGGGAAACTGGAGCACGGGGAGAACATGCAAACTCCACACAAAAATGCCAACTGACCTTCTTGCTGTGAGGCTACAGTGCTAACAAAAAAAGGCTGCATGCTCTTAAAAGGGTTATACACATTCTTACTCGTTACAATATTCACAAACTGAAACATTTTATGAATATTGTAACGAGTAAGAAGGTGTTTGACCCCTTTAAGAGCATGCAGCCTTTTGTGTGTTGTTGCTATGGTTGTATTAGACATGAGCCCTGCATGTAAGTGAAGGTAATGTACTGTTGATCCATTTATTTTCATTTATTTCAGTAACTTTAACCCTGTGTATGGCATTTTGTTTGTATAAAGGACAGTATACCCATTTCGTGGACAATAAAATACCATTGGGGGAAATAGTCTTTGCAAACTTTGTTTATTTTGAGGGCTATCCATATTGCACCGTATGCAGGCCATTACAATATATTGATAGCCACAGCCATATCACCCTGCAGCCCAAGACTGGATACTCGCTGAAGCTAAGCAGGGCTGGACCTGGTCAGTACCTGAATGGGAGACCACATGGGAAAATTAGGTTGCTGTTGGAAGTGGAGTTAAAGAGGCCAGCAGTAATGCCCAAGTATAGTGAAGGGGACACTATACTGTCAGTGGGCGCCGTCTTTCGGGTGAGACTAAAAACCAGGGCTATTCAGTTAGTTTGTCATGGGGCCTGGTTCATGAAAAGCATCCCAAACGAAGGGCCGGAGAGATATGACTTGCTATATGAGTGATAACACAACAGCAATATAAGAGCTCATATGTTGTATGTTTGCTCCTTAAGACACCCACGTTGGCTTTTTCTACATTAAAATGTTAATATATTGTATTTTGAAACTACATAACATCATTGCATTGTACAATAGACTTTTTTTTTCTTTTTTTTTACAAACATTCAAATGTATTTCAGAGTACAACAAAAGCAGTGCATTGCTGAAGTAGGCTTCTTCTACACTCAGACACATTCATATGTTATTTTTTGAACTGCATAACAATTATGGATGCAACAATTAAAGATTTTGGTTGTACGATTATATAGTCTGAAGAATAATCATGGTTTCACGGTTATCACGTCTAATGTAAATTCAAGCTTTATATTAGGTAAGTAGCTATTTAGATTAACTGTTGTTGCCATCTGCGTTCATGCATATACTCATCTTAATATTAATTCGTAACATATCTTTTGTTTACACTGCACTGAAAGGCATGCAGAACTCTCACCGTGAGATGTTTTCTACTGCGTGCGCCCGCAAAGACGCAAGCGCGTTGCTCCGCTTGTGTGCGCATATTGTCATATATTCTTACATTAGAAACAACAAACTTGCAAGCGGAAAAGACGTGATATGGAAATGGCCGCTTCGTTAATCCGGTGTGCGGGCGTATTAGCCTCAGTGTACATACTTGGAACTTAAACTAGGGCACAGTTGGCAACTTGGCATAACTTTGTTTAGCTGCAGTTTCGTTTTGTTCCGTGCATCAGAAATGCGGCTTAGAGAAACCTTTACGATTAATTGTGACAAATTAAAGCGCAGTTAATAGTAAAATCGGCTAATCGTTGCATCCCTATTGACGACATCAGTGCATAGTACAAAAGGCCTTTTCTACAAACATATCCAAATATTTTTGGCTGCCCGCGCCACTCCCTGAATGTCAGGTGACTCGCGCTCTGCGCAGCTTGCAGCTCATGCTGTATTGAACAGGCGCACGTCACTTCATAACTATAGCGGCCGTATTTCGACTGAACTAAATTTATTTTTGATGTCTTGGTCACACTATTTGGAGGGCCGGAACAAATTGCCTCGGGGGCCGGGTTCGGCCCGCGGGCCGCCAATTAAATAGCCCTGCTAAAAACCGAGCTTTTTGTGGTCATTAAAGATCCCATGGGACTTCACATAAAGTGTAGGGGTGTAACCCCGGTGTCCTGGCCAAATTCCCTCCATCAGCTCTTGAGATCATGGCTTCCCAATCATCCCCATCCACTGAATTGGCTCTATCACTGTCACTTCACCCCACCTATAGCTGGTGTGTGGTGAGTGCACTGGCGCTGTTGTCCTGCGGCTGCTGTCGCATCATCCTAGTGGATGCTGCACACTGGTGGTGGTGTGGAGAGACCCCCCCCCCCCCCCCCATGATTGCGAAGCGCTTTAGTGTATGGACATACACAATAAATGCGCTACATAAATACACACATTACATTATAATATAAATAATAAGTATTTTATAATATTATTTATATTATTATTAGTGGTGGGCCGTTATCGGGCGTTAACGTGCTGCGTTAACTCGAGACTCTTATCGCGCGATAAAAAAATATTGTTGTTAATCTATTCTCAAAGTTGGGTTGGGAGCTGGGTCTATTTTACGCAAGCTATGATGACTTTCACCTTGATATATTAGCGCGGATGTATACCTGACCGGTGAGCGGTCTGACAAAAGAGTGCCCTTCTTAATCAAATCAGCAGGATGCCTGACTTTAACTGCAGTTAGGCAGTTTCACTTTACCTCACGAACATTTCATTTCATGCCCTCGTGACAAACTGGGGTATTAGACGCAAATAAGGAGTAAGGACTGGTGAGAGTGTTATGGAATTAAAAATGGAAAATGCCAAATGGAAAGAAAAAAAACTTCAGCATTTTGCAATGTGTGTGTGTGTGTGTGTGCGGTCCTTTACTGACAGCCACGTGTGGATCTTGTCGGAAAATATGGCGAAAGGTCCTAAAGACCGCGGTGTTTACTTCAATAATGCCACTATAAAATATCTGCATACTCCACGTCTTAATTCCATTCCTGTTTAGTTCAGTTATGACTTTAGTTGGATTAAGGTAATCAAAAATCGCTGTTTGGAGCTTATGTAGGCCTACAGTTCAAAATTCATGTTTAACTGAATAAACAGTTAGTAAACACATTAAACATAATTTATTTTCATCACCAATTATCATAGTAGAACAGTTTCTCAAGCAGTTTGTGATGCATTTTGGAAACCCCAGATGAGCCCCTGGTCTAATGCGTCACCTGGCTTGAGAAACCTGTTCTCAAAGACTTATTATTTGGGTAGCACACATATTCTGAATGCCTTCTGAATGATATGTGAAAATTAATCTATGCCCAAGATTAATCTAGATTAAAAAAATTAATCTATGCCCACCTATAATAATTAAATATGTGCTGCTTGATTTTTTTGGACAACTTAATTGTTTTATGTTCAATAAATTTAAGTTAACCTAATTGATTTGCGTTGGAATGGCATGAAGGGATTGTGTGGAACCCAGCTTTTTTTTTTTTTACAGTGTATATACTTCCAATAAAGCTATTTGGAACAACTGTTTATTAGTTGGAGAAAATCTTGTCTGAATGCAAAACTCTTCAGAGTAATTCTAAAGCTGTTGATATACAAGTCTGCATAATAATTGCATGCTGATTTTGTCGAGCCAACACAATTAATCACTGAAACATGCTTGGAATTTGTGCACGGGTTATGTAACACTTTCCTCCTACTTTTTTTTTGTCCTGAACAATGTGCTGTTCCCAACATTAGTGATAACAGCTGGGACAAACAGCGGATAAGCATGCGCTGATTGCACAGTACTTGTTTAGTAAGTTTCAGTTTATCTCCAAACTGCAAAAGCACACGCATGAAGGATTTCAGTACATTGCAAACCTTCGCAGTGTTACATTTTTACAATAACAAAAACCACAAGTGAAACATCTTAAACTCCTACAAAGCAATGCAATGAAACTGAGATCAAATAAAGATTTTCATTGAGGTAAAGTTGGATTTATATTCGCACAGACGTTCATTGACAACTTGTGACATGCTCGCTATATTGTTTACCATGCTACTTTGAATATTCGAATGTGAAAACGACTTCAACACAACATTAGCACAATATAAGTGACTGTAAACAATGTTGCACTTTGATAGTCATTGGCTGATAATATGATTTCTCTATTTAGAATTTGCAAAGAATACTTTCTTGAACTCATAGCATTAAGGAGAAAGTCAGAATGTGCGTATATAAAACCAACTTTACCTCAAGAAGATGTTCTGCAGCTATTCAGATGTTTCTCTCGAGTAAATCTCCAGTAATCTCACACATGTAGAGTTTTTCAGATGTGATTCAGAGTCAGAAGTATATGATATTGACAAATATTGAGATTTCTAGAGTATAGCGATAATTATACAATGTTTTGTTGAGTATTTTTGTGCTGGTCTGGACCTGTAATGGACAAATAAAACTATGACACTAAAATACTAGTCCTTGTTTTAATGAGTGATACACTGAATTATTCATTCAAATGATTTAATAAAGCTGACTCTTAAATGATACCTATACAGCATGTCTTTGGACTTGTGGGGGAAACCGGAGCACCCGGAGGAAACCCACGTAAACACAGGGGAGAACATGCAAACTCCACACAGAAGTGCCAACTGACCTAGCAGGGGCTCGAACCAGCGACCTTCTTACTGTGAGGCGATCGTATATGTATGTATATATTCTTTTTTAAATACTTCCCATATGAGGTGTAACAGATTAAGGAAATTTTCACAGTATGTCTGATAATATTTTTTCTTCTGGAGAAAGTCTTATTTGTTTTATTTCAGCTAGAATAAAAGCAGTTTTTAATTTTTTAAAAACCATTTCAAGGTCAAAATCATTAGCCCCTTTAAGCTATTTTGTTCCGATAGTCTACAGAATAAAACCATCATTTTACAATAACTTGCCTAATTCCCCTAAACTCTCCAGGACACCGGCCCTCCAGGACCGAGTTTGGACACCCCTGCTTTAAGCCATATAGAAGTGTCTTGAAAAATATCTAGTCAAATATTATTTACTGTCATCATGGCAAAGATAAAATAAATCAGTTATTAGAAATGAGTTATTAAAACTATTATGTTAAGAAAAGTGTTGAAAAAAATATTCTCTCCATTAAACAGAAATTGGGGAAAAAAATAAACAGGGGGCTAATAATTCAGGGGGGCTAATAATTCTGACTTCAACTGTGTGTGTATATATATATATATATATATATATATATATATATATATATATATATATATATATATATATATATATACAGGCTCATTCTGAAAACGTAGCCCTATATACATTTCTGGAGATCGCAAATTATGTAGCCAGAAGTAGAGCTGCATGATTCTAGCTAAAATGAGAATCACGATTTTCTCACGATTCTGTAGATGTAAAATAAAGGTTAATATTACTAGGCTGTTATTATTGTTATTCTCAAACGTATGATAAAAGAATAATAATAATAATATTATGTGTAGGTCTACTGTTGGTTAAAATGCTAAATTCTGAATTGACTTTGAATGGAGGACTTGACTAGACTTTTAATTTGTCCTGGTCATTAATGCACAGTAAAGTGATGAGAATACAACTATTCATAATTCTGATGTTGAATTATTATGTCTGAGACATATGCTTGCAATCTGTCACTGACAACATTGTTAGACCATTTATTCACTGGTAAAATCAGACACTTGTCAGTGTCAGATTCCCTTTTGCATTATATTCAGGCTAGGTATAATGACACTGTTAAACATTTATTCTCATGCACAACTCTGTGTTCGCTATTAAAGAAAAACATATTAAAATGCTTGTCGCAATAACTCTGAAATGCGATGTAATTATTTAAATGATGTACGCGCTCTTTCGGTTTCATTTTCACTGCTAAATGCTTTTCATACATCCCACGCGGCTCCCAAACGATCACTCTGTGCCACAAACTGAATGTTATTTACAACTTTATTACCTGTTATTCACAGCCTATGCAAGTTCTGTTCACTAAAGTAGACTTCATTCACAGGCCCGCGCCGCCCTCTCAGTGGTAACAGCTCACGGTCGGCTCACGTCACGTGTGATTTCGCGGCCGCGAATACATCATTACATGAAGACAGAAATTACATTTTTGGGTGAATAATACCTTATAAATCCAGAATGTGACTCTTTCAACACCATTTGGAGGTGTCCACGTTGATGAGCAACGTATATAAAACAGTGTGAAGACTTGTGCGGCCGCCTTTGCTTCTCTCCTGAACTTTAAAAAAATATGATTGGCAGAATCGTAGAAATGCTGGATTAAGATCGTCAAGGGGGTCGATTAATCGTGCAGCTCTAGCCAGAAGTACGTATGGTTACATTTCATCCTTAAAACAAACACTTTGGGGTAGTATGACGCCATTCCTTTTCACTACCAGCTGACTGCTTACTACTATGTGGACGGCTTTTCCGCTGTTACCAGTTTGTCCAGTAGCTCGCTGCGTACGTCAGCGGACTTAAGACGCTGGTCAATCGGTGCTTTTTAAAACACTACTGGTTGGGTTTAGGGAAGAAGGAGGTTGGGTCAGTCGATTGTCTAGTCAGTCAGTAATTTAGTCAGTAGACAGTCAGTCGAAAGCGGCTCTGGTGGATTTACGTGAGAACAGAAGGCATGGATGGCACTCGTGAGAGAAATTTGAGAAAACAAAAACTGCAAAAACAGGAGCTCCTGGGACATATTTTGCTGTCTCCAGAAATATTCATTGTGGTACGTAATCAGAATAAGTCTGCGTTTAGATAAATTCAGCTCACGTGCCATTAAAATTGAATACTGTTTTGAATATTATTATGATTTATTATTCTTCTAAATTCTCTCATCCTCCACACCACACCACAACCTCAAAACATTATGCAATTTTGACGCCATTCTGAAAAGTTAAGAAGGAATGCGCAAGCGCGTCACACCATTTGCATGCCACTTTTGCATCGCTCCCAATATGAAAAAACTTGCACGCGCAAAAGATGCGATATGGGAACGGCCCCTAAATGTGCAGTTTTAAATGTGCAAAACTTGATAAACCATTTGTAGACTCTTTCATTTCGCTGACACTTTAGTTGACACTTGCACCAGTTTTTGCACATTTGCACCAGACATGGTTTTTACAATCACTTCATATATATATACGTATACACTTGTGCATTTATGAATTTGCTTCTCACAGGTGAGTGGGTTTGACAAACCACCTGTAGAAACACTCTTCTTTCTATATAAAAAATACCTCCCCCTCCAAACTCTAGCAGTTAATTCCCTAAACACTAACAGTTCCTTTGTATGATTAGCAATTCTTGTGTGTATTGCCTCTTCTTGTTGAATCACTGAATGCCTTCTCAACTGCAAGTCGCTTCAGATAGAGTTGCAATCAGAATTATTGAACCCCCTTTGAATTTTTTTTCTTTTTTAAATATTTCCCAAATGTTGTTTAACAGAGCAAGGAAATTTTCACAGTATGTCTGATAATATTTTTTCTTCTGGAGAAAGTCTTATTTGATTTATTTCAGCTAGAATAAAAGCAGTTTTAAATTTTTTAAAACCCATTTTAAGGTCAAAATTATTAGCCCCTTTAAGCTATATATTTTTTCAATAGTCTACAGAACAAACCATCATTATACAATAACTTGCCTAATTACCCTAACCTGCCTAGTTAACCTAATTAACCTAGTTAAGCCTTTAAATGTCACTTTAAGCTGTATAGAAGTGTCTTGAAAAATATCTAGTCAAATATTATTTACTGTCATCATGGCAAAGATAAAATAAATCAGTTATTAGAGATGAGTTATTAAAACTATTATGATTAGAAATGTGTTGAAAAAAATTTCTCTCCGTTAAACAGAAATTGGGGGAAAAAATAAACATGGGGGCTAATAAATCAGGGGGTTGAATAATTCTGATTGCAACTGTAATAGTGTCTGCTAAATTACTAAATGTAATAGTGAAGACTATAAATATCAGGTCAAGTCAAAGATCTCATACACTTCTCAAATGATACAACCTTATTAAAATTAGAACTATACTCACTGTAGTCTCATTTTAATTCTACAAAGGAAACATCTTGAAAAATGAAACAAATAATGCTTTGTGAAAGAGAAGCCAATAAACTCTGGCTCTGGGATTCCGTTTAATTTGCATTTAGAAGCTAGACGGTGATGTCATGCTTTTCATGTTATCATGTTGATGTATTTGGATGAGCTCATCATCATAATCTGATAAACAGGAGGCAGATTCCTGAATGTATGATTTCACCTGTCAGTCAAAGCCCTCTGACCATTAGCAATCACCTCTTTATCTGGAGTTTATCTGCGGTTTCAACTTTGTCCCGGAGCAGAGAACACACCGAGGAACAAGACCGAACTAACATACACCATTTCCCTCTCTGGATCTTTTTTCTGCTATTTGATCGTTACTCTGCAGCCTGGACATGGCACTTCTTTCAGACAAGGTAAAGTATTGCGTTTTTCTGTCATTTCTGTCATACAGGATTGGGGTCGTTTTTACACTGTAAACAAATGCTGGATTCCACACAATTCCTTCATGTTGTTCCAACACAAATCGATCAAGTTAACTTTTATTTTTACAAATTTAAGTGAACTGAACATAGAACAATTGAGTTGTCCCACCCCCCCCAAAAAAAAAACTTAAGAATTGTGCTGTTTCAAATTATTTTAAATAAGTAGTTTGAACAAGCAGCAAAAGTCATTTTTGAGTGTACACTGCAATACAGTTGAAGTCAGAATTATTAGCCCCCCTTTTGGATTTTTTTTCTTTTTTAAATATTTCCCAAATGATGTTTAACAGAGCAAGGATATTTTCACAGTATGTCTGATAATATTTTTTCTTCTGGAGAAAGTCTTATTTGTTTTATTTCGGCTAGAATAAAAGCAGTTTTTAATTTTTTTAAAAACATTTTAAGGACAAAATTATTAGCCCCTTTAAGCTATATTTTTTTCTGATAGTCTACAGAACAAACCATCGATATACAATGACTTGCCTAATTACCCTAACCTACCTAGTTAACCTAATTAAGCCTTTAAATGTCACTTTAAGCTGTATAGAAGTGTCTTGAAAAATATCTAGTCAAATATTATTTACTGTCATCATGGCAAAGATAAAATAAATCAGTTATTAGAGATGAGTTATTAAAACTATTATGTTTAGAAATGTGTTGAACAAATCTTCTCTCCGTAAAACAGAAATTGAGGAAAAAAATAAACAGGGGGGCTAATGATTCTGACTTCAACTGTATATGCTGGGTTCCACACGATAGATTTGCGTTGGGAAAGCGTGAAGGAATTAAGTTAACTTATAAGTGTTCACTAATTTAAGTGGATTGAACATAAGACAATTAAGTCCTTATAAACCTCAAGAATTGTGTTGTTTCAGCTCATTTTAAATGAGTAATTTGAACAGACAGCAAAAATCTTTTCTTTTACCGTTCTGTTTGTGTGCTTTTTCTATGCTTTTGTTGTCATTTAAAAAGGTTTTACTGAAGCATCAGGCCTAAAGTATCATCATTATTGACGGCGTCCTCTAAAATATAACATATTTAAAGGTCATGAAATTGGAAAATAAATAGGTATGCATACTAATCAAACAACACAGGGTTCCACCCAGTTCATTCATGTTGTCCCAACACAAATTTAAATGTATTGAACGTAAAACAATGAAGTCCTTAAAAACCTCAAGAATTGTGTTGTATCAACTCATTTTAAATATTAGTTTGAACAAGCAGATATATATACAGTTGAAGTCAGAATCATTCGTCCCCCTTTTAATTTTTTTTCTTTTTTCAATATTTCCCAAACAATGTTTAACAAAGAAAGGAAATTTTCACAGTATGTCTGATAATATTTTTTCTTTTGGAGAAAGTCTTATTTGTATTATTTCGGCTAGAATAAAAGCAGTTTTTCATTAAAAAAAAAAACATTTTAAGGTCAAAATTATTCGCCCCTTTAGGCTATAATTTTTCAATAGTCTACAGAAGAAACCATCATCATACCATAACTTGCCTAATTACCCTAACCTGCCTAGTTAACCTAATTAACCTAGTTAAGCCTTTAAATGTCACTTTAAGCTGTATAGAAGTGTCTTGAAAAATATCTAGTCAAATATTATTTACTGTCATCATGGCAAAGATAAAATAAATCAGTTATTAGAGTTGAGTTATTAAAACTATTATGTTTAGAAATGTGTTGAACAAATCTTCTCTCCGTAAAACAGAAATTGAGGAAAAAAATAAACAGGGGGGCTAATAATTCTGACTTCAACTGTATATGGTGGGTTCCACACAATAGATTTGTGTTGGGAAAACGTGAAGGAATTAAGTTAACTTATAAGTGTTCACTAATTTAAGTGGATTGAACAAAAGACAATTAAGTCCTTAAAAACCTCAAGAATTGTGTTGTTTCAGCTCATTTTAAATGAGTAATTTGAACAGACAGCAAAAATCTTTTCTTTTACCGTTCTGTTTGTGTGCTTTTTCTATGCTTTTGTTGTCATTTAAAAAGGTTTTACTGAAGCATCAGGCCTAAAGTATCATCATTATTGACGGCGTCCTCTAAAATATAACATTTTTAAAGGTCATGAAATTGGAAAATAAATAGGTATGCATACTAATCAAACAACACAGGGTTCCACCCAGTTCATTCATGTTGTCCCAACACAAATTTAAATGTATTGAACGTCAAACAATGAAGTCCTTAAAAACCTCAAGAATTGTGTTGTATCAACTCATTTTAAATAACAGTTTGAACAAGCAGTTATATATACAGTTGAAGTCAGAATCATTCGTCCCCCTTTTAATTTTTTTTCTTTTTTCAATATTTCCCAAACAATGTTTAACAAAGAAAGGAAATTTTCACAGTATGTCTGATAATATTTTTTCTTCTGGAGAAAGTCTTATTTGTTTTATTTCGGCTAGAATAAAAGCAGTTTTTAATTTTTTAAAAACATTTTAAGGACAAAATTATTAGCCCCTTTAAGCTATATTTTTTCTGATAGTCTACAGAACAAACCATCGATATACAATAACTTGCCTAATTACCCTAACCTGCCTAGTTAACCTAATTAAGCCTTTAAATGTCACTTTAAGCTGTATAGAAGTGCTTGAAAAATATCTAGTAAAATATTATTTACTGTCATCATGGCAAAGATAAAATAAATCAGTTATTAGAGATGAGTTATTAAAACTATGATGTTTAGAAATGTGTTGAACAAATCTTCTCTCCGTAAAACAGAAATTAAGGAAAAAAATAAACAGGGGGGCTAATATTTCTGACTTCAACTGTATATGGTGGGTTCCACACAATAGATTTGTGTTGGGAAAACGTGAAGGAATTAAGTTAACTTATAAGTGTTCACTAATTTAAGTGGATTGAACATAAGACAATTAAGTCCTTAAAAATCTCAAGAATTGTGTTGTTTCAGCTCATTTTAAATGAGTAATTTGAACAGACAGCAAAAATCTTTTCTTTTATCGTTCTGTTTGTGTGCTTTTTCTATGCTTTTGTTGTAATTTAAAAAGGTTTTACTGAAGCATCAGGCCTAAAGTATCATCATTATTGACGGCGTCCTCTAAAATATAACATTTTAAAAGGTCATGAAATTGGAAAATAAATAGGTATGCATACTAATCAAACAACACAGGGTTCCACCCAGTTCATTCATGTTGTCCCAACACAAATTTAAATGTATTGAACGTAAAACAATGAAGTCCTTAAAAACCTCAAGAATTGTGTTGTATCAACTCATTTTAAATAACAGTTTGAACAAGCAGTTATATATACAGTTGAAGTCAGAATCATTCGTCCCCCTTTTAATTTTTTTTCTTTTTTCAATATTTCCCAAACAATGTTTAACAAAGAAAGAAAATTTTCACAGTATGTCTGATAATATTTTTTCTTCTGGGGAAAGTCTTATTTGTATTATTTCGGCTAGAATAAAAGCAGTTTTTAATTAAAAAAAAAAACATTTTAAGGTCAAAATTATTAGCCCCTTTAAGCTATATTTTTTCGATAGTCTACAGAAGAAACCATCATCATACCATAACTTGCCTAATTACCCTAACCTGCCTAGTTAACCTAATTAACCTAGTTAAGCCTTTAAATGTCACTGTAAGCTGTATTGAAGTGTCTTTAAAAATATCTAGTCAAATATTATTTACTGTCATCATGGCAAAGATAAAAGAAATCAGTTATTAGAGATGAGTTATTAAAACTATTATGTTTAGAAATGTGTTAATAATAATATATATAATAAATAATAATATAATAAATGTTTTCAAACTTTTGACCAGCAAAGTGCACATAAACATGCATACAAACACACGACAAAAGAAACTCTCATAAACGCTCATTCATTCGGGAGGATTTGCTAAACTGATTTCTTGCTGTACTAAATCAAGATTATACATGGCAAAGTAATCCAGTGATGCTGCAAACATCTCTCATGGATGAGCGCGTGCGGATAATTACGGCATTTGAGTCTAATTGAACAGATCTGTTGAACTTTCTCCACCTCGTCTGATGTTAATAAGGAAAAACTCTTGAGAGGAGCCTTGGGTTTTACTCTGGTTTACGTGCGTGGAGAGCAACTGGAATAATTAAGAAAAGATAATTATCTCCTGGGTTTGTGTTATTGTCATTTCCTCCAGCTTTTAAACTCAGATTCATTAAAACTTCTAAATAGAAAATGATTGTTTTTTTCTCGATGAATGAGGCAAAAATTAGTTTCAAAGGAATGCAAATGTGTTTTATCTGAGAAAAGAGCTTTATTCCACTTTATTTCATTAAAATATTTCTAACTAATACCTTAAAATGTCCTCAATATGATTCATTTTTTAAATGAAAAAAATTTAATTCTCACAAATGTAAAAAGTGACGCAGTGGCACAGTAGTGCTGTCGCCTCACAGCAAGAAGGTCGCTGGTTTGAGCCTCAGCTGGGTCAGTTGGCGTTTCTATGTGGAGTTTGCATGTTCTCCCTGTGTTGGCGTGGGTTTCCTCCGGGTGCTCCAGTTTCCCTCACAGTCCAAAGACATGCGGTAAAGGTGAATTGGGTAGGCTAAATTGTCCGTAGTGTATGAGTGTGAATGAGTGTGTATGGATGTTTCCCAGGGATATGTTGCGGCTGGAAGGGCATCCGCTGCATAAAAACGTGCTGGATAAGTTGGTGGTTCATTCAGCTGTGGCAACCCCAGATTAATAAAGGGACTAAGCTGAAAAGAAAATAAATGAATGAATGAACAAACGTAAAAACGCACTATTGATTTACAGTTGAAGTCAGAATTATTAGCCCCCCTTTGAATTTTCTTTATTCCACAAATGATGTTTAACAGAGCAAGAAAATGTTCACAGTATGTCTGATAATATTTTTTCTTCTGGAAAAAGTCTTATTTGTTTTATTTAGGCTAGAATAAAAGCAGTTATTAATTTTTTAAACACCGTTTTAAGGCCAAAATTATTAGCCCCTTTAAGCTATATATTTTTTTTGATAGTCTACAGAACAAACCATCGTCACACAATAACTCGCCTAATTACCCTAACCTGCCTAGTTAACCTAATTAACCTAGTTAAGCCTTTAAATGTCACTTTAAGCTGAATACTAGTATCTTAAAAATGATCTAGCAAAATATTATGTACTGTCATCATGGGAAAGAGAAAAGAAATCAGTTATTAGAAATGAGTTATTAAAACTATTATGATTAGAAATGTGTTGAAAAAAAATTCTTTCCATTAAACAGAAATTGGGGATACAAAATCTAAAAGAATTCTAATTCAACAGGAGATCTTCAACTGTAAATAATATTTCACAATATGGTATTTTTGACCAAATAAATGCAGCCTAAAGGCCCGTGCACATGGAGACGCTTTTTGCTCGCGTTTTCTGTCGATGTTTAAGCGTGAAATAAAGGGCGCCAAAAACGCCAGGCGCAAAAACGTCATTTTTAAAGAAACGTCTCATGTGGAAGGTTTGTGGAAGGTTTACCCTGAGGCGATATGAACGTGGAGCTGCTTATTGCACTGGTGAACAATAATCATTTCTTCATCGCTAGAGCTGGAGCTGCTACTTGAACCATCCATAACAACAAGCGTGCCAACTTTGTCTTCTTCTTCTGTGTTACAAGCGGGTGTCAGAAGCTTAAAGTTGTGTAGCGCCATCTAACGTCAAGGAGTGATTTTGCATACACTTCTGCTCGACGCCTGTGAAAATTGCTTGGGTTTGAATCAAGCGGCAACCTCCCGCTCTCCCTCGGGAAGCCAATGCGGAAGTAACTGAAACTGCAATTCATCGAAATTCCGCTAGTCCTGGCTCCATAATAGAGTACATTTCTATTGAGCCCATTGTTAGAATGGCCAACTTTACAGCATAAAAAAAGGTGTTTACAGCCTGGTACAAAGAACGATTTTGGTTCATATAGCTACTATTACCCATCGTGACAACTGTGAGGGGGGTGAATTTTTTTATAACTCATCCGTTTCCTTTATATTAGGTTTTATTAAGTTTGCATAATTAAGGGCGTGGCTACTTGAGTGACACCTAGGTCTCGCTGGTCGCCGTCACTTCACCTCAGCTGATTATGGCTGATTAGCCGCTGATCTCGGCATATTCATCGTATTTTTGTGTTGTTTTATGTGACTTTACACAGTCAGCTGCCTTTTGGAATTATTTCTTACAATTATCAGATGATAATTGTAATTGTAATTGCAGCCATATCACCCTGCAGCCCAAGACCGGTTACTCACTGAAGCTAAGCAGGGCTGAGCCTGGTTAGTACCTGGATGGGAGACCACATGGGAAAACTAGGTTGCTGTTGGAAGTGGTATTAGAGAGGCCAGCAGGGGGCGCTCAACCTGTGGTCTGTGTGAGTCCTAATGCCCCAGTAAAAAGTGAAGGGGACACTACACTGTCAGTGGGCGCCGTCTTTCGGATGAGACGTTAAACCGAGGTCCTGACTCTCTGTGGTCATTAAAAATCCCATGGCACTTCTCGTAAAGAGTAGGGGTGTAACCCCGGTGTTCTGGCCAAAGTCCCTCAATCGGCACTTACCCATCATGTCCTCCTAATAATCCCCATCTACTGAATTGGCTCTATCACTGTCTCTTCACTCCACCAATAGCTGGTGTGTGGTGAGCGCACTGGCGCCATTGTCCTGTGGCTGCCGTCGCATCATCCAAGTGGATGCTACACACTGGTGGTGGTGTGAAGAGACTCCCCTCATGATTGTGAAGCGCTTTGGGTGTATGGCCATACACAATAAATGCGCTATATAAATACACATTACATTACATTACATTACATTACATATGGCATGCTGTGTAAACTTAATTGTGCTCACAAGCCATTCACGTGGCCTCTATTTGCCAGGTGAGTGAAATTATACCATCTCTATGAATATATTTGTTTTATTTAAGATCATTTATGATTTATGATGTTCTTTAGAGCTGTAATGCACTCCAGAATCTGACGGATTGATTAGCTGTAGGCTCTAGAACAGTCATCTGAAGCGTTGTCATACAGTGTTCAGCCTGGACTTCATAATTAGCCTTGCATTTACTAACACAGACTATATCTGAAGTGTTTGGAAGTAATTCGCACTTTCCTCCTGTTGAAAAACGTCATAAGAACAATGCTTAGTGGCTCAATGTGTAATGCATTGAGCCACTAAGCATTGCGCTTATGACGTTGCTTATGAAACAGTGTTTTTAAAAGTCTAAACACTTTATTGATAAAGTGTACAACCAAGCACATGTGGTCAGAACACAAACGAGTCGCAGGTGATGAAGTATTTAGTGTTTCTCCCATAGGAAAGCCCGTCTAAGCAGAATGCCAGCATGCGTCTGTAGCTCCGCTCACACTCTGCCTCTTTGCCCTTGTATGGTATGCCCGGGGTTGGTGCGATGACGCGCGAACAAAATGGCGACGGTCGGCCACGCCTTCTAGTGTCTTCTTTTGGGTTCTTCATAAACCTATGGGTGACGTCACGGATACTACGTCCATATATTTTACAGTCTATGGTTTGAATCCGGAAAAACATCTTGAAAAACGCTGACGATAAACGCAAACGAAAAGCGTCCCGGTGTGCACGAGCCTTTAGTGGGAAAAGACTTCTTCAGAATTAAAATAAAAAGTTTTGATAGTTTGATGACAAGCTCAAAGAAATGCACCTCGCTTCATGAATCTGTCCTCTAATGTGTCCTCTAGCTCTGAGATTGTCTCTGTAAAGGTTGACTAATCAAGCGTGCCGTGATTTGCACTTATGTCTGTTTTCTCCTCTGTGTCATTAGCTCAAGCCATAAAAAACTTTGCTCAGATGAGATAAGCTTATCTTCTCTGTAAAACCACACGACCACAGAGCTGAAGAATCTCACAAATAAACTGAAGGTTAAGAGATCGCGCCCGTCTGGGATGAAAAACTATAGTCTGCGCTTTAAATGCTCTCAAGGGTTTGTGGGTTTGATGAATAAATTGATCTGTTTTGGTATTGGATACCTTTTCACTGTTAGACACAGTAAAACGCAATTAGTTACTTTACTTAAAGGGCACCTATCATGGAAATCAACTTTTGTAAGCTCTTTGAACAGAACTGTCTGTATTCATAGTGTGTTTGTAAGGGTCTATCTTTTAGTCCTATGGCAGAACTAACAGTATGTGTCAGCCTTTTTAGCACATGTGAAAAATATTTTTATTTGTAAAATTTTTTTTAAATTTGTTTACAGCTCCGAATTTAATCTGACTCCAATTTATAAGAATTTAAATTTAGATTCATCCAATTCAAGCTGATTACCTTATACAGTAGGTTGTGATTTGGTCTAATTTAGATCGATTAACCTAATAAATCCTTATTCTCAGTTAACGGTTCATCGTTTACCTATAGTCGCTAAGAGTCAGTGTGCTGGCCAGTTTCATCTGTTCACAGACACATCCTCGCCAGTTCTGGTTCTTAGATAGAGGATATAACTGTAAACTAATTTCCTTTAAGTAATATTAGGCCGCCCCATGCTTGCTCATACATAAAGAAAGTTTGATTTAGCCACTAGATTATATCATACTAAGTCAGTGATTGTCAGAAATCAGCAGGTCCCTAATGCTACGCCTATGCATATTATGGGGAGGCTTAGCCATCCTTAAATGTCCAATGTCATATTGAAATTATAAACCCAACAAGTTTCTTTTTTTTTTTTTTTTAATTTCCTGATGTTAAAATTGGACGCAAATTGCAGCTATTTTGAGGCCCACCGCAACGTGACGTAGGAGTGCTTTTTCCCCCGCCCACCGAATTCATTGACCGGCGGCATGTTTCTATAATAACATGTATACACATGCCCACATGCCACATTTTTTAGCAAATAAACTGAGATTAAAATATTTGTTACAACTCTGTGTGATTTTTATAAGTTTCATAAGTTTAAATAGTTTTTAAAACAGAGCATGTTTGCAATAAAGACAGTAAAACTGCTATCTAATTCTTAACCGATATAATCACCACAGCCGCATGGTGTCAGTAAATGTTAATATGTGTGTGCTGCAAACGGCATTTAAGTGTGACTCATCATTTCAGAAAGGCTTAAATAAACTCCACCTCAAAAAAACATAATAAATTTACTTGGTATTTTTGACTAATGAGCTGTATTTCAGCTTCCCCTGTGTCTGTCTCTGTCACTGACTGCTGTTTATCTGAGGTAAGGCATGAAAAGCAGACTGAGAACGGTGGGCGGGGAGCAGCAGCTCATTTGCATTTAAAGCCACAGGCAACAAAAACAGCTACACTGTCCTTAGACAGCAAAATGGGCAGATTCTGGAGGATATAATAAATGATCTGATGGGTATTTTGAGCTGGAACTTTACAGACACATTCTGGAGACACAAAAGACTTATCTTGTAAAAGGGGTGAAATATAGGTGCCCTTTAAAGGGACAGTTCACCCAAAAATTCTATCATCATTTACTCACCTTATTTAAACCCATTTAAGTTTCTTTCCTCTGTTGAACACAAAAAAAAGATATTTAGAAAAATGTTGCAAACCTGTAACCATTGACTTCCATAGTATTTATTTTTCTTACTGTGGGAGTCAATGGTTACTTCTTCTGTTGCGTTCAACAGAAAAAAGAAACTCAAAAAAGTTTAGAACCAATTGAGAGTGAGTAAATACATTTTTTTGGGTGAACTATCCCTTTAAGTTGCTGAGTGTTTTACTGTGACAAGTTTTTGACTCTTCTAAAGCATAAAAATACCATAATATGTTTGCAGATATTTAAGAATTATGCTAAGTGAATGGAATGTCTGACTTTGTTTTGGTCTCTATAACATACATGTCAACATTGGAATGTAAAAAAATAAGGGATATGCCCACCATAATAAGGGATCCCCCCCTTAAAAAATCCCCAAATTACTAAATATGTTGATTTGGAGCTGTTTCATTGTAAATAAACAGTTAAATGGTCAGTGATATGTTTTATTATTATTATTTACAAAAGAAAAAATAAGTAGTATACATTAGCAGCAAATAAATTAGCAAACAGTTCAGCTTATTAAAATGAATAGCTATTATAATAAAATAAAATAAAGCTATCGCATCTCATTAGCCGTTTCTTCACTGTATAACTTACACATTCTGATTAAAAAGCAATGAATGAATCTCTTATTTATTTAGATTTTTTTCGTTTGATTACATTAAATAACAGGTGTCACTTTCAAAATGCACACATCTAACGTTATAATGAAAGTATTCGATTGCTTTCCTAACTTTTTATGCTCATTTAGGACGAAATTAGTTGTGTTTGAAAACCCCCCACCAAGATCGACATCTTTAGATATTATTATTAATTATGTGTACATGTCTGTTTAAACACGCACCCAAAACCCAGACCTTCGCTCCGTTTCAAATCGCATGTACAGAATCTCTTTGGAAAACAGCATATATTTATCACTATGGAGTGCGTCAGCTGACAGTCATGCACCGCTATATGACTGAGGATTGCATATGAAGGGGAGATGGCACCTGTAATAAAAGGATAGGAATCCCGAAATTTTATATTCATTTCAAAGTGTTTTCATGCATAAACAAAGCGAAAGCACAGAACAGACTCACATTTAAGAGAAAAGGGCGGCCCCTGGTGGTTTGGCGGTATGGGTTGCGTATAGGGAGGCTTTGCTCTTTAATGTTTATTGCCACCCTTCAGAGAAAGACTGAAAATACGGGAGAAATACGGGAAAATACCTTTACGGGATGATTGCAGGATAGAACTGTAAAATACGGGAGAATCCTGGGAAAAACGGGAGGGTTGACAGGTATGCTCTATAACCAGCCCACTGCCAGTTTACTCTATTATATTTCAGCACTCCGGGGTTTGCCTTGGCGTAAAACAATGTGTATTAAAATTTAGCCATGAAGGTTGCCTATATTTATGCTGACACGATCAAAAACGCGACCTCTGGATGACAATAGCAGCCTCTGAAATGGAAATTTATAAAAATCCATAAAAGGTTTTTAATTAGCATATAATATAAATATTCTAAGCGTAAATATTAGCTGAGCAGCTTACAGTGTAAGGTTTGATCATCAGGCATGTTTGTTCCTGTTTTTTTTTTTTTTTTTGTCAATCTACCAACCTGGTAACTCATTCATTTTCCTTTAGCTTAGTCTCTATTTCAGAGAACGCCACAGTGGAATGAACCGCCAACTATTCCAGCATATGTTTTACGCAGCGGATGCCCTTCCAGCTGCTACCCAGCACTGGGAAACAACCATAGACACTCATTCATACTCGCACTCATACACATAAACTCTTTTTACAGTCTATGAACTTCAACGTTTTCTACAGAAATATGTCAAGTCACACTTTGGTAACTTCTCACTTTCATTGCATCAACTTTGTTTTCACAAGTTATTTTTCAGATCTCATCTGAATTTTAGACAAAAGTCTACACACACAAGAGATCAGAGGAAAAGAAAATGGATTCATAAGCATCAAAACCATAGTAATAGCGAAATACAAGTATACACATAATAGTTGGCGGTTCATTCTGCTGTGGCGTCCTCTGATAATTAAGGAACTCAGCTGAAGGGAAAAAAAAAATACTATTCCAGCATATGTAATATGCAGCGAATGCCCTTTCAGCTGCAACCCAGTACAGGGAAACACCCATACACACACATTTACACACACACACACACACACACACTATGGCCAGTTTAGTTTATTCAATTCACCTATTGTGGATGTGTTTAGACTGTGGGGAAACCGGAGCACCCGGAGGAAACCCACGCCAACACGGGCAAAACATGCAAACTCCACACAGAAATGCCAATTGACCCAGCCAGGACTCGAACCAGCGACCTTCTTGCTGTGAGGCGACAGTGCTCAGCACTGAGCCACCGTGCCACCCACACTTATGTAAACTTAACTTGAAAATTAATTTGTCTAGTAGAGAAAAAAAAATGACTAAAAACTTTATTCCACCTACATTTAATTTCAGTGCTGCCCAGGAGTAACAATTAAAAGATCTCTGCAATTATTATCAAAAACAAAGCTCAGATCATTTGGTTTTAGTAGGATTTGATAAGAGCTGCAGAAAAAAAGCCCACTTTAAGCCAATGAGATTGTTGATATATATGACCTGCAGCGTGTTTTTCAGAAGATAATGTAAGAGGTGGGAGATTTAACATCACAGTTTTATCACTACTTCATCTAATCACCGTCTGCAAAAAGTGAGTGAGATCAAATAAAACGACCTGATGATTTTTCTTCCCAAAGGCAGCAGTGAGTCTGGACGGAAAAGTAGACTTTAGCAGAAAAACACCATAATGCATTAGAAAAACAACACTGCAAAAAACTATAATAATAATAATAATAATAATAATAATAATAATAATAATAATAATAATAATAATAATAAGCATATATACAGTTGAAGTCAGAATTATTAGCCCCCCTTTGAATTTTTCTTACTTTTTTAATATCCCCCAAATGATGTTTAACAAAGCAAGGAAATTTTCACAGTATGTCTGATAATATTTTTTTCTTCTGGAGAAAGTCTTGTTTGTTTTATTTCGGCTAGAATAAAAGCAGTTTTTTTTTTTAAACACCATTTTAAGGTCAAAATTATTAGCCCCTTTAAGCTATATATTTTTATAAAATATTATTTACTGTCATCATGGCAAAAAGAAAATAAATCAGTTATTAGCGATGAGTTCTTAAAACTATTATGTTCCGAAATGTGCTGAGAAAATCTGCTCTCCGTTAAACAGAAATTGGGGAAAAAAAATAAACAGGGGGGCTAATAATTCAGGGGGGCTAATAATTCTGACTTCAATATATATATATATATATATATATATATATATATATATATATATATATATATATATATATATATATACATACAGTTGATGTCAGAATTATTAGCCCCTCTGAATTATTATATACATATATATAAGATTTGACCAAAAGGTGGAGCTGCGACGAAACATCATGGCACAGTCCCGAAGACACATACCAACTTTCATAACAATTCACCAATGCGTCCATAACATATAGCAATTTGTTTTACATAATTCAAAATGGCTGACCTGGGAAACTCAGACATCATTCGACTCGGCATGCTTCACCAGATGTAAAGAGAATTTTATGAATTTTTGACAAAGGATTGAGAAGTTATAAGCAAAAAAAGCCATTTTTTTATATCTCTGGACCACTGGAGGGCAGTGCGCCGAAACACTGCAGCTAACTTCATGGTTGTGATATATATGTTTCTTTATTTAACCAGATAAAAAACCCATTGAGATCAAGATCTTATTTACAAGGGTGACCTGGCCAAGAGGTCCACAACACACGACTTTTGAAAATAAATAAATAAATAGAAAGTTAAGATAATATAAAAAATACAGTTTAGTTGTTCAGCTATACCACATTACAATATGTTAAAAACACATTCATTGAGAAATGGACTGTTGTTGTTTGTTAAAAAGAATAGAGCAAAAAGATTTGATTGGGATGAGCTCAGATAGTTTTAGTTCAGACTGAAGAGTATTCCAGGATTAGGGGGCGGCACAACTAAAAAACCCACACCATGTTTGGTGTGAATACGTCAATGCGTTACGGGGATAACACCTTAAGTCAATTTTCGCAAGCTCTACGTTAAATTTGTTTGCAAGTTAATTGAAAATGGTTCGTCTAATCAACTTGAATTCCATAACTTTTGGTCACCATGGTCTGTAGATCATGTTATTCAATTTTGGTGAAAATCAGACAATTGGCCTAGGACGAGTTCGTTCAAACAGATTTTACAAAAAAATTTTAAATAGCGAAAAAATGTTCATGAGTTTCATAGTGTGCGTTTGAATCGGCTTGAGCCAAGGAATCAGAGGAAAAAATTTTGATTGGAACATAAGTGAAATTTTGGACAAGTGGTGGCGCTAGAGAGTTTGAGTTAGAGCAGGGGTGCTCAACCCTGTTCCTGACGATCGACCTTCCAGCTGATTTCAGCTCCAACCCTGATCAAACACACCTGAACCAATTATTTAGAACGTGAGGAGCACTTGATAATTACAGGCAGGTGTGTTTGATAAGGGCTGCAACTGAAAACTGCAGGTAGGTCGATCGCCAGGAATAGGGTTGAGCACCCCTGAGTTAGAGAGTCCAACTTTGTTGTGGTTGAAGATCAGACTGTTCTCTATCAGTGTGCCAAAGTTTGTGCAAATGCCGCAAATGGTTCACAGGGCTGCCATAGACTCCCAGAGTGTAAGAAGAAGCGGAATAAGCCGGAAGAAGAATAAAAAAACCGGAATGGATACAACACCATCATCCCAATCCCGAAGAAGCCAAAGATCACAGGACTCAATGACTACAGACCTGTTGCTTTAACATCTGTGGCCATGAAGTCATTCGAAAGACTGGTGCTAGCATATCTGAAGGACATCACTGGACCTTTGCTGGACCCCCTGCAGTTTGCCTATAGAGCAAACCGGTCTGTGGATGATGCAGTCAACATGGGACTGCATTATACCCTACAACATCTGGACAAACCAGGGAACTACGCAAGGATACTGTTTGTGGACTTCAGTGCTGCCTTTAACACCATCGTCCCATCACTGCTCGAGCACAAACTGACCCAGCTGTCTGTTCCCAGCTCTGTCTGTCAATGGATCACCAGCTTTCTGACAGATAGACAAGAGCTAGTCAGAATGGGCAAAATCACATCCGACAGCCACACCATCAGCACTGGTGCCCCCCAGGGATGCGTTCTCTCCCCGCTGCTCTTCTCCCTGTACACCAACGACAGCACCGCAAAAGACCCCTCCGTCAAGCTCTTGAAGTTTGCGGATGACACTACTGTTATCGGCCTCATCCAAAACGGTGACGAGTCTGCATACAGACAGGAGGTGGAGCGGCTGGCTTTATGGTGCAGATACAACAACCTGGAGCTGAACACGCTCAAAACAGTGGAGATGATAGTGGACTTTAGGAGAAACCCCCTTGCACTCCCCCCACTCACCATCATGAACAGCACTGTGGCTGCAGTAGAGTCATTCAGGTTCCTGGGCACCACCATCTCTCAGGATCTGAAGTGGGACATTCACATAGACTCTATTGTGAAGAAAGCCCAGCACAGACTGTACTTCCTTCGTCAGCTGAGGAAGTTCAACCTGCCACAGGAGCTGCTCGTACAGTTCTACTCAGCTGTCATCCAATCCATCCTCTGCACTTCAATCACCGTCTGGTTCAGCTCAGCTGACAAAACTGACCTCCGTAGACTACAGCGAATAGTCCGGACTGCTGAACGAATCACTGGCACTACCCTTCCTACACTTCAAGAACTGTACTCTTCCAGAGTGAGTAAAAGGGCTCGCAAAATCACTCTGGACGCCTCGCACCCAGCACACTACCTGTTCGAACTGTTATGCTGCGTTCACACCAGACGCGGAAGAAGCGTCAAGCGCGAGTGATTTACATGTTAAGTCAATGCAAACGCGCGAATAGGCATCCTGCGGTGCGGCGCGAATGGCGCGGCGCGAATGACGCGAATTGCGCGAATGGCGCGGCGCGAATGGCGCGAATGGCGCGAATTGCGCAAATGGCGCGTTTTCCGCGTTTGACGCGCGAATCGCTCGAGTTGGAAAATCTGAACTTCTGCGGACATTCGCGTCGCGTTAACCAATCAGGAGCTTGCTCTTGTGGGGGCATGATTGTGACGTAGCACCTGTTGTTGGTGTCCGGGGGAAATCCTCCAGCCGACACCGACAACAGTTCATCAAACTGGGCTCGGCTCAGTCAGAAGCACCGCTGAAAGCCTCTGTCATCCAGGTTAAGTTTCTGGAGGAGTTTATGAGCCCACAGCACTGGGTGCACCTCTGAAAGTATCTAGTGGACTCAGACACTGCTTCAAACGTATCGACGCTGTTTTACAGCCTTCATAAAGCACATAAACACAGTTTTTTTATCAATAAAATCCATGTTAGCATTTAGCAACGAAGCTACAGTCACCGGGCAGACAGAAGCCCTGCCCATGACGCAAATCCGCGTCTGTTCTGAAGTGAATTTGACGCGCGAATGAAGCGGAGTTTGACGCGCGAATGAAGCGGAGTCTGACGCGCGAATGAAGCGAGTAAACTCAAATGTTCACGCGTCTATTTACTCGCGAATAGCGCAATTTTGCCGCGCGTTCCACGTCTGGTGTGAACGCAGCATTACCGCCTGGTCGGCGCTACAGAGCACCAAGCACAAAAACAGCCAGACACAGGAAAAGTTTCTTTCCTCAGGCCATCTACCTCATGAACA
>CAIGQS010000366.1:0-41796 GCA_903798195.1 Danio kyathit
ACACAACCTATATTTGGGATGCGATTCTCAATTAATCTTTTAACACAGCACTAATAATAATTTAGTATAATATATTTTTTAATTATTTAATATATTAGCTTTAAGCATTAATATATTATATATTATATATATATATATATATATATATATATATATATATATATATATATATATATATTAGGGCTGTCAATTGATTAAAAAAATTAACTAATTAATCACACTTTTTTTGTGTATGATTAATCACGAATCAAAAAAAAAAAATCCAAAATACAGGCATTGCAAATATGGAAATTGGAAAATTACAATAATAATAAAGTATTGAATACAAACAATTCATCACCTTAGAATTATAAGGTTCTATCTGACATTTTTGTCAAAATTGAGTTATTGACATATTCTTATTAAATGACAACTTATTTACATTATGGGATGTTTTTTATAAGTTGTTTACATTTTAAGACGTTTTATTAAAAAAAACTAAACAAAAAAAACTAATGTTACACACATACTGTTTGCTATGCAAAAACTTTGAAGCTCAATATCTCAAAATCAATCAGAACGCAGATAGAACATTATAATTCCAAGGTGACTAATTGTACTCATTGTAAAGTTGTATTGCGAGTTGAGAACCTTAATTATAAAGTAGAAACAATTTTGCCTAGTCCTCCTTAACATTTAGCCAGTTGCAGTCTATTGACATTATCGGGGGACAACACACACACACACACACACACACACACACACACACACACACACACACACACAGAGAGAGAGAGAGAGAGACGCGCAGCACAGCGCACTCCCTTCAGATCATCAACACGCACGATCGCGTTGATCAAATTTTGCTTAAACTAAGCGTTCTTAAAGTATGGCTGTATTTCTCAAGCAAGGATTCTGACACCGCAAAGCAGACGCTTTACAAAAGTTGCGTGTAGGGGGGAAACACGTCAAACTTAATGAAACATTTGAGGGCGCTTGGAGTCAACTTAGAGAGGAATGGGCTGTCTTTGACAGCTTGCGACATCATCTGCCACTTTCACCGAGTACATTTACATGGATCCATATTATCCTTTATCCATATTTCTTTACACATTAAACACACGCAGGGCCGGAGCAAGCTGAACTGGCGCCCTCAACCCGAAAGTGAAATAGAAAGTTACCGGTTTGCGGATGAAAGTGAGAACCGGGAGGGAGCAGGTGGGAGTCGAAATGAGATGAACGTGAGGACAGGGGGGTTCGCTCACTATTCTGCCGCTCAAGGCGGTCGCCTCTATGGAAGCGCTGGCCCTGAACACACGTCGGCCACAACAGGAAATAAAAAAAACCTGCAACTGCGTTAAATGCGTTAATTTTTTTTAACGCGTTAAATAGTTCAAATTAATCACGTGCGTTAACGCGCTAATTTTGACAGCTCTAATATATATATATATATATATATATATATATATATATATATAGATATATCTACACACACACACACACACACACACACACACACGTTGAAGTCAGAATTGTTAGCCCCCCTTTGACTTCCCAAATTATGTTTAACAGGGCAGGGAAATTTTCACAGTATGTCTGATAATATTTTTTCTTCTGGAGAAAGTCTTTTTGTTTTATTTCGGCTAGAATAAATTTTTAATAAATAAATTTTAATAAATTTTTATAATTTATAATTTTTATAATAAATTTAATAAATTTTTTTAATAAATAAAATTTTTTCAATAGTCTACAGAACAAACCACTGTTATACAATAACTTGTCTAATTCCCCTAACCTGCCTAGTTAACCTAAGTAACCTAGTTAAGCCTTTAAATGTCACTGTAAGCTGTCTAGAAGTGTCTTGAAAAATATCTAGTCTAATATTATTTACTGTCATCATGACAAAGATAAAATAAATCAGTTATTAGAGATGAGTTATTAAAACTATATGATTAGAAATATGTTGAAAAAATCCCTCGATTAAACAGAAATTGGGGAAAAAAATAAACAGGGGAACTAATAATTCAGGGGGGCTAATAATTCTGACTTCAACTGTATATATATATATATATATATTTTTTTTTTTTTATAATTATGTTTTAGGGGTTTTCTACCTTTAACTTGGATATGATAGTGAAGGTTACGGACAGTCAGAGGACTGGCAAAAGGACACCGGCAAAGGACCTTGAGCCGTGAATCGAACTCGGGTCGCCGTGAGCACCATGGTGCTATATGCCGCCGCGCTTAACCATTAGGCTGTTGGTGCAGACGCACTAATATTTATTTGTTTGGCAGGTTGCAAAAAATGTTTGAGTGCCTTGAGAGAGTAAAAGTGATGTGAAATGCTGTTTTCTGTGGTAAACTCTCAGTGACGTGCTCGTCTGTCCTGCTTGTGTTCATTTTTAAAGGTCATCTCTCCAGACTGTCATGAAGATGTGACTCTGAAGAAAGACAACGTTTTCGTTCGCTCCTTCAAAAGACGGAAAATTGTAAGTAACTTTCAGATGGAGTTATTTCAGACGCTGCTTCCACTTTTAGCTCCGGCGCTGCAGGAAAAGTCAAGCTCTGAAAAAGCCTCAGTTTCTCGGCATTGTGTCTGTTTATAGGTGTTGTGATTTGATGAGTATGCTTTAAATGTGTCAGAAATGCTGGAAATGAGCAATAACGTCACTGCTGGAGATCTTGTATGGAGTAGCCCGTGATATTTTCTGTGGAGATTATTAAAGCTAAATGTCTGCGATTATTAACCTTCCCAAACCAATTTATCCAGCGAAGGTGCAGGAGGAATGGCAGAATGGTGTTATTGAAGCGCTGTGCTGAGAAATGCCTGCTTATGAAGATATTGTGTTCAACCTCTGGGAAAACAGTATATAGGACCGATCTTTATGATGAGTCTCACTTAGACACAAGCTCTTTCTGTCGGTTATAATCGTATGCCTCTTTGGACTGACAACAAGCTCTGAACTGCCGACATGTTTCTAACGTTTGCTGGAGTGTTTTGAATTGTTGGGTTGCTAAAGATTTTAATTGGCTTTTCAGTTGCTGGAAGTTCTGATTGGTTGTTTGGTTGCTGAAGAGTTTTGATTGGTTTGGTTGATGAAGTGTTTCATTGGGTGTTTGGTTGCTAAAGTCTTCTGATTGGTTGTTTGGTTGCTGAAGATTTTTAATTGGCTTTCAGTTGCTGGAGTGTTCTGATGGTTGTTTGGTTGGTTGCTGAAGTGTTTGATTGGCTGTTTGGTTGCCGGAGTATTTGATTGATGGTTTGGTTGTGAAGCATTTCATTGGGGTTTAATTGTGAAATCTTCTGATTGGCTGTTTGGTGTTGCTCAAGGTTTTGATGGGTGTTGGTTGCTGAAGAGTTTTGATTGGGTGTTTGGTTGCTGAAGAGTTTTGATGGGGTTTTGTTGCTGAAGAGTTTTGATTGGGTGTTGGTTGCTGAAGAGTTTTGATTGGGTGTGGTTGTTAAAGTGTTTGATTGGCGGTTGGTGCTGATGAGTTTTGATTGGTTGTTGGTTGCTGAAGCATTTCATGAGTGTTTGGTGCTAAAGTCTTCTGATTGGTGTTTGGTTGCTAAAGTGTTTTGATTGGTGGTTGGTTGCTGAAGAGTTTGATTTGTGTTTGGTTGCTGGAGTGTTTGATTGGGGTTGGTGTAAAAGTGTTTTGATTGGTGGTTTGGTTGCTGAAGAGTTTTGGTGTTTGTAGGGCTGGGCGATATGGCAAAAAAAAAAAATCTCGATTTTCTCATAAAGTTTGACGATTCACGATTTCGATTTCGATTTTTTATTTTTTTTTTTATTAATTTTTTTTTACTGTGTAACTACCTTACCAGTTTACCTTGTTCATTTAAATTTAAATAAATGCCGAAATAGTTTTTTTCATGCTCACTTGTAAAAGAAAAGCAACTGTGTGACTAAACGTGGTTATGGCACTTCTCATGTAGGGATGCTAAACATAGCTACAATAGAAGTCACAGCACCGTATTTATGTAGAGGTCATATGTGGTGCAGCTTGGGCAATTTTTTTTTGGAGAGAAATGACCGAAATGTAACGTGAAGATTGAAAAGGATTGGAGGGGAAATAAATATTTCAAATAACAGAAATATAAAACAATGTGATAATGCAACACTAGTTTATCTGTATTAGGGCATGGCAGAAAAATATTTAGCCAGGCCTTGTCAAAGTGAGCGGGCACTTTCACTAATAAAAAATATAGCATTAATTATTTCATAACAATCAATAAAAATAACAGCGGTTTTATATAAAAGTTGGTAATGATATAAAATATACTACATTTTGATGGTAAAAATAACCATTAATGATTTCGTATTCAAACATTAATACGAATGCATCAAGTTAAAATAAAAAAAACGAATGAATCAACACAGCATATCAGGATATAAAGGACTATATTTAGCAAAATGCTGCTCTTTTGTGTTTACGTTTACTTCAGTAATTCCACCCGGAGCTGTTTTGCACTGTGAAACTGAAAACACTGAAATAAGTAAAAGAAGGGCATGCATCGAGTACTTTTGTCCGTTCATCATTTGCTCGAGCATGAATTAACGAGCTGTTACTCTGCCGCCGGACATTGCGAAGAAAGTTACACCTATCATCATGCTAAAACAAAGAATTAGAATTATTAAAGTGGCGATCGGGTGCGGATATATATATATCAGATAAAAAATATGTGCGGGGGGTGGAGGATTAGAATGAAGGAGGAACGAGCGGACCTCCGCTGTCGAGCTTCTCTCCTCTCCTCCTCGCGCAGCGCGGCGCGCCCTCTCGCAGCTCGAGCGGGAGAGACAGGCGGCTGCGGGACAGCCGCGACATCAACACACAGAATCAGCACATTCAGCACGGTTGTCTAACAGTTTAGAACGTTTGGCACGATAGTGGAAAAGCGGCTTTAATATTTTTATTTAAAAAATCGCGATTTCTCGATTATAAAAATAAAATCGTCTTAAAACGTAATTCGAATTAATCGAAAAAAATCGAAAAAAATCGCCCAGCCCTAGTTGTTGGTTGCTGAAGAGTTTGATTGTCTCTTTGGTTGCTGGAGTTTCTGATTGGTGGTTGGTTGCTAAAGTGTTTGATGGTGGTTTGGTTGCTGAAGAGTTTTGATTGGCTCTTGGTTGCTGGAGTGTTCTGATTGGCTGTTTGGTTGCTAAAGGTTTTGATTGGTGGTATGGTTGCTGAAGAGTTTGATGGTTGTTTGTTTGCTGAAGCATTTATTGGGTGTTTGTTGAAAGTCTTTGATTGGTTGTTTGGTTGCTAAAGAGTTTTGGTTGTTTGGTTGCTGAAGCATTTCATGGGTGTTTGTTTGCTGAAGTTCTCTAGTTGTTTGGTTGCTGACGTTCTTTGATTGGGTGTTTGGGTGCTGAAGTGTTTTGATTGGTGGTTTGGTGTGAAGAGTTTGATTGGGTGTTGGTTGCTGGAGTGTTCTGGTTGGTTGTTTGGTGGCTGGAGGTTCTGGTTGGTTGTTTGGTTGCTGAGGTGTTTTGACTGGTTTCTGGAGTGTTAAAAGAGTGTTTGTTGCTGAAATGTTTGATTGTTTTTTAATGTTTTTTGTTGGAAGTGGTTGCTGGAGTGTTTTAATTGGCTGTTTGTTTGCTAAAGTGTTTGATTGGTGGTATGGATGCTGAAGAGTTTGATTGGTTGTTTGGTTGCTAAAGTCTTCTGATTGCTGTTTGGTGCTGAAGAGTTTTGGTGGTTTGGTTGCTGAAGCATTTCATTGGGGTGTTGTTTACTGTAGTTCTCTGATTGGTTGTGTGGTTGCTGAAGGTCTCGGGTGTTTGGGGGTGAAGTGTTCTGATTGGTGATTGGTTGTGAAGATTTTTGGTTTGGTTGCTGAAATGTTTTGATTGGCTCTTTGGTTGCTGGGAGTGTTCTGATTGGTTTTTTTGTTGCTGGAGTGTTTTGATTGGCTGTTCGGTTGCTGGAGTGTTTTAATTGGTTCTTTAGTTGCTGAAGTGCTTTGTGTTTTTTTTTGGTTGCTGGAGTGTTTTGATTGGCTGTTTGGTTGCTGGAGTGTTCTGGTAAGTTGTTGGTTGCTGAGGTGTTTGATTGGTTTCTGGGTGTGTGTTTTGTTGCTGAAATGTTGTTGTTTTTTAATGTTTTTTGTGTTGTGAAGTGGGTGTGGAGTGTTTTATTGGCTGTTGGTTGGTTAAAGTGTTTTGATTGGTGGTATGGATGCTGAAGAGTTTTGATTGGGTTTGGTTGCTAAAGCATTTCGTTAAGTGTTTGGTTGCTAAAGTCTTCTGATTGGTTGTTTGGTTGCTGAAGAGTTTTGGTGGTTTGGGGGTGAAGTGTTCTGATTGGTGATTTGGTTGCTGAAGTTTTTTGGTTTGTTGCTGAAATGTTTGGATTGGCTCTTTGGTTGCTGGAGTGTTCTGATTGGTTGTTTGTGCTGGAGTGTCTTGATTGCTGTTCGGTTGCTGGAGTGTTTTTGATTGGTTCTTTGGTTGCTGAAGTGCTTTGGTTTGTTTGCTGCTGTAGGTTTTGATTGGCTGTGGTTGCTGAGAGTGGTTTGGTTGGTTTTGTTGCTGAGGTGTTTGATTGGCTGTTTGGTGCTGAGGGTTTGTGGCTGTTTGGTTGCTGGAGTGTTCTGGTTGGTGTTTGGTGCTGGAGTGTTCTGGTTGGTTGTTGGTTGCTGGGTGTTCTGGTTGGTGGTTTGTTTGCTGAGGTGTTTTGATTGGCTGTTTGGTTGCTGGAGTGTTCTGGTTGGTTGTTTGGTGCTGAGTGTTCTGGTTGGTTGTTTGGTTGCTGGAGTGTTCTGGTTGGTTGTTTGGTTGCTGAGGTGTTTTGATTGGATTTGGTTGCTGGGAGTGTTCTGATTGGCTGTTTGGTTTGCTGGAGTGTTCTGGTTGGTTGTTTGGTGCTGAGGTGTTATTGGCTGTTTGGTGCTGGAGTGTTCTGGTTGGTTGGTTTGGTGCTGGAGTGTTCTGGTTGGGTGTTTGGTTGCTGAGGTGTTGATTGGCTGTTGGTTGCTGGAATGTTCTGGTTGGTTGTTTGGTTGCTGGAGTGTTTTGGTTGGTTGTTTGGTTGCTGAGGTGTTTTGATTGGCTGTTTGGTTGCTGGAATGTTTGGTGGTTGTTTGGTTGCTGGAGTGTTCTGGTTGTTTTTGTTGCTGGAGTGTTTTGATTGATGTTTGGTTGCTGGAGTGTTCTGGTTGGTTGTTTGGTTGCTGGAGTGTTCTGGTTGGTTGTTTGGTTGCTGAGGTGTTTGATTGGTTGTTGGTTGCTAAAGAGTTTTGGGTGTTTGGTGATGAGCATTTCATTGGGTGTTTGTTTGCTGAAGTTCTCTGTGTTTGGTTGCTGACATTCTTTGATTGGGTGTTTGGGTGCTGAAGTGTTTTGATTGGTGGTTTGGTTGTGAAGAGTTTTGATTGGGTGTTTGTTTGCTGGAGTGTTCTGTTGGTGTTTGGTTGCTGGAGTGTTCTGGTGGTGTTTGGGTTGCTGAGGTGTTTTGACTGGTTGGAGTGTTCTAAAAGGTGTTTGTTGCTGAAATGTTTTTGATTGTTTTTTAATGTTTTTTTTGTGCTGAAGTGGTTGGGAGTGTTTTAATTGGCTGTTGTTGCTAAAGTGTTTTTGATTGGTGGTATGGATGCTGAAGAGTTTTGATTGGTTGTTTGGTTGCTAAAGTCTTCTGATTGCTTGTTTGGTTGCTGAAGAGTTTTGGTGGTTTGGGTGCTGAAGCATTTCATTGGGTGTTGTTTATGTAGTTCTCTGATTGGTTGTTTGGTTGTGAACGTCTCGGGTGTTGGTTGCTGAAGTGTTCTGATTGGTGATTTGGTTGCTGAAGATTTTTGGTTTGGTTGCTGAAATGTTTTGCTTGGCTCTTTGGTTGCTGGAGTGTTCTGATTGGTTGTTTTGTTGCTGGAGTGTTTTGATTGGCTGTTCGGTTGCTGGAGGTTTTTAATTGGTTCTTTAGTGCTGAAGTGCTTTGGTGTGGGTTGCTGGAGTGTTTGATTGGCTGTTGGTTGCTGGAGGTTCTGGTTGGTTGTTGGTTGCTGAGGTGTTTTGACTGGTTTCTGGAGGTTCTAAAAGAGTGTTTTGTTGCTGAAATGTTTGATTGTTTTTTAATGTTTTTTGTGTTGCTGAAGTGGTTGCTGGAGTGTTTTAATTGGGTTTGGTGGTAAAGTGTTTTGATTGGTGGGTGGATGCTGAAGAGTTTGATTGGTTGTTTGGTTGCTAAAGCATTCATGGGTGTTTGGTTGCTAAAGTCTTCTGATTGCTTGTTTGGTTGCTGAAGAGTTTTGGTGGTTGGGGTGCTGAAGTGTTTGATTGTGATTTGGTGCTGAAGTTTTTTGGTTTTGTTGCTGAAATGTTTGGATTGCTCTTTGGTTGCTGAAGTGTTATGATGGTTGTTTGTTGTGGAGTGTTTTGATTGGCTGTTCGGGTTGCTGGAGTGTTTTTGATTAGTTCTTTGGTTGCTGAAGTGCTTTGGTTGTTGGTGTGGAGTGTTTTGATTGGTTGTTTGGTTGCTGGAGTGTTTTGATTGGCTGTTGGTTGCTAGTGTGCCGGTTGGTTGTTTGGTTGCTGGAGTGTTCTGGTTGGTTGTTTGGTTGCTGAGGTGTTTTTGACTGGTTTCTGGAGTGTTCTAAAAGAGTGTTTTGTTGCTGAAATGTTTTGATGTGTTTTTTAAGTTTTTTGTTGCTGAAGTGGTTGCTGGAGTGTTTTAATTGGCTTGGTTGCTAAAGTGTTTGATGGTGGTATGGATGGTAAAGAGTTTGATTGGGTTTGGTTGCTAAAGTCTTCTGATTGCTTGTTTGGTTGCTGAGAGTTTTGGTGGTTTTGGTTTGCTGAAGCATTTCATTGGGTGTTGTTTACTGTAGTTCTCTGATTGGTTGTTTGGTGATGAAGGTCTCTGGGGTGTTTGGGTGCTGAAGTGTTCTGATTGGTGATTGGTTGCTGAAGATTTTTGGTTTGGTTGCTGAAATGTTTTGTTGGCTCTTGGTTGATGGAGTGTTTGATGGTTGTTTTGTTGTGGAGTGTTTTGATTGGCTGTTTGGTTGCTGGAGTGTTTTGATTGGCTGTTTGGTTGCTGGAGTGTTCTGGTTGGTTGTTTGGTTGCTGGAGTGTTTTGGTGGTTGTTTGGTTGCTGAGGTGTTTGATTGGCTGTTTGGTTGCTGGAGTGTTCTGGTTGGTTGTTTTGGTTGCTGGAGTGTTCTGGTTGGTTGTTTGGTTGCTGAGGTGTTTATTGGCTGTTTGGTTGCTGGAGTGTTCTGGTTGGTTGTTTGGTTGCTGGAGTGTTCTGGTTGGTGTTTGGTTGCTGGAGTGTTTGGTTGGTTTGGTTGCTGGAGTGTTCTGGTGGTTGTTTTGTTGCTGGAGTGTTTTTGATTGACTGTTTGGTTGCTGGAGTGTTCTGGTTGGTTGTTTGGTTGCTGGAGTGTTCTGGTTGGTTGTTTGGTTGTGAGGTGTTTTGATTGGCTGTTTGGTTGCTGAAGTGTTCTGGTTGGGTGTTTGGTTGCTGAGGTGTTTTGTTTGGATGTTGGTTGCTGGGTGTGAGTGTTCTGATTGGCTGTTTGGTTGCTGGAGTGGTTCTGGTTGGTTGTTTTGTTGCCGAAATGTTTGGAGTGGCTCGTTGGTTGCTGGAGTGTTCTGAGTTGGTTGTTTGTGTTGCTGGAGTGTTTGGCTGTTTGGTGCTGGAGAGTGTTCTGGTTGGTGTTTGGGTTGCTGGAGTGTTTCTGGTTGGTTGTTTGATTGCTGGATGGTTCTGGTTGGTTTGTTTGGGTTTGCTGGAAGTGTTCTGTGGGTTGTGTTGTTGCCGAAATGTTTGGATTGGCTCTTTTGGTTGCTGGAGTGTCTTGATTGGTTGTTTTGTTGCTGGAGTGTTTGGCTGTTTTGGTTGCTGGAGTGTTCTGGTTGGTTGTTTGGTTGCTGGAGTGTTCTGGTTGGTTGCTTGATTGCTGGATTGTTCTGGTTGGTTGTTTGGTCGCTGAGGTGTTTTGATTGGTTTCTGGAGTGTTCTAAAAGAGTGTTTTGTTGCTGAAATGTTTTGATTGTTTTTTTTTTAATGTTTTTTGTTGCTGATGTGGTTGCTGGAGTGTTTTAATTGACTGTTTGGTTGGTAAAGTGTTTGATTGGTTCTTTGGCTACTGAAGTGTTTTGGTTGTTTGGTTGCTGAAGAGTTTTGATTGGCTGTTTGGTTGCTGAGGTGTTTTGATTGGTTTCTGGAGTGTTTTAAAGGATTGTTTTGTTGCTCAAATGTTTGATTGATTTTTTGTTGTTGTTACTGAAGTGTTTTGATTGTCTGTTTTGGTTGCTGAAGTGTTTTGGTGGTTTGGTTTGCTGAAGTGTTTTGATTGTCTGTTTGGTTGCTGAAGTGTTTTGGTGGTTTGGTTTGCTGAAGTGTTTTGATTGGCTGTCTGGTTGTCTAGTTGCTGAAGGGTTCTAAACTGTTGTTTAGTGGCTGAAGTGTTTTGATTCTGTTTCTGAAGTGGTTTGATTGTTTGGTAGCTAAAGTGTTTTGTTTGTTTGGTTGCTGAAGTGTTTTGATTGGCTATTTAATTATTGGAGTGTTCTGTTTTGTGGTTTGGTTGCTGAAGTGTTTTGATTGGTCGTTCGGATGCTGGAGTGTTCTGTCTGGTGGTGCGATTGCTGGAGTGTACTGATTAGTGGTTGGGTTCCTAAATGGTTTGATTGGCTGTTTGCGTGCAGAAGTGTTTTGATTGGTTGTTTGGTAAGTGTTCTAAATTGTTATTTGGGTGCTTAAGTGTTCTGATTGGTTGTTTGCTTGCTGCAGCATTTCATTGGTGGTTTGCTGGAGTGCTTTGATTGGTTGTTTGGTTGCTGAAGTGTTTTGATTGGCTGTTCAGTTGCTAAAGTTTTTTTAATGGGGTTTGATTACTGAAGTGTTCTCATTGGGTCTTTGAGTGCTGAAGTGTTCTGAATGTTTTTTTTTTCTTTTTTTTTTCTTTTTTTTTGCTCAAGTGTACCGATGGATGTTTGTTTGCTGAAGCATTTCATAGGTTGTTTGGGTAATGAAGTGTTTTGATTGGTTGTTTAGTTGCTTGTGTGTTCTTATTGGTTGTTTTGTGGCTAAAGTGTTTTAGTTGTTGTTTAGCTCGCTGAAATGGTTTGGTTGTTTGGTTCCTAAGTGTTCTGTTTGATATTTTTAATGTTTTGATTGGTGATTTGATTGGTTGTTAAAAGAGTTTTGTTATATGCCAGTTTAATACTTGTGTTAGCTGTTTTTAGCTGTCATTTTGTCAACAATGAAATTTAACTGCCTGAATTGTAAAATGTAATTTATTTCTGTTTTAAAGCTGGATTTTTAGCATCATTCAGTCTTCAGTGTCATGTGCATCATTCAGTGTCAAATGCATAATTTATTTCATGACACTTTCAGTAAAAAACCTAAAACAAATAATTATTTTATTCTGTTTTATTTTATTTATTGCAATTTAATGCATCCTTAATTTCATGATACCTTCACGTTCAAAAGAACAAATTCAACTTTTAATATTTTGTTTTATTTTATGCATCCGACCTATAAAAGTATTCATGTCATATATATAAAAAAAGATAACTAATATGAGTATGTAAGGTGTTGTGAATTGCACAGTTGAGCTGTAGAGCTTGCTTTCTGTGCTCTGTTGTAAAAGCACATCTTCACTGCTCCCTCTAGTGTCGGTTTTGAGATTGTAATGACATCACTGGCCCGTGCACATTTATAAATATTCATGAACAAATACATTTCTTCTAACTAATATTAACCCAATAATCCCCTCAATATCAGCAGCTCCAGTTTGTATTGTACACAGCTATTAATGAATGACAAGAGTCCAATTACTTTAAGGTGATTAGAAAAAATACTATAGTGTTTTTGAACCACACTATAGTAAAGTGTATTGTACTTTATATAGACCATTTCATTGTGGTCATGTCTTTGGCCCATGAACATTTCCTGCTTGTTATCAAACTATTTCATAACTGCAACAAGAGGCGATTCAATCATAACTTAATGTTAAAACAGCAATCATAAAACTATTAGTCAATATGTGGCTTATTTTTGATTCTTTGAAGCTATAGAAATTAGAAATGTAAAACAGGAAATACGTTGGGACCACTGTTTTTGTTTACATCCCTTGAAATGGTTCATATTATAGTACTCACAACACTTTGTTAATGAATGCTATAGGATACTGTAGGGTACTGTTAATACTGCGTACTGTTAAACTAATAAATACTGTAGTATAACTTATATTTTGCTATAGTAAACAGCGGTGTATTGTAGTATCATATGGTTGAAAAACTACAGTGTAGAGTTATTTGTTTATATTTTGTGTTACGTTAGCAACTGTATAATTAATTCCAGTACTTCAAAAACACTATAGTATTAACTGTAAATTACTATAGTACTTATTGACTTGGCTATGCCTGTTTGATTAAATATTTTGCGATCATGTTTGGTGCGTTTAATTTGTATTATGACTGCTGATTAGTTTGTGATTTTGTTTATAATAAGTGCTTACAATATTACCGTAAACACAATATTTACAGGCATGCAATTATTTAAAAAATTAAACTAATATACAGTATAATATAAGTAAACTAGCAAATATTATAATCTTTTAAGTCAAAGTGCATTTTCAGGGTGTTGAATTATGAGCATGTTTTTGTTTACTGTAGTTTATTATTGGTTATCTCATGATTTAATGCTAACCGTGTTGTGTTATGTCTTACAGTTATACAGTTTTACGGAAAGATATTCGAGAGCTGGATGAAGATAAAGCTCCCAAAGCAGATGCAGGACTCAAACCAGGTAAAAGGACATGTCTTTATTATTACTTAGTTTTTCTCAGTGGCTTTGGTGCATTTCTCACAACACTATCTACATTTGCACAACAGTTAATGCATTTCTCAAAACAATTAGTCATTTGAGCACATCATAGTAGCAGTTTCTCATTCCTTCCAACAATTTGCAAATGCTTTTGGACATGCATCAATTGCTTTCATACAACTCTCTGCTGTTTGTAACATTATCATTCGCTTATGTCATGTTAGTCAAAATTAACTAAACTTGTGGATGCTGAATAGTCATTCCATATAAAACTAATAGTCCTCATTTCATTACTGGAGTCATTACATACACAAATGTTGAACTAGTTGTCAAAATCTGTCAAGCTCATTTTATTTAAAAAATGTTTAATCTTTTTTTCTGAAAATGTCTTCTAAATTGAACAATTTGATGAATGATTTACAGACCTGTGTATGTTGCAGGTTCAGTTCCAATATGTTCTGCAGTATTGTCTACAGTTGTGCACAGCTCTACCCAAAGGAAGTTTATGTTTGTTGTAAATAAGGGTGTGTTTATTCTTTTGCACAATGCTGTGAATAAATTAGAATTGCAAAGAGCAAATGCAGTAAACATGTGAAACATGCATATTCAGTGTGTTGTACTCAGATACCTCACTAAATACAGTGATGTCTAACTTTGTTGTAGTTTTCAAATGGCTGTGTAAACAGTATATAGTGCTGTCTTGAGCATTTTCAGGACGTGTCACCAAAATCTGACTTCTTTTGCATTGGAAGAAATGTCCAGAGTAAAGTGTCATAATGAAAACATGACAAAGCCATTTGACTATCTTGTTCATAAACAATGGTGGCAGGACTTTTCATCCTGATGACACTGACACTTTCATTGACATCAATACTTGCTTTTGAGGAATGAGCTCTGCATTTTGAGCAAGTGACACGCTTTTGCAGGTTATCAGCTAGGTTTTGCAGTGTGTACTAATTGTTTTGAGAAATGCATGAACTGTTGTGCAAATGTAAATAGTGTTGTGAGAAATGCACCAAAGCCACTGAGAAAAACTGTAATGCTAGGCCCACACGGAATCTGCGCACGCAGATTTCCGCAGATTTTTAGCCCATCATTGATTCTGTTTATTTACTTGTGTAAATGTGTGTAAATTTATATTTATTCAGTTTTTAAATTAGTTTCAGTAATATTATTGACTAACATAAAAGTGTTTATTTGATTTATTTACGATACAGTTGTAAAGTCATATTTTCTGTCTTTGAGTAGATATATTTAATAAGAGACTTGCTTTGTTTTCCAAATAAAGTGGATCTAGATGGATTTGCATTGTAGACATTAAATACAGGGAGTGCAGAATTATTAGGCAAGTTGTATTTTTGAGAATTAATTTTATTATTAAACAACAACCATGTTCTCAATGAACCCTAAAAACTCATTAATATCAAAGCTGAATATTTTTGAAAGTAGTTTTTAGTTTGTTTTTAGTTTGAGCTATTTTAGGAGGATATCTGTGTGTGCAGGTGACTATTACTGTGCAGAATTATTAGGCAACTTAACAAAACACAAATATATACCCATTTCAATGATTTATTTTCACCAGTGAAACCAATATAACATCTCAACATTCACAAATATACATTTCTGACATTCAAAAACAAAACAAAAACAAATCAGTGACCAATATAGCCACCTTTCTTTGCAAGGACACTCAAAAGCCTGCCATCCATGGATTCTGTCAGTGTTTTGATCTGTTCACCATCAACATTGCGTGCAGCAGCAACCACAGCCTCCCAGACACTGTTCAGAGAGGTGTACTGTTTTCCCTCCTTGTAAATCTCACATTTGATCATGGACCACAGGTTCTCTATGGGGTTCAGCTCAGGTGAACAAGGAGGCCATGTCAATTGTTTTTCTTCTTTTAGACCCTTTCTTGCCAGCCACGCTGTGGAGTACTTGGACGCGTGTGATGGAGCATTGTCCTGCATGAAAATCATGTTTTTCTTGAAGGATGCAGACTTCTTCCTGTACCACTGCTTGAAGGTGTCTTCCAGAAACTGGCAGTAGGACTGGGAGTTGAGCTTGACTCCATCCTCAACCCGAAAAGACCCCACAAGCTCATCTTTGATGATACCAGCCCAAACCAGTACTCCACCTCCACCTTGCTGGCGTCTGAGTCGGACTGGAGCTCTCTGCCCTTTACCGATCCAGCCACGGGCCCATCAAGACTCACTCTCATTTCATCAGTCCATAAAACCTTAGAAAAATCAGTCTTGAGATATTTCTTGGCCCAGTCTTGACGTTTCAGCTTGTGTGTCTTGTTCAGTGGTGGTCGTTTTTCAGCCTTTCTTACCTTGGCCATGTCTCTGAGTATTGCACACCTTGTGCTTTTGGGCACTCCAGTGATGTTGCAGCTCTGAAATATGGCAAAACTGGTGGCAAGTGGCATCTTGGCAGCTGCACGCTTGACTTTTCTCAGTTCATGGGCAGTTTATTTTGCGCCTTGGTTTTTCCACACGCTTCTTGCGACCCTGTTGACTATTTTGAATGAAACGCTTGATTGTTCGATGATCACGCTTCAGAAGCTTGGCAATTTTAAGAGTGCTTCATCCCTCTGCAAGATATCTTACTATTTTTGACTTTTCGGAGCCTGTCAAGTCCTTCTTTTGACCCATTTTGCCAAAGGAAAGGAAGTTGCCTAATAATTATGCACACCTGATATAGGGTGTTGATGTCATTAGACCACACCCCTTCTCATTACAGAGATGCACATCACCTAATATGCTTAATTGGTAGTAGGCTTTCGAGCCTATACAGCATGGAGTAAGACAACATGCATAAAGAGGATGATGTGCTCAAAATACTCATTTGCCTAATAATTCTGCACTCCCTGTAAAAGTTAAAAAGCTATTGTTTTTTATTTCATATATTAAGTTTTTAGTAACAGGAAAGACTACAGAGTAAGTTTCCAGTCGTACACGTCTAATTGTTGCTGTTTGTGTGTTTGTCAGCGTTAGACGCAGCATGGGAGTTTCAGCGTAACAGTGCGGTGCCGAACACATGGAGGACGGAGGTGAAGGATGAAAGCTCTAGCAGTGAAGATGAGGAGGAGGAAGAGGAGGAGGAACAGGAGGAAGAGGCTAGCAGTGAAGAGGAAGAGGTAAACGCAGCGTTCATCATCATCATCATCACATGACCACAATTATGATCACATGACCACATAATTCATTAGGTGCGTTCGACTTCATGCAGCGCTGCGCAGACCAATTGAAATCTGTCTTAAAGCGGTGCAAGCCGGTTAGAACTTTTGTCCCACTTGCGCTGACGCCACATGACTGTCACATGTGGCATCAAAGTACCGTGACATCACTCTGAGATAAGACGGCAGACTCAGCCGGTGCAGCGTCTGAAGAGCGACTGCAGGAGCTGCGATGACGACACTGATGTTACATGATTGGCTAAGTTCACCGAATGACAACAACCACGTGTGTTTCGGGTTTATTATTGAACAACTTCCGTCTCACAAACTTCCAAACAAACAATTAACCTTTTAAACCATCTCTATCTTGTACCCATCATGCTTATTAAAAGACTACAGATGTTTTACTGCAGTATCATCTTTATTTGGTAAGTAATTTGTTTACAAAGACTATATTATTTGCAAAGGTTTATTTAAGACCTTTTTCATACAGACTACTGTATGAAAACTATTTAAGTTTTATATTTTTAGTGAATAACCAAATATCAACTCAAATAGTTTATTCCCTTGTTGTTGAAAATGAAAAGAACCAAAGCGAGGCTGCGGTGGAAAGAAACCCGGAAGTATTGGATCAGCACTGTAAACATTGCAACAACATGCTGTGTACTATAAACCTCCAGCTGCTGCTGCGATTTCAAAGTGCAGAAATGGTTTAAACATCACTTTAATATCATTCAGTTCAGTTTAATTTAAACGATTAAAAGCATATTAGGCATCAAACAACATCACAATCTCTTTAAGGGTAATACGCTTAAGTGTCCTCCTAGGTTTCAGGTCATGGCAGCAGGTAAACGTCGTGGGGACGCTTACCTGCTTCAGCCTATGTAACCCGGTGAGCGGGCACACCCTCATGCTGTCTGTAACAGTCAAGCGGCAACCTCCCGCTCTCCCTCTGGGAGCCAATACGGAAGTAACTAAAACTGCAATTCATCGACTCTCCTTGGGGGGCTGGCTCCAGGAAGTCCAAGCGCTTTCTTTCTGCATTGGTAAATTGGCCATTTTTACAGCTGATAAAAACATGTTTACAGTCTGGTACAAACGATGGCTTTGGTGCATATACTGTAGCTATGATTACCCTTCATGACAACTGTGAGGGGGGTGAATTTTTTTATAACTCATCCGTTTCGTTTTTATTAAGTTATATTAAGTCTGCATAATTAAGGGCGTGGCCACTTGAGTGACAGTTAGCCCTCGCTGGTCGCTGTCTCGTCACCTCAGCTGATTCTGGCTAATTAGCCGCTGAGCTCGGCATATACATCGTATTTTTGTTTTGGTTAATGTTTCTTTACACAGTCATTTGCCTTTTGGAATTATTTCCTGCAATTATCAGATGATATAGCATGCTGTGTGCACTTAATTTTTCTTACAAATTGTTCAAGTTGCCTCCATTTCCCAGGTGAGTGAAATTATATACTGATATACCATCTCTATAAATGTATTTATTTTATTTAAGATCATTTAAATGTTCTTTAGAGCTGTAATGCACTCCAGAATCTGACAGATTGATTAGCTGTAGGCTATAAAACAGTCATCTGAAGCGTTGTCATGTCAATAGCCTTGCATTTACTAACACAGACTATATTTGAAGTGTTTGGAAGTAATTTGCGTTTTCCTCCTGTAGAAAAACGTCATAAGAACAATGTTTAGTGGCTCAATGTATTACAACAGTGTTTTTAAACCTTTATTGATATAGTGTACAACCAAGCACATGTGATCAGAACACAAACGAGTCACAGGTAATGAAGTATTAAGCGTTCTCCCAAAGTAAAAAGTCTGTCTAAGCCAGGTCTAAGCAAAATGCAGAGAATCCAGCAGGCGTCTGTAGCTCCGCTCACTCTCCGCCTCTTTGCCCTTGTTTGGTTTCCCGCGATTGGTGCGATGACGCGCGAACAAAATGACAACGGTTGGCCGCGCCTACTTGTAGCTTCTTTTGCAGTGTTCAGAAACCTATGGGTGACGTCACGGATACTACGTCCATATCTTTTACAGTCTATAGTAACAGTGTTGTCCCGGTACTGAAGTTTTAAAAACGTCCATTTTTCGCTAACATTCAAGCGCCGTTGAGCACGTTCTTAAACACCGCTGATTTGCCATAGTATTCACCAGTGGTCAACAGAATTGACTGTGATTGGCCATGAGAGTCATCAGTTCAACGCTCTTCACCCAGTGCAAACACAGATACACGGATACTGGAGCGCGAAACAGTCGCGAAGATCAGTCGAGTCATCAAGCGGATCGCTCGTCTGTGTTTGTACTCTGTAAACAGCGGTGGGTGAACTGATGACCTTCTCGGCCAATCACAGTCATTTCTGTTGAGCACGTGAAAACAATGGCAAATCAGCGCTGTTTACGAACGCCACCAACAGCGCCTTAAATGTTAGCGGGAAATTGAATTTTTTTTTTTATTTCAGTACCGAAATTCAGTATCGTGACAAGTCTAACATAGTGAAAGATTCAGGTTATTAACTTGAGTTTGATAAATGGCATCTAAAACGTGTGTTTGGGAAAGAAAACAGTAGCTAAGTAGTGCCATTTTCATTAACTTAGCTGAAAATGAGCTTTGATATCCTTTTTATTTTCACCATTCATTCAGAACGGACCTTCAGTGAAATGATACATTTGTGTCGCTTTCTCTTCGCTGATAAAATATACAGCCAGGTACACAACGTTCCTATGTAACTCCAAGCGATACTTCCGGGTTTCTTCCCACCGCACCGATTTCGCTTTTAAAAATGGCGGCAGCGTGAAATCAGTCTATAGCCCCACAGCCACATCACCCTGCAGCCCAAGACTCACTGAAGTTAAGCAGGGCTGAGCCTGGTCAGTACCTGGATGGGAGACCACATGGGAAAGCTAGGTTGCTGTTGGAAGTGGTGTAAGTGTGACCAGCAGGGGGCGCTCAACCTGCGGTCTGTCTAAGTCCTAATGCTCCAGTATAGTGAAGGAGACACCATACTGTCAGTGGGCGCCGTCTTTTGGATAAGACGTTAAACCGAGGTCCTGACTCTCTGTGGTCATTAAAAATCCCATGGCACTTCTGGTAAAGAGTAGGGGTGTAACCCCGGTGTCCTGGCCAAATTCCCTCCATCTGCCCTTACCGGCCTCCCAATCATTCCCATCCACTAAATTAGCTCTATCACTGTCTCTTCACAACCATATCACCCTGCATCCCAAGACCGGTTACTCACTGAAGCTAAGCAGGGCTGAGCCTGGTTAGTACCTGGATGGGAGACCACATGGGAAAACTAGGTTGCTGTTGGAAGTGGTGTTAGAGAGGCCAGCAGGGGGCGCTCAACCTGTGGTCTGTGTGAGTCCTAATGGCCCAGTAATAGTGAAGGGGACACTACACTGTCAGTGGGCGCCGTCGTTCGGATGAGACGTTAAACCGAGGTCCTGACTCTCTGTGGTCATTTAAAATCCCATGACACTTCTCGTAAAGAGTAGGGGTGTAACCCCGGTGTCCTGGCCAAAGTCCCTCAATCGGCCCTTACAGATCATGGCCTCCTAATCATCTCCATCCACTGAATTGGCTCTATCACTGTCTCTCCACTTCACCTATAGCTGGTGTGTGGTGAGCGCACTGGCGCCGTTGTCCTGTGGCTGCCGTCGCATCATCCAAGTGGATGCTACACACTGGTGGTGGTGTGGAGAGACCCCCCTCATGATTGTGAAGCGCTTTGGGTGTATGGCCATGCACAATAAATGCGCTATATAAATACACATTACATTACATTACACCTATAGCTGGTGTGTGGTGAGCACATTGGCGCTGTTGTCCTGTGGCTGCCGGATGCTACACACTGGTGGTGGTGTGGAGAGACCCCCCTCATGATTATAAAGCTCTTTGGGTGTATGGCCATACACAATAAATGTGCTATATAGATACACATTACATTACATAGTTTGTAGAGACTATATTCAGTTTTATTTGTACTTTAACTCTTGTATTTTTATGGCAATAAATAAATAAAAAATAATAAATAAATTAATATAATTTAATTAATACATTGAATAAATGATTACGCCATGTGATCTGAGTCATGACTGCAGCAAACTACGTAGCCTGAAGTGTTCCACCTGATGACCTCGTTTTCAACTCCGCCCCCGCTCGCCTAATCTCGTTGATTGCCGGCTGCAGCTGTGGTTCATGTCCAACGCACCTATAATCATATGAACAAGATCAGATCACATGACCACATCATTTATCATCACATGACCACAGCTTTCATCATCACATGACCACAACCATCATCACATGAACATATGACAACAATCGTGATTAAATGACCACACTGGGTGCTCCGGTTTCCCCCACAGTCCAAACACATGCGCTATAGGTGAATTGAATAAACTAAATTGGCCGTAGTGTATGAGTGTGTGTGGGTGTTTCCCAGTCGTGGGTTGCAGCTGGAAGGGCATCCGCTGCATAAAACATATGCTGGAATAGTTGTCAGTTCACTCCGTTGTGGTGGGCCCTGATGAATAAAGGGACTAAGCTGAAAAAAAATATATGAATGAATGAAATTGGCTGTAGTGTATGTGTGTGTGTGTGTGTGTGTGTGTGTGTATGTGTGTGTGTGTGTGAATGAGTGTGTATGGGTGTTTCTCAGTCTTAGGTTGCAGCTGGAAGGGCATCCGCTGTGTAAAACATATGCTGGATAAGTTGGTGGTTCATTCCGCTGTGGCGACCCCAGATTAATAAAGGGACTAAGCTGAAAGAAAATCATTGAATGGTGTGTGTGTGAATGAGTGTGTATGGGTGTTCCCCAGTACTGGGTTGTGGCTGGAAGGGCATCCACTGCATAATACATATGTTGGAATAGTTGGCGGTTCACTTCGTTGTGGCGAACCCTGATGAATAAAGGGACTAAGCCGAAAGAAAATATACAGTATGAGTTAATGAAATTGAATGTAGTGTATGAGTGTGTGTGTGTGTGAATGAGTGTGTATGGGTGTTTCCCAGCACTGGGTTGTGGCTGGAAGGGCATCCGCTGTGTAAAACATATGCTGGAATAGTTGGCGGTTCACTCCGTTGTGGCAACCCCTGATAAATAAGGGAAAGGAACATGAATGATGTGGAGTTGCTTTAGCAGCACAAGCTCCTGTCATCAGCCGCTTGATTACCTTAAATTACCGCCTACAAAATATCACCTCTGGAGTTTAAGCGGCGTGTTTTTCCTAAACGACTGACAGATGAAGCTTCTGTGTGTGTGTGTGTGTGTGTGTGTGTGTGTGTGTGTGTGTGTGTGTGTGTGTGTGTGTGTGTGATGACAGCTTTAACTCTTCACAGAGGCTGTTAGTTTAGAATAAAAACTCAGGGCTGCATTAAAACTCTCTCAGATCTGACGTGTGTGTGCCTGCTTGCAGAATCATCCACAGAAGAAAATCACGTCTTACTGCTAGCCAGAGCTGTGGTATGAATAACCAGCTTTTCCAGTATATGTTTTACACAGTGGTTGCACTTCCAGCCATAACCCAGTACTGGGAAACCCCCATACACACTCATTCACACACATACACTACAGACAATTTAGTTCATCAATTCCCCTATAGCGCATGTGTTTGGACTGTGGGGGAAACCGGAGCACCCGGAGGAAACCCACGCCAACACGAGGAGAACATGCAAACTAGGGTTGGGCGATGTTGACCAATTTGGCATCGTACGATGTCTAATGTGAACATCGGCGATGGACGATGGTATCGTCGTCGTAGGCGGGGTGGGGGTCTTTGTTGTTAAATATCAATTAATTCATAACGAATTTAATAATTGTAGCGTATCGTTTTCACTACCTGACCCACATGGTCTTTGCTTTACCCATGACCAAACCATAAATAAAGTTATACACAAATTACCACCTGTCAATCACTTTTTTTCCGCGGGACTCTGGCATGATCAGGCGGAGTGATCTGTGTTTTTATGTAATGGCTTTTCCCCACAGCTGCTGGCGGAGACCAGACGAGAATTCGTTTGGAGTTCACGGAAATTTGTATTGTGATTAATGATAACTTCCTTATTTTATTACTATTATTATGAGGAAATAATAACAAGTAAAGATGCTAGGGCTCGACCGTTTCGGCGTATGCGCCTGAAATTTTATGCGACCTAAAATATATATTTAAAAGCATTTGTGCTAGTGCATAAATTGTTGCTGTGCGACCTGTTTTCACTGCAAAATCCTCACCGCGTGCGCTGATTTAGGAGACATTTATGCAGGAATCATCTTTGCATCGTAAAGACGCCAAACGCAGCGCTCAGGAACAGATTAAAACAGTTGTCATGTGTACCTGCTGAAGTAAAAAAAGCCCGTAATGCTTGCCCCCCCTTTGTGCTCTTCTTATTGGTCCACTGCTCTAGAACTGAACGCGAATGGATTGGTTAATATCAGCTGTCAATCACTCAGTCAATGCCTTCTGCCTTCAGATGACAGGAGCTACAACGGTGAAAATGTGAAGCGCTGAAGATGAGAGAATGAAAATAACACTGACAGATTTAGTTTTAGAAAGCACCTAAAGTTACTAATAATGGCACATCTTATTAGTGATCATGTGCTGAATGTTAATCCACCATTTACACTTTTCCAAGAGTGGATAAAAGACTTCCAGTGGCTTCAAGTCCGCTATGAAAATAACTAAAGCCATTCACTGTACAGTTACAGATTTTGTAGTTAGTACTTTGGTGTAGTTAGTTACTTTTAATGACTTTTTTTTATTTTCTAACATTGCTAACTACCCATTAAAAAAGCTCTTTTGAATGACACGCCGCTCTCTGTGTTTGTGTTTCCTGTTCGCAGGAGGAAGTAGAGCCGTTCCCGGAAGAGAAAGACAACTTCCTACAGCAGCTTTACAAATTCATGGAGGATAGAGGTGAACACTGTGCATTTTATTTATATGTATCATTTTATAGTTATGAATTTTTTTGTTGTTGTTCATTTTATTCAATTCAGTTGAGTATACAAGTAAGCATTATTTTTAACCACCCTATGCCCCCCTTGCTAGTCAGAACACTTAAATGGACCTAATGGCCCGTTTCCACTGAGTGGTTCGGCACGGTTCGGTGCGCTTTTATGGTCGTTTCCACTGTCAAAGGGTACCTAAAAGCGAACCGTACCATACCACTTTTTTGGTACCAATTCGAAAGGGTACCTAGCACGAGAAAAGGGTACCATAAGGCGAAGCAAGACGCGCAGCTGAACGCTATTGGCTTACAGAGATACGTCACTCACAGAAGCAGGAGAATTAAAACAAAGGAAACGCCATTTTTAAGTTCACAGCCGAGACATTACACCGTAATAATATATACCAGGGCTCGAAAATGCGTTCATTTTTATCTATGCAATTTTATCGCGAAATATATTTGGGAGCATTTGTGCGAGTGCACAAAACTGATGTCGTGCGACCAGTTTTCACAGCAAAATGTTCACCACATGCACGGAATTAGGAGGCATTCACGCATTAAGCATCTTTGCACCTAAAAACACCAAACGCAGCGCTCAGGAATGGTTTAAAACAGTTGACATGTCAACTTGCTGCAGTAAACAAAGCCCGCAATGCTTGCCCTGCCTTCAAGCTCTTCTTATTGGCCCACTGCGCTAGAACACAGCGTGAATAGATTGGTTAATATCAATCATATCGGCTGACAATCACAGTTCAGATGACAGGGAGCTACAGCCGCGAAAATGTAAAGATCTGGATACGAGAGAATGAAAACAACACTGGCAGATTTAGTTTTAGAAACCACCTAAAGTTACTAATAATGGCAGATCTGATTAATGATAATGTGCTGAATGTCAATCCAGCATTTACACTTTTCCAAGAGTGGATAAAAGACTTCCAGTGTTTAAAGTCCGCTATGAAAATCAAATCACAAATCAAATCACTTTTATTGTCACATCATCAGCAGCACGTGTGCTATGATGAGTGTAAAGCTTAGGTGCTGGCTCCAGACAGTGCAAAATACAGACAGTGCAAAAATACAGACAGTGCAATATACAAAAATATTATCAGACATACTCTGCTAATCGCTAAAGCCATTCACCCTAAAGTCTGTGGAATACAGAAAGTGCAAAAGTCTGCAAAATACTGTGCAAAAGTCTGCAGACATACTGTGCTAATCGCTAAAGCCATTCACCCTAAAGTCTGTGGAACGGAGTTTTCAGGTAACAGTGTTTGCCACTGAATCGACATATTTTAAGCACGAAATGTTCTAACGTTATTTAATCCTTCATTTAATCGTCACGATGCGTTCACCATCACTAAAGAGCATGCATTTACCGAGAAGAAACTAATATTGCAGCTCATGAAAAGACCGTTGTTGCTATTAAGATGACGTATGCAAATAATAAGTTACAGTTTAAGGCAGAATTTGCCTAGTTAAACTAATTAACCTAGTTAAGCCTTTAAATGTCACTTTAAGCTGTATAGAAGTGTCTTAAAAAATATCTAGTCAAATATTATTTACTGTCATCATGACAAAGATAAAATAAATCAGTTATTAGAAATGAGTTATTAAAGCTATTATGTTTAGAAATGTGTTGAAAAAAAATCTGCTGTCTGTTAAACAGAAATTGGGGGGAAAAATAAACAGGGGGGCTAATAATTCAGACTTCAACTGTACATGTCAATATCATCTGTGCAATATCAGACAGCACCCGTGAGAACAGCACAGTTATTATTGTTAACTCAGTTCATCTCATTCACGTCAAGCAGTGTGTGCAGGGCTGGTGAGCGCATGCAGATTTTTGTTTATTTGTTAGTTTAGATTAGTGTTGATTTCAAATGCAGTAAATCTGTTAATATAAATCGTGTAGTAACAGTGCTCATAATTGGTGGGTGCGAATAAAATTTATCTGGTGCGCCTACATTTTTGAAGTTTGGAGCACCGGTGCTACCAAGAAAAAAGGTTCATTTCGAGCCCTGCATACATATAATAACAAGCCATGTTCGACCCGAGTTTAAACAAACCTTGTCGTCATCTTGATGTACAGCCACAAAGCCAAGAAGAACAAAATCTGCCGTGTCCTATTGTTGTTTTACGAGGTCGTCTAAAAGTGTGAGCGGTTTCACTTTCTCCAGAGAGCTCAAAACAAGTCTATATTTGAAATAACAAACTTCTTGAGCTCATATTAATAAGGTGCGCGTGATCATTGATGCGCTCTGATATCTGATCCTTTCAAAAAGGAGCAAACGCGAGAATGAAGCGCGAAACAACGAAGGAGAAGCCGGAAAAGCAGCAGCAAATGATGCTTTCTGCAACATAAAACATGAACAAACTGCCATGTTTAACTATTATGATCACGGAGTTACTCTCTAACAGAGGTTACATGTGCTGGTGAAGATTAAAGACACAGATGAGAGGTTTGCACTGACTGTGAGCTATATGTTGCGTGTTGTTTTTGAACCCAAATAAGGACTAAATGTGTGCTGTGTGTAATCGTACTGTAATTGGTAACATATCGGAGACTGTAAGGGTCTGTATGTGTTTATATATGTTGCATTTATTTATTTATTTTATATAATTGCAGACGTTACAGTAGGCTATCATCATTGATCTGCAGTTATAATCAAATCCTGTTCATAGAAAGGTTAGTAATGAACATTTATACACAAGTGTTTATGTGTATAAAGCATCAGTTTTGTGAGAAGTGCTTCTCATATGATATGTGAACGACCCGTACAGCATTACTGTAGACATTTCCTCGAGTAAAAATGACGTCGTCTGAAACTTTCTGTCACTTTCTACACCACGCCACCCAAAGGGTATCCTTTTGCGAGTGGAAACGCAAGCCTGATAAAGGTGACCCATACTGGACCTCTCGGTGGAAACGGTCATAACATAGAAAGGAATAATACTGGACTATTATTATGAACTTGACTTTTTTTTTTGCATGTTAAAACTTTTTTGATTAGAACTTTCTGTACATTTTGATTTCACGTACACTTTAAACTCACTTCAAACTATCTTCTTGACTCTTCTGCTCAGGAACCCCTATCAACAAGCGGCCGGTGCTGGGCTACAAGAATCTGAATCTGTTCAAGCTCTACAGGCTGGTGCATAAGCTGGAAGGATTCGACAATGTGAGTGAAACACGGCCTCGATCTGCTGTTCAGGGGTGGGAATCTTTAGGCCAGGCGTGCTCGATCCTGTTCTGGAGATCTGCCGACCTGCAGAGGTCATCTGCAACCTTAACCAAATGCACCTGTATTTAAATACCAAGTGCTCCTTCAGATCCTAGTTGGTTTAGATGTTTTGATTGAGGGTGGAGCTGAACTCTGCAGGAAGGTACAGTGCATCTGGAAAGTATTGATAGCACTTTACTTTTTCCACATTTGTTTATGTTACAGCCTCATTCCAAAATGGATTAAGTTCATTTATTTCCACAAAATAAAATAAAAAGCTGAAAAATCCCATCAGTGTTTTCAGCGTTTGCTCAATACTTTATTGATGCACCTCACTTACAGCCTCAAGTCTTTCTGAATATGATGCCACAAGCTTGGCACACCTGTCTTTAGGAATTTTTGCCCATTCCTCTTTGCATTACCTCTCAAGCTCTATCAGGTTGGATGGGAAGCGACGGTGTACAGCCATTTTCAGATCTCTCCAGAGATGTTCAATAGGATTTAGGTCTGGGCTCTGGCTGGGCCACTCAAGGACATTCATCGAGTTGTTGTGAAGCCACTCCATTGATATTTTGGCAGTGTTCTTTGGGTCATTGTCCTGCTGGAAGATGAAGCGTTGCCCCAGTCTGAGGTCAAGAGCACTCTAAAGCAGGTTTTCATTCAGGATGTCTCTGTTACAACTCCTGGCAGTCTAGGAGAGTAGGGTTCTACACTTAAACTGAGGATTTGGTTATGCAAAAACAAATTGTGTTACATAGTAAGGATGGACAACAAGAATAAGTGGAAAAATAAGTGATTAATTTACAAAAAGTGAGGGTGAACCAGTGAGTGAGGTATTTACAATATATACAAGGTCAAAGTCAATAAACAACGACATGTTTGAAAGACTGGCTATGGGTGGCGCTAAATAAAAGAACCAAACAGTCTTACTAATATTCACGACAAATCCCCTCTAATCTAATAAACAAAAGATTTGAAAAAGAAATCTTCAACGTCAATGACGTTCTATCTAATCTACACTGACTAACAATTAAACCAAAAATACACAGGTTGGCACACACCCTCTTACCTGGTGTGTCTAGACAAATGTTAATCTACGTGCTGATATGCATGTCACGTGACGTACTTACCTACCAGTCTTTCTAAACTTACGAGGAAACATGAGGGATAGGGAAGATATGGCGACACAAAGGTAAGAACAGACAGTAACAAACTTGAACAACAAAAACAAAGTGTAAATCAAATAAAGACGAACAATACTAATAACTGGGGATAACAAACTATCAAACACTAACAAAGCAAACCGAAGAAACGAGCCAATATACAGCGATCAAAAGCATCAAACAGTGAGTCAGAGAATCTGCTCCTGAACCAACAGACTGAAGATCTTTTAAAGGCCAGGTGGCATGCAGGGATTGGCTGGGACTTGAGCAGAGTTGTAGAGCAGTAACCAATAGGATAGCAGGAGAGATGGGATTGGTTGCAGCAAGAACAAGTGAACCAGCCAATCAGAGACAGGAGTAGGCGGAGCAAGCACAAAAGTAGATTGGGTGACAGACAGAAACACATGATGAGACACAAAATAAACAATAAAATAACCAAATAAGTGCTGGCGTGTAACAATGTCTCTGTACATTGCTGCGTTCATCTTTCCCCCTATCCTGATCGAGTTCAATTTTAGTCTCATCAGACCAGAGAGTTTAGTTTCTTATGGTCTGAGAGTCCTTCAGATGCATTTTGGCAAATTCCAGGCGGGGAGTGTCTTCCGTCTGGCCACTCTACCATACAGCCCTGATTGGTGGATTGCTGCACAGATGGTTGTCCTTCTGTAAGGTTCTCCTCTCTCCACAGAAGAACGCTGGAGCTCAGACAGAGTGACCATCGGGTTATTGATCACCTCCCTGACTAACGCCCTTCTACCCCGATCACTCAGCTTAGATGGCCGGCCAGCTCTAGGAAGAGTCCTGGTGGTTCCAAACATCTTCCACTTACGGATGATGGAGGCCGCTGTGCTCACTGGAACTTTCAGAGCAGCAGAAATGTTTCTGTAACCTTCCCCAGCCTTGTGCCTCGAGACAATCCTGTCTAGGAGGTCTACAGACAATTCCTTTGTCTTCATGCTTGGTTTGTGCTTTGACATGCACTATCAACCCTGAGACCTTATATAGACAGGTGTATGCTTTCAAATCATGTCCAATCACCTGAATTGACCACAGGTGAACTCCAATGAAGCTGCTGAAACATCTCAAGAATGATCAGTGGAAACAGAATGTGCCTGAGCTCAATTTAGAGCTTCACGGCAAACGCTGTGAATACTGATGTACATGTGATTTTACAGCTTTTTATTTTTAATAAATTTGCAACAATTTCAAAAACTCTTTTTTCACATTGTCATTAAGGGGGAATGTGTCTGGAATGTTGAGGAAATAAATTAATTTAATCCATTTTGGAATAAGGCTGTAACATAAAAAATGTGGAAACTTTCCGGATGTACTGTAGATCTCAAGGAACAGGATTGGGCTCCCCTGTTTTAGGCACTTCACAATCTGATTCGATTCAAACTCCGGGAGTCATGATTAGATTTCAAAATGATTATTTTCCTAATTTCTTCCCGATTTCTTCAACTGTGAAAATAGTTCAGTCAACCAATTAATCACACCCAAAATAGAATCTCATATTTACGAAATAGGTTTGTGCTGTGAATTCTTTTTCACAGGAATTTTTCACAGTATTTTGTATCAGGGCTTGACATTTAACTTTTTTGATCAGCAGCCACTGTGGCTAGTAGTTTTCCACCATTATTAGCCACTCGCCATTTTCACTAGCCACAATTTTGTTGTTGGGAAAATATATTTTATATGCATAAATTTGACTTTGGCATGCTAAAATGACTTCATTTAGATGTTGTGTGTTTCCACTTGCCTCCTCGTTCATTTAACTGTGTTTTCTTTATGAGCTTACTCAATGAGCATGAGCAAATAGGTTATGCTTTCATAAAAAAGGGTCACATTAGTTTTCTTTCACAGGACTTTTCAGGGCTCAACACAATAAGGATTTACCTTTTTTTTTTCTCTGGCCACACCAAACTAATTATTTCCTTGCCACAATATTTAAATAATGTGTCAAAACAAGCAAAATACTTCTGTATACATACACTTTTTATTCAACAAAACAGCTGACATTTAAAAAACATATATTTTCACGCATCTAAAACTGCACAGTGGTCTGTTCTGGCTCCCAGATCACCAGTTAACTGCATACAACAACATATTGAAGCAATATTATTGTAAAGGATGATTATTAAACTATATTAACAAAAATAACAGCAAGCAAAAGAAAACGGGTAAAAAACATTCTGTGCGCGATAATGAAAGGATGACGCCGCGCACATGGTTAATGTTAGGCCAAATAATAATCTGTTCAAAGAATAGCTAAAGTGAAAGCGACAACAACTGATGCTGCTTACAAAGAATCTCGAGCCCTTAAAGGACTGTGGGTGCACGAGCATCGCACTAGTTTCATTTCCAGGCACGGTTGCTTCGAGTGAGGAAATGGCACAGGAGCTTTTAAACACTCGTGCACATCAAATCATCTGTGCGCGCAACACTAAAGCCCTCGTCAGTGAGTGAGGAAAGCCTGTCTCACCGTGCACGTGATCCCCTCATTTGTTATTCACCTGCGTCTTCTGCTCGCGTAAAAAGCTGTTTTTGACAGTCGTGCTGCTTCTCGATTCTAAGATTACATTTGTACGCATATAGACAAACGGTCATAAACTAACAGTCTAATCTGTAGTGACGAGCCAGCACTGGCCATTTAAAAATGAGTTTCAGCCAGCCGAAATGGATAGTTGGAGTGGCTGTCTACCCCGCCACAACCGAAATCTACCCACATTTGGTGGGTTGGCGGGTGTTAATGTAAAGCCCTGTTTCCTATAATTTTGTTTCTTCTGGAGAAACTCTTGTTTGTTTTATTTCGGCTACAATAAAAGCAGCTTTAAAAAAAAAAACAATTTTATGGTCAATATTATTAGCCTCCCTTAAGCAATATTTGTTTTCGATTGTCTTCAGAATAAACCATCATTATACAATAACTTGCCTAATTACCCTAACCTGCCTAGTTAACCTAATTAACCTAGTTAAGCCTTTAAATGTCACTTTAAGCTGTATAGAAGTGTCTTGAAGAATATCTAGTCAAATATTATTTACTGTCATCATGACAAAGATAAAATAAATCAGTTATTAGAGATGAGTTATTAAAACTATTATGTTTAGAAATGAAAGTCTTTTTTTTCTGTTAAACAGAAATGGGGAAAAATATACAGGGCGGGCTAATAATTCAGGAGGGTGAATAATTCTGACTTCAGCACTATATGTACTTGTATATGATACAGATAATATATGAATTTAAGGGCTCTATTATACACCCGGCGCAAGGCGCAACGCAATTGTTGTTTGCTAGGTTCAGCTGGACGCAGGAGTCATTTTGACGTTTTGCACCACGCTGTTTAACCCTCCTGTCGTGTTCACATCCTGCCCCTTACTTTAGTGTTCCCGGTCAAAACTGACCGGTCTGTTTTAACTGCTCTTATATTAGCACAAAAAAAATTTTTCTCCACCAAATTTTTATTCAACATTCTTTAGCTGTGAACAATGTCTCAAAGTAGTGTTTAACATGAATTTACAGAATTAGACAAAATAACTGCAATGAAAATAAAAATAGGCGCTGAAAATGTATTATAAAATGAACAATAGATTACAAAAAACAAAATACTTTGTTTCATTACTAATAAACTGCTAACTAAAATAACTAGCACAGGCTTTGACTAAAGAAATTGAAATTTTAATCCATGTGAATGATTTATCAACCAGCAAAGCACAAACAAAGTGATATGCCTTCCCGTGTTCTGAGCTGGGGCGGACTGGCCATAGGGAGCACCGGGACATTTCCCGGTGGGCCGACAGTTAAACTGGCCTGCAACCGCACAGTATGACTGTATGACTGAACTCATATGAATTAGCCACTAAACTGACAAAACGTAAAATAGTTATGCTTCCTTGTGAGATCAAGCTGGAGGATCAGCACATAAGCGCATAAAAGAGATGTGTACCTGCAAAATATATTGTTCTGTCTGAAATAAGTAAGTGAGTTGGGGTAGTGTGTGTGGGGATGTTTTCTGTCTGATGAATGAATATAGTCTGGATACCCATTCATTTCCTATAGCGGTCACTTTTGACCGGGAACACCACAGGTGTAACAAGGTTGATTAAAACACTCAAAATTCAATGAAAGAGGTGATCATCACTTTTATATGTTCAAATGCGTAGTGTGGAGGATATCATAAGGCCTTGAGGCAATCAGATGTAAAACACAATATTTATGAGTGATTTAAGTTGTAAATTGGTCAGATTTGACCCGAACACGACAGGAAGGTAAAATAGCAAATGCATTTGCGCTCATATGTGCGCCCATAGGCGTTCTGGTCTAAAATAGGAGATGTGTTGAGGCGCATTGCTGGCGAGTTGCTATTTTGAGGAACTAAAATAAACTGTTTAATAGGCCAGATAATTCAATTCAATTCAATTAATCTTTATTTGTGTAGCGCTTATATAATGTAGCAGCTTCACATAGAAGATTATAGTGAATTAAAACAGTGTCAGTTCAGTTTTCAGAGATTAAGTTCAGTTCAGTTTAGCTCAGTTCAGTGTGGGTTAATAATCACTACTGAGAATCCAAACACTGAAGAGCAAATCCATCGATGCGCAGCTCTACAGATCCCAAACCATGCAAGCCAGTGGCGACAGCGGCGAGGAAAAAACTTCACCAATTGGCGAAAGCGAAGATTTAAAAAACCTCGAGAAAATCCAGGCTCAGTTGGGCACGACCATTTCCCCTATGGCCAAACGTCTTGTGCAGAGCTGCAGTCTAGGCACAGGAAGCTGGACCTCAGCGAAGACTCGTCTGTCCTTGGAGCATTCAATTCAATTCATCTTTATTTGTATAGCGCTTATACAATGTAGATTGTGTCAAAGCAGCTTCACATAGAAGATTATCATAACGTCTTGTGCAGAGCTGCAGTCTAGGCGCAGGAAGCTGGACCTCAGCGAAGACTCGTCTGTCCTTGGAGCATCACAGGAATCAGAGGAGGTCTAAAGTCCAGCACAGAGCACGTTAGTTGTGTGCCTCGCTTAAACATTGCTTAATACACACAGGATGTAGACTAGAGCAATACACAAATATCTTTACAGATGAAAAAGAATTAAAGGATTAAAATATCACAAAAATGATTGCTTTCTAGCCGACATGAATATAAAAACCACTGCCTTCATGCCTTCTTCATCTCCGGGGGCTTTTTCAGTTTATTCATGACAAATTGCTTTTGTATAATGTTATTATTATTAGCAGTATTATTTATTATATTCATATTTATATTTGTTTTATTAAAAACAAGCTTAGATTTGCCTATCTGTCAGCTTTTAGACCATATGGGGCATAGCATGTGTATTTGGATATAACTCAGTTTTTCGACCACACTTCGTTATTGTTGTTCATTTATTCGTTAGTTGGAAATTAGAACTGTAAATCAGAACAGAAATAGTTTTGAAACAAATCTTTGAGCTTAACAAATGAAATTAATTATGTATAGGCTAATGGATGTCTGTGCTTTCCTTATCAACGAGAGTAAAAGTGAAAGTAAAGAATGAGGAGGCTCATTCTCTCATTCTCACGCTGCAGATGCTCTGTTTAACTGTTTTCTCAGTTTTTCCACTTACAAAGTCTGCCATGCAAATAGCAAATGTGCTATGGCGCGACGCAACTGACTCTTAAAGGGGATGAGAGAAGAGACTCTGATTGGTTTATTCTCAAAACACACCTATAACTCATTAAGACACATGTGTCAATTACAAGGCCCGCGGGCCAAATGCGGCCCGTCAAAACATTTAATCAGGCCCGACAACAAGTTTTGGTAATGAAGTTCAAGTGGCCCGTGCTCGCTTTAAATATTAGGTTTGTGTCAATTACAGTATTGAGACGCAGGGGGTGCTGTTGCGCTTCACCCTACTCGCTAATTTAGACGTTAGCACAACGTTATGCTAAATATAAACAAGGTAAAATATTTCTGGGACTAAAGTTAGCACAAGCACGCGTTATGTCTATGTTTGGGAGCACATGTGAACAAATGTTCTCTATAATGAAACTGACCAAAACATCCCACAGATCCCGCCTCACAGACCAACATACTATGTCTGTAATGAAAGTAGCCATGGCAAGGGACATTACACCTAGAATAGATGAGATTGATTCTATGAAAAGATGCAGGATGTCTGGTAGGAGTTAAAAATCCCTAATTTTCTTAGGTTTGGCATGTAAGCCCAGTGCAAGTGTCATTTGGAGCAAAATAAGCTAAATAATACCATTTCTTACCATTTTTTATATAGGCTACCATTTATCTATAATAGCCTACTAATAAATATATTGCTTTAATTTTGTTTGTAATGGAGCATTTCATGATTAGGTTGCCTTTTTAAAGCTAAAATAAGTTCAATAATACAATATCAGAAACCATCTGTTGCTTGTTACAATGTGGTATATCAGTTGTTGGCTTTTTGTTTTATCATCAGTTTTTCTGAATATGAAATTTAAAGTAGACTACTGTTCTATGCTAGCCTACTGTATTGTTTTATACTTATATTGGCTAGAAACCTTATTTTATGTTTTGATAGAAATAAAACCTGCACAAATGTGGTCCAAATTAAATGTAAAATCATACTATTTTGATAAATGTGGTTTAATAAAGTGTAAGAGATGGTATACAGTTGTTAATACACTTTTATTTTATTTTTTATTTTATTAAAAATGTGTATGTACGGCACTTCACTTTATTCACAATATTCAGTGCGGCCCTTACCTAAGTTTGGATTGACACCCCTGCATTAAGAGAATAAGCTCAACCCTGTTAGACAAGCGGAATTTCTCGTCCCTAAAACAGCAAAAGTGGATTCTGACACGACCTTAATGCTTTTGCGCCCTGCGCTTTGCACTTTGCCGCTAGATCGTTAAAATAGGACCCAAAATATCTATGCAAGAAAAAGCATTTTGTATAGTTTTGTTTTTATTTATGTGTGTGTATTACAGATGAGACATGATTCTGCTGTGTCCATGATCATAGTAATAACACCCTGTCCCCACATTCTGTAGTGATTCTAAAGAGAGTCGCACACTGAATGAGTCTTTCAAATGAACAAACAATTTTTATCCAAATGAAGTGAATTTGCGCACCTTTCAATGCTTATTATTTTTCTGTTTGAAGCTCATGCCCGCACCATCGCGATCTAATTTAAATACAAAATCTAAACTTTTGAGAATTGATTCAGAATCGTTAGAAAAAGAATCACAATCCTTTGATGAATCTTTTTTCCCTTCCCTCCTGCTGTTGTGTCTGTGTGTGTATAACGTGTTTGTGTGTGTTTCAGATCGAGAGCGGATCTGTCTGGAAGCAGGTGTATCAGGATCTGGGCATCCCCGTGCTCAACTCGGCCGCCGGCTACAACGTCAAGTGTGCCTACAGAAAGTACGTGCATCCTTCAGCATCTGCTTTCACTCAGACAGCATGACAGTGACTGAAAATGTGAGATGCTCAGCGGTGGCGCGTCAAGTCAGCGCAAAATGTTTTGACTCATACGAGAGCGAGCACTGTGAGCACATGTCCTGTCGGATTTCCTTCAAAAAATCATTCTGACATGCTTTCGGCTGCCCGATATTGTTTATGGAAGCAATGCTATACCAGACCTACACTACCGTATATACAGAGTTGAAGACGAAATGATTAGCTCTACAGTGGAATTTGAATACTTTCTCAAATATTTCTCAAGTGCTGATTAATGGAGATTTTTTTCAGCACATTTTTAAACCAATAGCTAGTTTCTAATAACTGATTTCTTTTATCTTTGCCATGATGACAGCACAATATTTTATTAGATATTTTGCAAGATACTAGTATTCAGCTTAAAGTGAAATTTAAAGGCTTAATTAGTTAATGAGCAATATCACACGAGTAGCAGTGCGATATGGCTGTATATCGGCACTGATGGGACCCTGTGTCACGATCGGGGGTTGGGGAAAAGGAGCGAGGACTCAAGTGCAAGAAATAAGGGTATTTATTAATAATAAATAAAACAAACAGCAAAATAAACTACCCCGAGGGGGAAAACATTTATAATACAAATAAACAATCAAAACAGACTGGACAGGGGAGGTTGGCAGGGATCAGGACTGGAGGACAGGACAAGACAGGAAGCGATGTACGATGATGACGAACTGGCACAGGACAGCAAGGCAAGGCAAGTTTATTTATATAGCACATTTCATACACAGTGGCAATTCAAAGTGCTTTACATAAACAGGAATAAAAAAGACAAGTATAAGAAAAAATAAAAACAGATAATAAAAAACAGATAAAAACAGATAAAAATGTGTTAAAACAGGTTGTAAAAGAATGAAAAAGAAGAGAAAAAACATAATAGTGCAATTTGTCGGACGTAGCACAGTGCTCATTCAGTAAAGGCACAGCTAAACAGATGTGTTTTCAGTCTGGATTTGAATGTGCCTAATGTTGGAGCACATCTGATCATTTCTGGAAGCTGATTCCAGCAGCGAGGGGCGTAGTAGCTGAAAGCCGATTCACCCTGCTTTGACTGAACTCTTGGAATTTCTAGTTTATATGATCCTAAGGATCTGAGTGATCTGTTAGGCTTGTATTCAGTAAGCATATCTGTAATGTATTGAGGTCCTAGGCCATTTAGTGATTTATAGACAAGTAATAATACTTTAAAATCTATTCTGAATGTAACTGGGAGCCAGTGTAAAGACCTGAGGACAGGTGTGATGTGCTCTGATTTCCTGGTTCTAGTCAGAATCCTGGCCGCAGCGTTCTGGATGAGCTGCAACTGTCTGACTGTCTTTTTGGGAAGGCCCGTGAGGAGTCCATTACAGTAATCCACCCTGCTGCTGATAAAAGCATGAACAAGTTTCTCTAAGTCTTCACTGGAAACAAAGCATCTGATTCTTGCAATGTTTTTGAGATGAAAGTATGCTGCTTTACTAACTGCTTTGACATGACTATTGAAACTCAGATCTGACTCCAGAGTCACACCAAGATTCTTGACCTTATTTTTTGTTGTTTGACCTTTAGAGCCAAGGTACGCATTCACCTTGAGAACCTCATCTCTGTTCCCAAACGCAATGACTTCAGTTTTCTCTTTGTTTAACTGAAGAAAGTTTTGGCACATCCAACTGTTCATTTCATCAATGCATTGGCAGAGGGTGTCAATAGGGCTGTAGTCATTAGGCAGTAAGGCTAAGTAGATCTGAGTGTCATCAGCATAGCTGTGGTAGGAAATTTGGTTCTTTCTCATTATTTGGCTCAGAGGGAGCATATAAAGGTTGAACAGGAGAGGTGCCAGAATCGAGCCTTGTGGTACTCCACATGTCATGGGTGTCCACCTCGACCTATGGTCACCTATACTGACATAGTAACCTCTCCCTTCAAGATAAGATCTGAACCATTTGAGGACCGTCCCAGACAGCCAACCCAGTTTCCAGCCTATCCAGAAGTATGCTGTGATCGACAGTGTCAAATGCAGCACTAAGATCGAGCATTACCAGCACTGTTAGTTTACCTGAATCTGTATTTAGGCGGATATCATTGATTATCTTTATAAGAGCGCTCTCTGTACTGTGATGTGCTCTGAAACCAGATTGAAAATTGTCTAAACACCCCTTGGAATCTAAGAACGTGTTAACCTGGTTGAAAACAACTTTTTCAATGATTTTGCCAATGAAAGGGAGATTTGAGATTGAGATTGGCCTGTAACTGCTCAATAGTGTGTTATCCAGGTTGCTCTTTTTCAAGAGGAGTTTAACAACTGCAGTTTTAAGTGAGTTTGGGAAAGTCCCCGAGAGAAGTGAAGCATTTACCACTTTTAGGAGACCGCAGACATGAGGAGAATATAAGCAGAAGTAAATTAACACACAAACAGGTGAACATGATAAACTAATAATGGGTTAACAAGGAGGGTGGGACTAGACAATAGACGGGAGAGCACATGACACAAAAGACAACACAAGCCATGCGCTCACATAAAACGAGACTAGAACACGCAGCCAATGAGAGAACTCATTAACCGCGCGTTCATATGACAACACAAGCACGCGGTGCATGTAAACATGCACCATGTGCTAAACACAACACCAACAGAAGACTGAACACAAGACACGAGCACACGATAGATGAAAACATCTTACCGTGCGCTCACACATAAGCAACGCGCATGTTTCATCTCAGCGCCAACCAAAACCAACCAGACTGAGACGCTGCAAGCGCGATGCCGACAGAACAAAACACAAACATGAGTACAAGAGCGTGCGCGCGTCCCAAGCACGCACAGGCCACGCGCGTCTGCATCAAGTGGGAGCGCGCACGGTCTGCATGCACTCACGATGGCGCTCACACAGAGACACACACAATGACACACACAATGACAGAAAACATGTACTCGACCAGAGAAAACTCGAGCCGAGCCTTACAGGACAGGACAAGACAGAGCTAGTGTCCGGACTCTGCCACCAAAACAAGAGTTTACAAGACCAGATTGGCAGAACCCTGACACCCTGAGTGCCTTAATGTCCCACCAGTGCCGATATACAGCCATATTGCACTGCTGCTCATGTGATATTGCGTTTATACAACAGTTCAACGGCCTAATCGTGTATATAAAAAAGAAAATCAAACACTGAGAGCCTCAAAACCTTTTTGCAGCTGACGTCAGAACAGCAGAAAGCGTTACTGATTCACTTACGTCACTTTAGAGCTAGTGTTTGAATGATTCTCTAGCGCAGAGATTCCCAAACTAGGGCCCGCGGGCCAAAATTGGCCCATGGTAAGCTTTGATTTGGCCCGCCATCACATCTGAGAAGGGGGAGAATGGGGATGATTTGGAGAATACAAATTTATTGTAACCGTTTGTTTGTTTGTTTGTTTGTTTGTTTTATTATTACTAAAAGCTAACTAAAATTAAATGTTTCAATTAAATGGTGTAAATCAATCAGATTTTGTTTAAACGTTCATACTGTCACCTGACAATGCAGAGACTTTGGTGAGCAAATCAAGTCAAAGGCAGATTGTGCTTGACTAGTGTATTCAGTATTGAACTCCACTGTGTTATAAATGTGAATGTTTGTTTTTATTGTAGTAAGTTATAATTTTAAAAAGTTATACTGCATTATTACGATTTAAATTAATGTTTTCTTTTTATTTAAAAAAATATGAAATAAATTGGGAAAATACCCATGGCAACTTTAATGCAATATAGTTTGGTATATTTACCCTTGGCCCATGGGTCTCAATGATATTTGGTCTTTGACCTTTTATACCAGAGGTGGGCAAACTACGGCCCGTGGGCCATATGTGGCCCGCTAAACCCTTTCATCCGGCCCGCGAGGGAGTTTTTAAAATGCTGCTTCTGAGTAATGGTCTGGTTTCAGAATTAGTAAAATAATGATGCAATATGAGTGAACGCCATTTGATGGCAGCATTGCACGTGGTACAGTTAGCGCAACCATTAAAATTAGAACACACTCTCGGATATTAAAATGTACTCGACCGTTAATGACTGAAAATGAGTCAGGCAAAAAAAAAAAAAAAATTGACTCTGAATGTCGTGTGTTTAAGGAAGAATTGACAACAAAATGCGTCTTCAGCAATATCGGACAGAAAGCGGTATGTCTAATATGCCAAGAAAGTATTGCTGTTTTTAAAGACTACAACCTAAGTCGGCATTTTTTCACGCAAACATTCAAATTATTTTTAATGTGTTAATATGAGATTTTTTTTCTATCAGACAATATCTTTTCTATTCTCCAAAAATATTACATTATTATTATTATATTTTATATCGGATTATTTTATTGTTTTATCATGATTGATAAGTAAATATAAATAGCAGTGCAAATTCATTTAACTTGTAAATATGACTCAATAATAACTATAAAAAATAATGTGTGTTAATGTGACGCGTTTCTGTTCGATATTACATGTTCCATGCATACTGCCGCTGTAAATAAAAGTTATTTTTTGAAGGATTTGACATGTGGCCCTTCACTTGGTTTGCAAAACTTGATGTGGCCCTCGAGTCTAAAAAGTTTGCCCACCACTGCTTTATACGATAAAGTTTGGGAACCCCTGCTCTAGCGTAATGTCTAAAGTGATGACAAAACAGGTGATTTTGCTGACATTTTAAGATTATAAGGCTGAACAGCATGAAATGCCATCAGTCTACAGAGATTTCCCAGTATTTCTCTGTTGCAATCGGGAGATCACAATATTACTGTGGTATAAATACAGCAGTACAACATACACAAGAGAGAGATCGACTTAGAAGGTAATTTACCTGTTTAGTTTGAAATCACGCTGTTTCTCTCTTAGGCCTTATTATGCGTCTCTGTTGCCATCTTGTGGATGAACACCACCAACCATCTTTTCTCAAAGACAGGCTAATGGCTGCCAATGTGCTGTCTCTCAGAAATTATAAATATTTAAAATAGGCTCTATCCTTATAAATAAACTGCATAGTTGCATTCTAAACAACTACATTCTCCACTAAAAAAAACCTCAAAAGTACATCATGTTGTCCAACAGCTGCAATATGTCAAACTGTAGAGTGTCCTCAGCTTGTTGCTGTATGTAGGCGGAGTCATACACAAGGGTGAAGAGGTGGTACGACGCTGTTACTGGCAGAATGTCGCACTGCTATCAGTCAATCAAATTCAAGAACCAGACAGAACTGTTGTATATATATAACATATACATAACGGTGCAAATTATTATAGGTCACAAATATCAATAAATGAAGCTAATAATGTAAATATAAATAAAACAGATAGGAACCAATCAGTGGTAAGGAGTGACAATAATGATAGTGATAATGACAGTAAAAAAGGACAACAGTAATATTAACAACGACAATAATAATAACAATAATAATTACAACAACAGGCATGGGGTGGCTGAGTGGTTAGCACTGTCGCCTCACAGCAAGAAGGTTGCTGGTTCGAACCTTGGCTGGGTCAGTTGTCATTTCTGTGTGGAGTTTGCATGTTCTCCCCGTGTTGGTGTGGGTTTCCTCCGGGTGCTCCGGTTTCCCCCACAGTCCAAACACATGCGCTGTAGGTGAATTGATGAACTAAATTGGTCGTAGTGTATGAGTGTGTGTGTGTGTGTGTGTGTGTGAGTGAGTGTGTATGGGTGTTTCCCAAGGATGCATAAAATTCTTATTACAAAATTGATAGTAAATAGATTTATAAGGTCACACTTTATTTTGATGGTCCGTTGGTTGAATTTAAGTTACATTGCAACTAATTATCATTAGATTATAAGTAGACTGTTAGGTTGGGGTTAGGGTTGGGGTTGGGGTTAGGGTTAGTGTAAGTTGACATGTAATTGCAAAGTCTCTTATAGTCAGTTAAATGTCTGTAAAAGGACTGTTAAATGTCAGCATCAACAGATATTTAGCAGACAGTCTACTAATACTCAAATGGACCATCAAAATAAAGTGTTACCATTTATAATGTTACAAAGGATGAGTAAATTTTATTTCAAACTATATATTCATCAAAGAATCCTGAAAAAATGGTTATTATTAGTAGTAATGGTTAATAATAAAAACATTATTAATAATCAACATTAATCAAGGTACTTCAAAAAGCAGTTTACAATCAAGTGTATTTTAATTTAACTATTTAAATTACAGTTGAAGTCAGAATTATTCGCCCCCTTTTGATTTTTTTTTCTTTTTTAAATATTTCCCAAATTATGTTTAACAGAGCAAGGAAATTTTCACAGTATTTCTGATAATATTTTTTCTTCTGGAGAAAATCTTATTTGTTTTATTTCGACTAAAATAATAGCAGTTTTAAATTTTTTAAAACAGCATTTTATGGTCAATATTATTAGCCCTTTTAAGCTATATTTTTTTCCGATAGTCTATAGAACAAACCATCATTGTACAATAACTTGCCTAATTACCCTAACCTGCCTAGTTAACCTAATTATCCTAGTTAAGCCTTTAAATGTTACTTTAAGCTGTATAGAAGTGTCTTGAAAAATATCTAGTAAAATATTATTTACTGTCATCATGACAAAGATAAAATAAATCAGTTATTAGAGATGAGTTATTAAAACTATTATGAGTAGAAATGTGTTGAAAAAATCTGCTCTCCGTTAAACAGAAATTGGGGAAAAAAATAAACAGGGGGGCTAATAAATCAGGGGGGCTAATAATTCTGACTTTAACTGTAAATAAAAATAAAATTAAATAAACTAAAGTAAAAAGAAAAGTGTCAAAACATGAATTGATTCAACGCAATGGCATATTTTATACATGACATATATCGTGACTTAATTTATTATTTCTTAATCATGTGTAATCATTTGATAAATGTAACTTTCTGTAGTTGAAAAGTTATTCAGCAAAATGTATGTGAGAAACATTATTTATGACAAGGTTTTGTAAAATAATGTATGTAAGTAGTTCTTCAATGGCTTTTAGGATTTTAATTAATTAATATATTTATTTATCTATTTATGAATCACAAAGCTTATTTAATATATAAGGTTTTTTTTTGTG
>CAIGQS010000367.1:535-41726 GCA_903798195.1 Danio kyathit
TTTAAAAAATGTATAAACCAAGCGGAGGTCCATTCACTTGAAAAACACAGAATTTTGTATCTTACATGATAAACCATCATTTAAACATGATTTACAAAATCAAACAAAATCTCTCATACAGTAACTCTTATCAAGAGTAAAAATCAATACAAGATCAGTCAACCTGATCATAATTGCTCACTTTATACTTGTCATAGCAAGCTCAGAAAAATCAAGCTTAAAACTCAAAGAGCCCAAGTAAACTTACCACTTTTCTCCATGATGGTGACATCGGGATAAAAAACCATGTTTTTTTTTGTAAAATGTAAATACCTAAAACAGTTAATTCTCAATAAATCTCATATGGACTTCTGTGAACATCTGACAGAAATAAAGTCAATCAGGTAATCAATGAGCAAAGCTGCTGCTGCTTCTCTTCTGTTTCTGCTTATTAACAGCAGGTGTTCATCATCAGTGCTCAATCATCACTTAATTAACCCCTTTATCGTCTCATTATCTTTAACTCTGCTGCTGAGTAAATTTTACTCAATTTAGAGAGGGACCAAATGTTCTCTGAACTGAGTAAATTTTACTCTGAGGATTTTGCTGTGTACATACATTTATTATACGTATACTATACGTACAGAAAGTACACCGTTATTTCACTGTAGTTACGCGGTACTTTGCGGGTTGTAAAAGAAAGCGTTACCAATATTTCACCATGACAGAAAGGACATGTTAAGCTTGACAGCATTTACTTTCAAGCACAATATGAGGCAAAATAGCAAACATAAATGTAGATAGTTACTGTGTGCACATCAGATGTTTTAACCTCCTCTGAAGAAAAGCAAAATGGGGATGCCAATGAGTACATCAGAGGGTTTATTAAGGGGGCATTTACCACATCATGACAGGGTGGACAGCGATTTCAAGGACACGCGCAAAATGATTAATGATATTATGAAAACAAAATAAAAGCTATTTTAATGTTTTTTTTATCAAATAACTTGTTCAAGACAATAAGAATATTAAAAAATCTTTTTATTTTGATCTAATTTACCCACTTTTTAAACTCACTGAAGTTGTCTGAGCAGTGTGTGGGACATGGCAAAATCACATCTATTCAATGAAAAAAATGGCAAAAATTGACAAAAACATGTTTCAAAACACTTATAATTGTACCTGCATGTGTGTAAAGGTTTAATCAGTTATATTAAAACATCAGAGTTTCATTATTTCACATTATGTCCATATAGGACTGATTCAATCTTGTGGGACATCAAAGGCACTTTATAGTGATAATGACCCAGCTAGTGAAACTGAAACATGTAGTAGTATTTACCCCTTTTTAAGATTTAAGATAAGTATTTTGTGACTCCAGAATGTGTCTGTAAAGTTATTTGTTTAGAATATTAAGATTTTCTGCTTTAAACACTTAGTCTTAGTGGATTAAAAAAGTTTTTCAAAATTGTCTTAAAAATGTTTAGAATAAAAGGTTTTGATCAACTCCAAATGCTGAATGTCTGTGTGTCTGTGTATGTGAGAAAGTGAAAACCGAGGGAGAAATGTATCAATAAGTCATGACTGCAGAAACAAGTGGCAAAAAAGCAAAACAAAAAAGACTTTTATTTTGGCGTGACGTGTGACGTCATAAGCCCGCGCCGCTCCCACGCTGTAATTCGACTTGAGAAAGGTTTGTTTAAAAGCTTTTACACAGATATAAACTGCGATTGATTAAAGTTTCAGGTTTTTCATGCGATGCTAAATTATGTACCTGTTGTTGACAATATTATTTGAACCCTTTATACAACCTAGTACTATTTTACTCAGAGTAATGAGGGCTATTGTTTGAATAAAGAAACAGAAATGTGTGAAATAAGTGTTTTAATGAAGGTTTAATTTATTAAATAGCATAATGTCATTCCATTCTAAGTATACAGCACCATATATACAATTAATGGAGCACTAGTTTTAATCAGCTCATTTGTGGCTATTGTTTCTTGCTCAGACTTACTCTTTAACCTGATTTCTTCTTGTTAATGACTCTCATATAAAGAAACTGTTGAAGCAAGTGTTGAAGAGAAGTTATTTTTTTCTGTTCATTGTTTTATTTATTTTAAACTGAACATTTTTATTGTTTTGTTCATTTTAAACAGGATAAAGTGTCCAAACACAGAGAAAAACTCCTGCTGAAGCGACTGATCTCCACACTGTTATAAAGATGGCGTTTATTAAAGAGGAGAGTGAAGATGTGAAGATTGAAGAAACATTCAGAGTCAAACAGGAAGATCTGCAGGAACAAACAGGTTAATTTTCATTCTCAAAGACCAACTCAGTCATTTGATCCTCATTCAGATATATTTTAATAATAAGAATACTAAATTAAATCCATCTTGCAGCCCTGAGTGTGCTGCCTAGTTCTCCTAAATGCACATAAGCACTCATTGAAAGACAGGAATCAGTTTCTTTCATGTTACTTGTTCTCATGTCTTTTGTCATTCTTTCGATGTATTATTAGTATCCCTTTTCTCTACCTTCTTAAGGTAAATTAAATTGACTGAAATATTGTGTAGTAGGTCTAAACTTTTTTAAACAAGTCTTCATTTTCCTTCATTTTCCTTGACAATTGTTGTGCATAGATTTAGTTTATTAGAGTTTTTAAAACTTTTAAAACATTTGTTCATTTTTATTTTAAAGAAAGTTTATGTTGGAAAAAGTGTGTGGATGCAAGTAAAGCTTGCTTGTTTTTTGATGATGTGTTGGGACAATGTGAGCCAAAAAAAAAAACTAATTACATTGGAACAATAACGTTTGGCATTGCACGGACTACAACTGGCCAACAAACTAGTCTAAAAATGACTTTTGCTGCTTAAGAAATGGATTACAGCATGCTGATGATATGCAAACATTTGAGTGTAAAGTTCATCAGAATATTGACCATATTCTTCACGTACCAGCAGGCGCTGCCATTGGAATCTTTTTGCTTGAGACTTTTTTTTAAAGGATGAATTTTTAGGGCCTAAAAACAGTGTTATGCTGCTTAGGCATGGGACGATAACCGTTTTCAAGGTATACTGCGATTTGAAAAAAGTTGAGGTTTTAAAACTGCCAATAATTTCTGCTGTACTGTCCCTACGGTATATGTAAGGTATATGTAATGTTTTTTTTTTTAATGTTTTGAGTTTTTAGGACAACAGTATATTCAGCAGAAAAGATATCCAAAGATGCTGTTTTAAATCACAAAGAAATCTGTGTTTATGAAACTAATGAAGACCGCAGAAGTCAAGGATTCATTTGAACATATGCCTACATGTTTTTACTGCTCCAAAATATTTTCAAAGTTTCTCAAAAGAAAATATATTGTGTTCAAAAGAGTAAAAGTGTTTGTTTTTTACCCAGACATTTAAAAAATATATTTTAGAGCAGTAATCACAGTACAGTGAAACCGTGATATTTTTATTCAAGGTTATCATACCGTCAGAATCTTATACTGGCCCATGCCTAATGCTGCTTGATGTTGCAAATCATTCATTAATTTTCTTTTCGGCTTAGTTCCCTTTAATCCGAGGTCGAGGTCGCCGCAGCGGAATAACCCGCCAACTTATCCAGCATATGTTTTATGCAGCGGATGTCCTTCCAGCTGCAACCCATCTCTGGGAAACATCCATACACACTCATTCACACTCATACACTACGGACAATTTAGCTTTACCCAATTCACCTGTACCGCATGTCTTTGGACTAGTAATGGAAACCGGAGGACCCGAAGGAAACCCATGCGAACGCGGGGAGAACATGCAAACCCCACACAGAAATGCCAACTGACCCAGCCAAGGCTTGAACCAGCGACCTTCTTGCTGTGAGGCAACAGCACTACCTACTGTGCCACCGCGTCGCCTGGCAAAGTCATATTTTCTAATTTTATTATTTTTCTTTGTATGTATAGTCATGAACACACTTGTTTGTAGAGCAAGTAGCCATTTATTATTCCTGGTCATTTCTCCAATAGGCAACTGAAGTTCTAAATCTATAGCATATGAGATCAGGGCCCCGTTTCAGAATGAAGGTTAAGTGAAAACTATTTTTAAACCCTTTTAAAAGTATTTTAAACCTGAAATGAGAGAAACTCTGGGTTTTCTGTTTCAAAATGGCAGGTTTGTCAAACTGGAGAAAGCGGTAAGTCTAGCCTGTTTCTGAAAGAGAGGTAACTTTAACTCAGTCAGTTATCGTGGTCATTTACTCTGTGAACCTAACCTGGTCAGTAGCAGGTCTTATTCTCTAAACTCGGAGTTTCTGTTGGTCTCCTCCACTTTTTTAAACACGAATCGGTATTTCTCGCTTAGCCCTGCGTTTCCAGCCACCTATTTTTATGTGCATTTTGGATGGGCTATGAGGATAAAAATCAGTTGATGGAAACGTTATGATGCACATAACTTTTGAAATATAGGCATAAAACATGTGCATAACTGAGTAGGATAAACTTTTTATTCGATAAGAAAGATAAACTTACACAGCAAAATCCTCAGAGTAAAATTTACTCAGTTCAGAGTAAAGATAATGAGACAATGATGGGATTAATTAAGTGATGATTGAGCACTGATGATGAACACCTACTGTTAATAAGCAGTAACAGAAGAGAAGCAGCAGCAGCTTTGCTCGTTGCTTACCTGATTGACTTTATTTCTGTCAGATGTTCACAGAAGTCCATATGAGATTTATTGAGAATTAACTGTTTTAGGTATTTACATTTTACAAAAAAACAACATGTTTTCTTCCCCCCGATGTCACCATCATGGAGAAAAGAGGTTGATTTACTTGGGCTCTTTGACTCGATGTTGACTTTTCTTAGCTTGCTATGACAAGTATAAAGCGAGCATTTATGATCAGGTTGACTGATCTTGTATTGATTTTACTCTTGATAAGAGTTACTGTATAAGAGATCATGTTTGACTTTGTAAATCATGTTTAAATGAGGTGTTATCATGTGAGATACAAAATTGAGTGTTTTTCAAGTGAATGGACCTCCGCTGTGGTTTTATAAATCTTTTAAACACATTGAGCATCTGAATCACTTTAGAGACACAAACATCAATAATCAGCATCTCTATCTCAACAGTGGTTAGAGATTTTGTATTATTTGGCTGCAGTGTCTGCTAACATTCATCCATAGTTCCCAGCATGCACTGTAGGAAAAAAAAACTCACCATAGTTGAGAAGCATACGCTGATTCATTATGTCTGTGTGTTTTGAGTGTTTCAGATGTTCAATGTGTTTTATGATCTGATAAAAGTATTGCTGAGTTTTATTTTCTTGATACAGTGCTACATTTGTGATAAAACACTATTCAGACTAAATAGGGCAAAACCAATTTTACTGATTTGACCAGTGACTAAATCAGCACAGAATCAATCATCCATAGCACAATTGCTCTCTTTTCAATATTTGCCACAATACACTATCTGGCAAACAAAGATACACTAACATTAGAAATCGAGTCAGAGTCCGAATAAAGCAACTACTGTTCTCCTCAATGGTGACAGCTTAAAACACAAAAAGTGGTGTTTTTTATTGTTATTGTAAAAAAATGACTTAGTTCTTAATAATATCACTATATGGAATTTTGTAGAGTGTGGCAGAAGTAAGGCCAAACAGGTTGTTAATAAGTAAAGCTGTTTGTGGAGTTGCTTAATGATCATCTGCTAAAATTTTAAGAGATTTGAAGTGTTTTATTTCAGTTTATTTCATCTACGATTGTGACTGAAGTCAGTTGTAGTTTTCTGTTTCTCTTCTCTGTTTCTGCTTGTTAACAGCAGGTGTTCATCATCAGTGCTCAATCATCACTTAATTAACCCCATCATTGTCTCATTAACTTTAACTCTGCTGTTGAGTAAATTTTACTCAATTTAGAGAGGGACCAAATGTTCTCTGAACTGAGTAAATTTTACTCTGAGGATTTTGCTGTGCAATAACAATAAAAACACACCACTTTTGTGTTTTAAGCTGTCACCATTGAGGAGAACAGTAGTTGCTTTACTTGGGCTCTGACTCGATTTCTAATGTTAGTTTCTCTTTGTTTGCCTGATAGTGTATTGTGGCAAATATTGAATAAAGAGAGCAATTGTGCTCTGGATAATTGATTCTGTGGTGATTTAGTCACTGGTCAAATCAGTAAAATGGTTTTGACCTATTAAGTCTGAATAGTGTTTTATCACAAAAGTAGCACTGTATCAAGAAAATAGAACTCAGCAATACTTTATCAGATCATAAACACATTGAACATCTGAAACACTCAAAAACACACAGACATAATGAATCAGAGTATGCTTCTCAACTATGGTGAGTTTTGTTTTTCCAACAGTGCATGCTGGGAACTATGGATGAATGTTAGCAGACACTGCAGCCAAAAAAATACAAAGTCTCTAACCACTGTTGAGATAGAGACGCTGATTATTGATGTTTGGGTCTCTAAAGTGATTCAGATGCTCAATGGGTTTTAAAAATGTATAAAACCACAGCTGAGGTCAATTCACTTGAAAAACACTCAATTTTGTATCTCACATGATAAACCATCATTTAAACATGATTTACAAAGTCAAACATAATCTCTTATACAGTAACTCTTATCAAGAGTAAAAATCAATACAAGATCAGTCAACCTGATCATAATTGCTCGCTTTATACTTGTCATAGCAAGCTAAGAAAAGTCAAGATTAAAACTCAAAGAGCCCAAGTAAATCTACCACTTTTCTCCATGATGGTGACATCGGGGGAAAAAACATGTTGTTTTTTTGTAAAATGTAAATACCTAAAACAGTTAATTCTCAATAAATCTCATATGGACTTCTGTGAACATCTGACAGAAATAAAGTCAATCAGGTAATCAATGAGCAAAGCTGCTGATGCTTCTCTTCTGTTTCTGCTTATTAACAGCAGGTGTTCATCATCAGTGCTCAATCATCACTTAATTAACCCCTTTATCGTCTCATTATCTTTAACTCTGCTGCTGAGTAAATTTTACTCAATTTAGAGAGGGACCAAATGTTCTCTGAACTGAGTAAATTTTACTCTGAGGATTTTGCTGTGTGTAAAAAATGACTTAGTTCTTAATAATATCATTATATGGAATTTTGTAGAGTGTGGTAGAAGTAAGGCCAAACAGGTTGTTAATAAGTAAAGCTGCTGTTGTGGAGTTGCTTAATGATCCTCTGCTGAAATTTTAAGTGGTTCAAGGTGTTTTATTTCAGTTTATTTCATCTACGACTGTGACTGAAGTCAGTTGTAGTTTTGTGTTTCTCCTGTTTCTGCTTGTTAACAGCAGGTGTTCATCATCAGTGCTCAATCATCACTTAATTAACCCCATCATTGTCTCATTATCTTTAACTCTGCTGTTGAGTAAATTTTACTCAATTTAGAGAGGGACCAAATGTTCTCTAAACTGAGTAAATTTTACTCTGAGGATTTTGCTGTGAAGGAGCTCATTGTGGACTTCAGGAAGGGACGAACAGGCTCACATGATCCCATCCACATCAATGGGATGGCCGTTGAGCCGGTCTCATCCTTCAAGTTCCTGGGGACCCACATCTCAAAGGACCTTTCCTGGACCACTAACACCTCCAGCCTGGTCAAGAAGGCTCACCAGCGCCTATTTTTCTAAAGGCAACTTGAGAAGAACCAGCTGTCATCAGCCGTCTTGGTGAACTTCTACCGCTGCACAATAGAAAGCATCTTCACCAACTGCGTCACAGTCTGGTATGGAAGCTGCTCTGTTGCTGAGCGTAAGGCACTGCAGCGGGTGGTGAAAACTGCCCAACGCATCACAGGGACCACACTGCCAGCCATAGAGGACATGCAGAAGAAACACGGTCTACGCCGAGCACGCAGTATTCTTAAAGACTCCTCCTCCTGCATTCTGGCAGGCGCTTCAGGCTCCCCCGGACAAAACCAGTAGACTAAGTAACAGCTTCTTCCCCAGAGCTGTCTCCCTTTTGAACTCTGCCCCCCCCACTGACTCTTTTGCCCCCCCTGATACACCCCCACTCTCCTCATAACTCAGACTCCTCATAATCACTGCACTATTTAACATTTGCACATTTAAAAATTGCACATATTCATTGCACAACATTGCATGGATTTATTTATTTGAACTGTACTTACCCACTGCACATGTACATTTGTAATTATGCACAGCCACTGTACATATACATTTGTAATTATTTTTATCTATCTGCACACTTCTGATTATTAATAGCAACCTGTACATCTATCCATCTATTGTAAATCTCTGTTCATAGCCAACACAACCTGTATATAATGTTCATAGTACATCCATTTGTAAATATCACCATAGTTTTTCTATAACTGCACTTTATAACTTATACCTGTATCCTGCACTTGCTGCTATTGCACTCCTGGTTAGACCTAAACTGCATTTCGTTTCCTTGTACTTATACATGTGTAATGACAATAAAGTTGAATCTAATCCAATCTAAAAATGAATCTTTTTTTATTTATTAAATGACTTTCACCTCAGAGGACAATGTCGGCGCACAAAGAATACGTGGTGGCGTGAGACACGGAGAACAGACGCTTTTGACACGCTCCAGATGCTCTGGAGGTCATTAATAATATAATAACATTAATACTAAAATGGTTAAGATGTTTTAGAATAACCAAAACAACATTTCAGATGTTTTACAGTGTGCTCAGTCTGCTGGATTAAGCATTCATGCACATTTTCATCATCATACACAGCAAAATCCTCAGAGTAAAATTTACTCTGTTCAGAGAACATTTGGTCCCTCTCTAAATTGAGTAAAATTTACTCAACAGCAGAGTTAAAGTTAATGAGACGATAAAGGGGTTAATTAAGTGATGATTGAGCACTGATGATGAACACCTGCTGTTAACAAGCTGAAACAGAAGAGAAGCAGCAGCAGCTTTGCTCATTGATTACCTGATTGACTTTATTTCTGCCAGATGTTCACAAAAGTCCATATGAGATTTATTAATTTACATTTTACAAAAACAACATGTTTTTCCCCCGATGTCACCATCATGGAGAAAAGTGGTAGATTTACTTGGGCTCTTTGACTCGATATTTGATGTTGACTTTTCTTAGCTTGCTATGACAATATAAAGCAAGCAATTATGATCAGGTTGACTGATCTTGTATTGATTTTTACTCTTGATCAGAGTTACTGTATAAGAGATTATGTTTGACTTTGTAAATCATGTTTAAATGATCGTTTATCATGTAAGATACAAAATTGAGTGTTTTTCAAGTGAATGGACCTCAGCTGTGGTTTTATAAATTTTTAAAACACATTGAGCATCAGAATCACTTTAGAGACACAAACATCAATAATCAGCGTCTCTATCTCAACAGTGGTTAGAGATTTTGTATTATTTTGGCTGCAGTGTCTGCTAACATCCATCCATAGTTCCCAGCATGCACTGTAGGAAAAAAAAAACTCACCATAGTTGAGAAGCATACGCTGATTCTTTATGTCTGTTGTTTTGAGTGTTTCAGGTGTTCAATGATCTGATAAAAGTATTGCTGAGTTCTATTTTCTTGATGCAGTGCTACTTTTGTGATAAAACACACAGACATAAAGAATCAGCGTATGCTTCTCAACTATGGTGAGTTTTTTTTTTCCTACAGTGCATGCTGGGAACTATGGATGAATGTTATCAGATACTGCAGCCAAAATAATACAAAATCTCTAACCACTGTTGAGATAGAGACGCTGATTATTGATGTTTGTGTCTCTAAAGTGATTCTGATGCTCAATGTGTTAAAAATTTGTAAAACCACAGCTGAGGTCCATTCACTTGAAAAACACTCAATTTTGTATCTTACATGATAAACGATCATTTAAACATGATTTACAAAGTCAAACATAATCTCTTATACAGTAACTCTGATCAAGAGTAAAAATCAATACAAGATCAGTCAACCTGATCATAATTGCTTGCTTTATACTTGTCATAGCAAGCTAAGAAAAGTCAACATTAAAAAATCGAGTCAAAGAGCCCAAGTAAATCTACCACTTTTCTCCATGATGGTGACATCGGGGGGAAAAACATGTTGTTTTTTGTAAAATGTAAATTAATAAATCTCATATGGACTTTTGTGAACATCTGGCAGAAATAAAGTCAATCAGGTAATCAATGAGCAAAGCTGGCTGCTTCTCTTCTGTTTCTGCTTGTTAACAGCAGGTGTTCATCATCAGTGCTCAATCATCACTTAATTAACCCTTTATCGTCTCATTAACTTTAACTCTGCTGTTGAGTAAATTTTACTCAATTTAGAGACGGACCAAATGTTCTCTGAACAGAGTAAATTTTACTCTGAGGATTTTGCTGTGTATGATCTCTTATAACAAACCTTTTTTAATACACATACTGGAATTTGTTCAGTAAAAGTGCTTGCATAGTTTACGTGCCTTGTCGGTGTTAAGGAGCAGATTATTGTCGGTGCACCAAGTGGCCAGATACTGTATCTCCTCCCTGTAGGCAGTCTCATCATTGTTGCTGATTAGACCAATCACTGTGGTGTCATCTGCAAATTTGATGATGGTGTTGGATCTGTTCACAGGTCTGCAGTCGATGGTAAAAAGGGAGTAGAGGAAGGGGCTCAGCACACAGCCCTGTGGTACACCAGTGTTGAGTGTGACGGTGGTGAAGCAAATGTGGCCTGATCTAACATTCTGAGGTCTGTTAGTCAGAAAGTTCATAACCCAGTTACAGAGAGACGTGTCGATATCCAGGTCTCTTAATGGCTCGTTTCCACTGACTGGTACGGTACGGTACGGGTCGGTACGGATCACCTTTATCACGCTTCCGTTTCCACTGCCAAAGGGTACCATTCTGGTAGGCGTGTTTTATGCTTAAGCCGTAACTTCATAGGCGTGGTGTATGCCGGAAGATAGCGATTGACATCATTCTCGTGCGCGAAGGAGAAACCCCTGTTCAACTATGGATGAAGTACAACAGATTCTGTACCTACTTCTTAACTTGTGGTTTTTTGTCACTAAAACAACAAGGTTTGTTTGAGCAAAGGCTACAAGCTGCAAGAAGAACACAATCGAAAAATACCGGAGAATGGAAACCGTTTTAAGGAGCTGGGACGAGGAGGACAGCCTCTCGGGGAACAACAAAGCAAGACAAAAACGACGGCGCAGAAGTGTAAGCTAACATAAGATATTAATAAATTTACGTCATGTGTTACATTGAGCTTAGTTTAGTATAACAAATAACGTTACGTGATATGTAGGTTATTTAAAACACGTTATTTGAGATAGTTACAGGTTGCATCTCTTGATTATAAGTTCCTCACACAAACTCTGCTTGATATCTGTATATATTTGCCAGAAAACAAAATTTTGTTTGCGCAATGCAATGCAGTTTATATGATCGACGCAGGTTCCAATGTTTGGTACCATTAATAAAAGTGCAAACGGCTAAAAATGATGCACTGCTTTTGCCTTTATATATATATATATATATATATATGGGCAACCCAGTGGCGCAGTAGGTAGTGCTGTTGCCTCACAGCAAGAACGTCGCTGGGTCGCAGGTTCGAACCTCGGCTGGGCTGGGTCAGTTGGCGTTTCTGTGTGGAGTTTGCATGTTCTCCCTGGGTTCGCGTGGGTTTCCTCCGGGTGCTCCGGTTTCCCCCACAGTCCAAAGACATGCAGTACAGGTGAATTGGGTAAGCTAAATTGTCCATAGTGTGTGAATGTATGTGTGGAAGTTCCCAGAGATGGGTTGCGGCTGGAATCGTGCTGGATAAGTTGGCGGTTCATTCCGCTGTGGCGACCCCGCAAGGGACAAAGTCGACAAGAAAATGAATGAATGTTCATCTGGAGCTGTTTCATTGAATATAAACTTCATAACTTCATAGTTTATATAAACTATAAACTAATTAGTATACATTAGAAAAAGCTGCAAATAAATTAGCAAACATTAATACTCATTAATACTATTAGCTATTATAATATGAGCTGTCACTTTAAAACTGCACAGATCTATAATGAAAGCATTTGACTGTTTTCCTAACTGTTTATGCTCATTTAAGACAAAATTTGTTGTGTTTAAAAGAAAACCCAACAAGATCGACATGTCTAGATGTTGTTGTTATTATTATTATTATTATTATTATTATTCATTCATTCATTTATTTTCTTTTCGGCTTAGTCCCTTTATTAATCTGGGGTCGCCATAGCGGAATGAACCGCCATTATTATTATTATTATTATCATTATTATTATTATTGATGATGATAATGTGTATATGTCTGTTTAAACACGCACCCAAAACCCAGTGTCCACTTGAGCTCAGCATCAAATCGCGTGCGTACAGAATCCGCTTGGGAAACAGAGTCTATTATCACTATGAAGAGCATCAGCTGACAGTCATGCATATTTATGAACTGACTGTTTTGAGGATTGCATAGGGGCAATAAATAAATAAACTGAAAGCACAGAACCGAATCACATTTAAGAGCAAGGGCGGCCCCTGGTGGTTCGGCGGTATGGGTTGCATATAGGGAGGATCGGCTCTTCTCAGAAAGATGAAAAATACGGGAGAAATACAGGAAAATACCTTTACGGGATGACAGTGGGATAGAACTGTAAAATACGGGAGAATCCCGGGAAAAACGGGAGGGTTGACAGGTATGAGCATATCCATATATATATATTGGTTTTCATTTTTTGCTCTGTGATTACAGTAGAACTTTTTCATAATGTGCAAGGTGCAAATTAAGCTACACTTTTAACCAAGTGTTGTGAAAGGACAATATTTACTTACCAAGCTCTGAATCTAACATAATCGAAGCATTCGGCAGTATTTTAACATTTTCCTTATCTAGCTAAACTACACTTTGAGATGACACCATGACATAAGAATAATGGTCACAATGGTTTATTATTCAAATAGACAAAAAAATAGGAAAAAAAAAACAATACAAATCAAAGCTTCAATATAATACGTAGTGCAAAAATAAGAGAGTAGTGCAAAAAATAAGGGTGGTACAATCAAACGTAAAAAAAAAAAAAAGTGTCGGTCAGTGCTCAAAAGTCCAAAAAGTCAAAAGTCTTTGGTGTTCAGGCTGGGTTACGGCTACTACTCAGCACCTGCACCAGCTGGCCGAGTGTGCTGAGGAACGACTGATTGAAGCTCGACATCTGCTCCATGTGTTGACGGGTTATTTCAGCCTCATGCCGTCTTGCCTCACGAGCATCCTCCAGCATCATTTCAAACCGCCCGGTCAGGGCGGTCCTCCACCCTCTCCAGCCATTCCTGATGCCTTTCATCGGACGCCTGTAATGCTGCCAGAGCTGCAGCAACATCCTGCTGTCCCCTTTCCTCTTGCCTTTAATGCAAAACAGACAGGAATGTTGGCTGTTTAAAAAAATGTTTTGTATCTATGCAGTATATTGTATTATACTATGTATTGTATTTATATACAGGGAAGATGTTAATATTTTACAGTATTACTAACAATCAGTAAAGCACTGTGCAAAGTTAGCTTAAAGTACAAAGAGTTCGCTTTAGATATTTACGACTTACCAAATGGCACACAACAGGGTTCATTTATAGCTGATTGAGCTTGTTGTATAGGTGTTGGTGTTGAGGTCCTTGAGGCCGAACTGGAACTCTCTGTCGTACACACGGACAACCTCTCATCAAATCCCTCCGTGGTTTCCAGCTGGCTAGGAGGGTCTTCAACTGAATAGACACATGATCATGTTAAATAAATAATACAAACTCACACACAGCTCATACAACATACAAAAACTCAATAGGAAGTTACTTTAAACTGACGGACAGTAATTATACCCTAAAGCATCGTTATACTATACGTGTCATGTCTCTTATATTGAATAATTCCAGAGGTTTAAGCTCTTGAATAGATCTGCCCTTATTAGCTATTTTGAATAGCAAAATGCATAACAAATACAAAAAAGTACTTATAATAACTAAAAAAAGCATAATCTACATACTACGTCTAACTATTGTTTAAACGTCCATCACACTTATTTGTACACTCTTGATTTTTGAATGCGTTGTTTTTAAAGCCTATCCAACGAGGCGGACTACGAACTAGCTTTATGCTAATGCTACACACACAATGGAAAATGACATCAACAACAACATGCTTGCTCTTAAGTTAAACATAGAAACAAAATTTCTTCTTTTTAATATTGCTATGAGCTTTTGCTTAATGTAGCAACTTACCAGAAGAGTCCATCAAAGACTCCAACAAAGAGGTGGCCGAATCGATGCCGCCGATATTCCCCATACTCGCCGGTCGGTGTCCGTAAATAACATCCATGGTGTCGAACCACTTCCAGTTCTTACGGTTCACACCACTTCTGCTGTTATAGTCTTTTATTTTACGGTAGTCACTTTGCAGCTTGTTGCATTTCAGACGACACTGATCGGCCGTCCGCTGTAACCCTTCCGCAGCCATTCTCTCCGAAACATGCTGAAAAACCTTTTCGTTTCTCATCATACCATCAAATTCCATTTGTACCTTCTCATCGCCGATTATGGCCAGGAAGGTTTGCACCTCCTGGGTCGACCACGTTTGATTGGAGCGTGCAGACATTGTTTTCGATTCTTCTATTGCTGTGTTTTTAAAAATGGCGCTGCTTCCTGTGTTGTTTCTTGTTATTGTCGCATGCACAAGTGACGATTCTCTAACCAATCAGCGTTCAGCTGCGGGTGCAGCTCCGCCTTTTGGTACCCTTTCTCGTCTTTGGTACCCTTCTGAAAGGGTGCCAAAAAGTGGTACGGTACGGTACGGTTCGGTACGCCTTTTGACAGTGGAAACGGCCATAAAAGCGTACCGAACTGAACCGTACCGTACCACTCAGTGGAAACGAGCCATAAGTTTGATCATTAACTTGGAGGGTATGACAGTGTTGAATGCTGAGCTGAAGTCAACAAACAGCATTCGTGCATAAGTGTTTTATTGTCCAGATGTGTGAGTACAGAGTGCAGTGCTATGGAGACTGCATCTTCTGTGCTCCTGTTGCCATGGTATTCAAACTGATGTGGGTCCAGTGTGGATGGCAGAGAGTCTTTTAGATGTGCCAGGACCAACCGCTCAAAGCACTTCATGATGATGGGTGTGAGTGCTACAGGGTGGTAGTCATTCAGGCATGTTGGGCTGGAGTGTTTCGGCACTGGCACAATAGAGGTGGTTTTAAAGTATGTTGGCACAGCTGCTAGGTTAAGGGACAGGTTGAAAATCTGTGAATACCCCAGCGAGCTGTTCTGCACATGCTTTGAGGACGCGCCCAGGAATACCGTCTGGTCCAGCAGCCCTACGCACATTGATCCGACTCAGTGCGGTGTAGACTTCTGAGGAGGTGAGTGTAATAGGTGAGTGGTCGGTTAAGGAAGTGATCCTGGAGTAGGGTTCTTTTTGTCTCTTTAAAAGCGGGCATAAAAGTCATTTAGCTCGTTCAGGAAGGAGACGTTTGTGGGTGTGGAATGGCTGGGTTTGTAGTTGCTGATGGCCTGTATGCCCTGCCACATTCGCCGAGGATCAGAGTTGGAAAAGTGCTCCTCTAGTTTTAGCTTGTATAACAGTGCTTGGCCTTTTTGATCCCCCTCTTCAGATTAGCCCTGGAAGTGCTGTAGGCCTGTGCATCCCCTGATCTGAAGGCAGTGTTGCGTGCCTTCAGCAGGAGGCGCACCTCCTGTTCATCCATGGCTTTTGATTTGGGTATGTGGTGATCTGCTATGGGTTGTAACACTATATATGGTGGTGTTGATGTATTCCAGAACAGAGGAAGTGTAGCTGTCAATGTCTGTGTGAGAGCCACAGGTGGCCTGGGAGGCAAACACACTCCAGTCTGTGTGTTGAAACCTGTGCTGGAGTGTGGAGTCTACGCCCGCTGGCCATACTTTGATGGTCCTTACTGATGGCTTCACAGGGTTGATGAGGGGTGAATACTTTGGGGTGAGGAACAAAGAAAGATGATCTGATTGACCCAGGTGGGGGAGGGGGGTCACAGCGTAGGCTTCAGCCATGTTTGTGTATACATGGTCCAACGTTTTGTTTCCCCGTGTGTGACAGAAAATGTTTTGATGGAATTTGGGAAGCAGTCTTTAAGTTTGAGTGATTAAAATCCCCCACAACAATAAAAGGAGCCTCCGGGTGAGCAGTCTGTTGTTTGCTGATGGCTGCATGAAGTTCATTCATAGCAAGCTTGGCAGCAGCATCGGGAGGAATATAAGCGGCAATTATTATAGTGGAGGTGAACTCGCGTGGCAGATAAAAGGGTCTGCATTTAACCATTAGAAATTCCAGGTTAACAGAGCAGTGTCTCCCAACGATGACAGAGTTTGTGCACCAAGCTTTGTTAATATAAATGCATAATCCTCCGCCTCTGGTCTTACAGGAGTCATCCGCCATTCTGTCTGCTCGGAATGTGTGATGCTCAGTTAAAGATACAGCGTTGTCTGGTATCCCGTGTTTAGCCATGTTTCTGTGAAAATCATGACATTACAGTTCCATAATCTTTTGCTGTGGTTGATGCACAGTCGAATCTCATCCATTTTGTTCACCAGTGACCGTACATTGGCTAAAGATGCTGGGTAAAGAGAGCCGGTGTGGTGTTAGCTTTAGCTTAGCTCTTAGCCCACCGCGCTTTCCCCGCCTTTGTTTACGATTGCGCCGCCGCCTTCGACCACTTCCGCCCGGCCGGGCAGAGTGCTCAGCCTTGGGTGTTCTGGCGATTTCAGGGATGAGTCGAAGATTGCTGATAAAACTGTCCGGAATGCACAAACCAATATCCAAGATCTTCTGTCGGGTGTACGATGTAAAGGCACCACTGTTCTGCACGAACAGACCCAAAATGAGCAGGAACAATACTGCAAAACTGCAGAAACTGGAGAGACGCCAAGCCTCGCGATGTGTACGCACCACCACTTGTCATCACAAGCTATTCATGTAGCTTCTTCTACCGCAGTAAATTCGTTTTTACTGTTAATATTTGGCACCAGTTAATCAGGAAGTTACGATTTTGTTCTCTTTGATTCACTGGATGGAAACGCTGATTTATTCGCATGTCTTTTATGCGATATTCCAGTTTTGCAAATAAATTTAATTCGCATTTTTGGATGGAAACAGCTATTGCCTACATTTCAGTCACACAAAGAACAAAGTCACGTACGAGAATGGCTTGTCTTTCTTTAATGAGTAATTATCTTAAAAATTCACAGACCTTAGACAGGGACATGTACTGTAACTAGATTAACGGCATTATTACTCGTTCTAAAAACTATTTTATTACTGCTTACATTCTTATTATTCAAATATTTTATTGATTTTTCAAAAGTCTTCAATATTTTAGGATATAATAACCCCTGAGCGTTCAATGTAGAATAGGAAAGGCTGCCAAACCTCATAAAACTTTTTTAGAGCCTCGGATGGTGTCCTTAAGGTGCTCGAGTTTAAGGTCTGATAACACTTCTAATGTTCAATGTTTGTGGGATGGCGGGTTTGTTTTTTTCCACCTGAGAAGAATCAGGCGTCTGGCCAATAAAGAAGACAAGGCATTGATTTCTACATGATTAGCTGACAGGTACATTTCTTCTGGCACTGTACCAAAAATTGAGGTCAGAGGATTAGGATCCATATCTTTATTACATATAGATGAAAATTATCTAGAAATATCGGTCCAAAATGTATGTAATCTAGGACATCCCCAGAACATATGACTCAGATCTGCTGGCTCCAAACCACATCTGGGGCAAGATGAATTTGACCCTGGATACATTTTTGCCAGCTTGCTCCTAGATAGGTGAAGCCTATGAAGCACCTTAAACTGAAGAAGACCATGTCTAATACATACAGAAGATGAGTGTACCAGTTCTGTGGCATATTGCCATGCTGTATTTGATGTTTCTAGTCCCAGTTCGTCTTCCCATTTTTGCTTTATACGATATAGGGAAGGGGAGGCTGTTCTTTGGATCACTTCATATAACATAGACATCTACCTCTTTGATATGGGTCCATATTTGCCAGTTCATCTATCCAGCATGCTTCAGGTTGCTTCAGTGAATGAGGACTGGGGAATCTCAAAGTCTGTTCTTAACTGTTAAATGAGATAAATACGCCATCTTTAAACAGGTCCTTAGTAGTCCCAAAGTAGTGAGTGTGAAGACACTGGATTAGACGTGTGCTGTTCCATCAGTAACCAAAGTGGGGCCTCATCATTACAGATGTTGGAAAACCAGATATCAGTTTGTGTAAATTGGCCGCCCAATAATAGTATAGGAAATTTGGCATTGCCAATCCACCCTCTTCCTTCTTTCTTTCCAAGAATTCCTTTCTTGTGCGATACAATTATTCGACTCCTTGAAAAATGACTTGGGATTAAAAACAGGTATGGTCTGAAATAGAAACAGAAATCTTGGTAGTATTGTCATTTAAAGCAAGGGTAGACCACCGCATCATGTCTCGTTTGGCTTTTTCTAATGTCGTTTTAAAATTTTTATATTTGCGTGTCTCACACACACCCAGATATACAAATTTATCAGGACTTGCTGAAAATGGAAAGGATTGGAAGGACATTTGCTGTGCTCTATCATTGATAGGGAAAAGGAGACTCTTTTCTAGATTGACTTTGTATCCAGAAACATTTCCAAAATCTGAAATTATTGTAAGAGCTTTTGGAATACATGTATCTTGATTTGACAGAAAAAAGAAGATCATCCGCATATAGCAGGAGCTTATGTTCTTGTCCCTCTCTGTAAATTCCTTGCAAGCAGTCTGAGTGCCTTAATACAGTTGCAAGAGGTTCGATGGCAATGTCAAAGAGCAGAGAGGACAGAGGGCAGCCCTGTCTCGTTCCCCTAGAGAGTGGAAAGCATTTAGAGCTTGTTATTTGTTGGAATGGATGCTTGAGGCCTGGAATGTAAAATTTTAACCCAGGAACAGAATCCAGGGCTAAAACCAGATTTTTTAAGCACTGTAAATAAATAGATATACTCTATTCTATCAAATGCCTTCTAAAGAAAGAAATTAAGACCTCTGGATTGGTATTATTTTTAGGTGATTAATATTAAATAAGCGATGAAGGTTTTAAGATAACTGTCTCCCAACAATAAAACCAGTTTGATCTGGGTGAATAATCTTTCTCATGACTGACTCCACTCTGATTGCCAGCACTTTAGCCAGGATCTTATAATCACAGCAGAGTAAGCTGATCGGACGATAAGATTCACATTTAAGTGGATCCTTATCCTTTTTAAGAAGTACTGTTATAACAGCTGATGTCATGGGGTTGGGGGGGGATTCTGAGACAAGAGCTTCAGCAAATACCTTGCACAACAGGGAGGTTAGCTTGGCAGAAAACTTCTTATAAAACTCAGCCGGGAAGCCATCATGGCCTGGTGCTTTTCCGGTTTTAAATTTTTATTTTTTTATTGCATTTTCAATTTCAGAAGGTGTTATATTCCTTCTAAGGCCGACTGATCTGAATCACAGAGGGATGGTATTCTAAATAATTTAAAAAGCTCTCAATACGTTCAATTTCGTTTACCTCAGAGCTGTAAAGAGTTTTATAGAAATATTTAATTGATCATTAATTCCCTGTTGATCAGTAATAATACTGCCATCATCCTTGCTAACTGCTACTATAAACCAGCTGCTGAGGATTCTTTCAGTTGGTAACACAATAACCTGCCAGCTCGTTCACCATGTTCATAATGAATCTGGCGTGATCTTATGTGGAGATCCTCTGCATTTTCACTTGTCAAGGAGTCATATTCCGCTTGCAGAAGAAGTCTTTTCTTATGGAGCTCTTCGGAAGGTGATGTTGAGTGTAGCTGATCAATTGTATTATTTTATTCATAATCTCTGTAAGCCGTTTTGACTTTCTTTTATTTGCACTAGCCTGATATGAAATACTCTGTCCTCTTATATATGCTTTCAGAGTGTCCCATAGGATGCGATATCTTATCTCTGGGGATTCGTTTTTCTCAAGGAAGAAATCAATTTGAGCATCAATAAATTTTACAAAATCGTCGTCTGCCAACAGTCTTGAGTTAAACCGCCATGTACGTTAGGGGATTACATTGCCTGGAAAACATAGCTATAGTGAGACAATGGTCCAAAATAACAATACTACCATACTCCGCTTGGACATTAAGGGAAGTAACTGCTTGTCCAGGAGAAAATGGTCAATCCTGAAGTAGGTTTGATGCACAGGTGAATAGAAGGAAAATTGCATGGAAGATGGTTATTTAAATCTCCAGGAGTCACTTACAGCATATGTCTGAAGGAAGGAGTTGATACATTGTGCTGACTGACTTAATGTATTACTCGAAGGGCTAGAGCAGTCCAAAATTGGGTGCAAAACACAATTTAAATCGCCTCCTAAAATTACATTGATTGTGTCGAGACTAGGCAAAATTGAAAATAAATCACTAAAAATTGTACATTGTCCCAATTAGAAGCATACACATTGGCCAGGACCACAGACATGTTAAAAAGTTTACCTTGGATTATTGCGTATCTGCCATTTTTATCCAACACATTTGACTCCGTACATTCTTATGTATGAGTACAGCAACGCCCCTACTTTTGCTATTGAAGTTAGAATGATATATTTGTGTAAAGCCTCCTCTATTGAGTTTAGAATAGTCTTTTTTTTCAACAGATCTCCTGTAAATATAATATCAGATTTTAACTTATTAATTTTTGGGAACACCTTGTTTCGTTTCACTGGGTGATTTAGCCCCCGCACATTCCAACTGGTAAAGTTTGTCTTTACTCCACCCATTTTATGGAGGGCTGTCAAAAAATTTATCAGAAACATACATAAGGTATCTGTGGGTTTTGTATGTAGGGGAGTGTGGGGGAGAGAGAGGAAAAAAAAAGAGAAAAAAAAGTGGTGACGCAATACACTTATAAACATGAAACAACACAATATATTGAAACCTTGCGTGTAAACTTGCAACACTTCCAGCTACTCCCACTCTTAACTAGCTTACCATGTGAGACCTCACATATAAAACAAAACAATTTGAACAGCTCTTGATGTTTTACTACAAAGCTAGCCCATTATTGACTAAATATACTTGAGAACTGGAAATAACACCAATGAACATGTGCTATAGTGGTCATTTAAAAGTTAACCGGAGAGTGACATTAACATTTTTATTGTCTTTGACAGCCCAGTGTACTGTCGTGATCGCCTTCATTTCAATGGCTTTCTCCAAAATATCCTCTTTATCGGAAAAGTAGTGGCATTTAATCACGAAGGCGCGTGGCGGTTCCTTGTCGTTCACTGGTTTGCTGCGTAGAGTGCGGGGTGCCCGGTCCAGAAGTGGAGTCTTCTCGAGGTTCAGGGTATCTTTCAGGGGGCTGGCTACAAATTCCGTCACGCGTCTGCCATGCTCCCGTCCTTCTTTAACTCCCGTAATGCGGAGAGTTGAGTGGTGAGACTCTCCTCAAGATCCTCGCTTCGGTCTCTCAGCAGAGCCAGCTCCTTTTTCACGATACTAAACTTTTTTTTTCAGGGTAGTAAGAGAGTCGGGAGTATCCACCCAACACAGACTCCAGACCAGTCACTCGCTCTTCCGCTGCTTCCACTCTGGCGTTAATGTGCTCTACAGCATTGAGTGACTCGTCCGAAGCTGGTCAATTTGATTTGCAAAGGTTATTCGACTGTGCAACGGCATTTTCTTCAATTTTAGCAATCAAATCGCCCTTTAGTGCATCTATAGCTTTAAGGACCGCACTGTTATCACTCACCGGAGCCGTCTCTTTCTTAGATGCAGCTTGCACTTCGGGTTAGCATTAGCATGGAATCTAGTAGCGGATTCCGCCTCCCTATGGTTGCTTCGGCCATAATTCATCCAGATTCAAGTTGAGTTCTGCTCAGAACAGCTAGACTCCGACACTTAACTGCTTATTTTCCAGTATAGGTAGGTTTAAGGTAATAGTATTTAGGATAAGAGCAATATTAAGCTAAATTTTATGAGGACCTCAACAGTTTGCGTCTTTACCAGTTTGCGCCGCTCCAACCGGAAGTCCAAAACAACAATATAACAACAATCAAAATGAAACCCAAAACCCTCAGCACTTATAACTCAAATGAAAGTGAAAGGAAAAAATGCAAATGATTTCAGGACAGCAGATTCGTCAGATTTGAAAACGGATAAAAAATAATTGATATAATAGTACAGGGAAAAAACATAACAAAAGAAATAAAATGAGAATTTAGGCAAAGACAACAAAAACCTTTGCTTCTTACCCACAAAGCAGAGGGGTCAAGGGAAATGAGAGGGGAATGGCGTATGTGGAGGTGTGGATGTGAAAGTTGAGGGCGTCGACGAACCCAGCCGGTGAGTAGCAGGCACGGGTGTATAACAGGAAACTCCGACACTGTCGACTGCGGGACGAAGGCTTTCGGCAGCTGACTCCATGCCAGCTAGATAAATCGGTCAGTTGATTTTGTTCAGGAAACATCACACTGAAGTCTTTGGTGACGCACTTGTTCACAGACGTCACGAGCACTTCAGTAACAAGACAGCGGTCTTTGCTCCGTTGCTTCGATACGTACTTTCGCTTTTTGTTTCTGACAGCCAGTCGTTAAGTTTACACTGCTCGTCTCGACCTGGTTTCTCTACTCATTTCCCCTCACTGCAACAGTTCAGTCAACTTCTCTTTCTTCCCACACCACATAATGCTGCCCTCTTCAACTCTCCTCTTTCAACTCTCACCCATTTCCTTTTGCAGTCCCATGGGTGGAGACCAATTAAACAATGTTGACTGTCGTCACAGAAAACACCAACAATCATAAATGCATGATTATATGCTGTCATGGCTTTGCAATAAAAAATGTTGTTATAATAGAGGCCAATGGGAAAAAAACAGCCATGAATATAAGAAAAGGGAGTAAATTTGCCCTTTATTTTAGGGATTGTAAATTAAGGCCCAATCCCAATTCTTTTTTTTTTTTTTTTAAGCATGACGGTAAAACATGAACGCTGTTATAAATATATTAATAATTAATATAAAATAAAATTAATAATTTTTTTTTCCAAAGCATTTTCCCAGAATATGTCAAAATAAGATGTCCCCAAATATCAGTTCGTTTGCTGAAACGAGAAAGTTTTAGCCAAATTAAGCATCAAAATCACCCCAGAATGGATAAAAATGACCCAACAGCACACAAGGGGAAAGGTGCACATTCCAGCCTTTATGCAGATGCTGTACTGGTATGTCCAGGGCTGGACTGGGACAAAAAAATCGGCCCTGGCATTTTGGGCCAGAGCAGCCCACTAAATACAATCAAAATGCTACCCATCTGTGCATGTCCAATATGTTTATCAACTCCTATTTTATAAAAAACACAAAAGCCATAAATATGAAATAATACAGACATTAATCTCATTTAATTTCTGTATCTGTCCTTAAAGATTTTTGTTAGGTTCTAAAGAATACTATTCATTCATTCATTATTTTCTTTTGGCTTAGTCCCTTATTTATCAGGGGTTGCCACAAAATGAACCGCCAACTAATCCAGCATATGTTTTATGCAGCAGATGCCCTTTCAGCCACAACCCAGTATCGGAAAACCCCATACACACTCATTCTCACACACTCATTAACTACATCCAATTTAGCTTATTCAATACACTATTCACTCAGCCTATATTAAATAATAAACAACAAAACTGCCTGCTGAGGCATGGGTAAACTTCAAAGGGAACAGTGTACTTTATAACCTCATTCACCTCATCCTGCTTGCTGTTTCACTATCTTAACAATGAACATAATATAAGGAAGTTTATTTCATTTTGATATTATGATTAACAGACACCAAACGGCCTCGTGTAGCTACATAGGCTATTTATATGAGTCATCTTCACTCTATGCATATTTAGCTAAACAAAACAGGCCTATAACATAACTGCCTCCTTTCATTTTAATTGAAAAATACGAACTTTACCCCATCTCTTTTGCTGAATATCAGTTTTCAAATCAATAACGGCCATTATAAAAGTATAACGTACAATATTTACACAATAAAGGCAAGCAATAATCAATGTGCAGAATCAGTGTAGTGGTTACATAAATTAATATATTCACTTATCTTTGCACTCAGCCAAAACAGAGTTACCTGAGAACAAGCAATTCAAAAGACCGAAGAGTTGTTAGATAGAGATGATGAATTCAATATCACGTTTAATAGTGAGATGAGATCTAGCAGTGGATTTATGATGAACTGTCCGACATGCACTATACTCTCACCTGGGGTTTTATGCTCAAAGCACCCGCTGACCTACTGGCTGTAGCTCATGACAGAGTGTGTGTGTGTCACGCGATGTGCGTTTTTAGTCGTGTAATATGGACGGAAACTTTCCAGAACCGCAAAATGTAACGCCAGTGTGTTTCTCGCAATTTCTCTGCACCTTACTTCCATTTCTTCTCCATCTCTCTGACTCTCGACTATTTTGCCAATATACACCGATGTTGCACACTCACACAGAGCCAAAATAGGAGTTTGTGATATGTCAATAAAGAAAAGAACCAATGGGCTGCAGATTATGTCACATGGGCCGGTCTGTCAGAAAAAAAAGCATCTTACTTTCAGAGCGTCACAGATCACAGCATCGTCAATTAATTAGGCAGAAAAAAATGATAGGCTGCTAGCGTTTTATGGGCCGATCAGATCATAAGACGATGATCAGTCCGGCCCAAAAAGTACATCGGCCCAGTGGGAACCTGCCCGGTCTGCCAGATGGCCAGTCCGCCCCTGGGTATGTCTCATGTCTGCGAGGCAAATGTTCAGCTGTTACCCCAGAACTTTTTTTCTGATGTTTACAAGTCAAATACAGTATGAACAAGTATTCCCTGTCTGATTTACAAATTTTAGAAAAACATATTGTTGTAATTATGATATATACAATAAAATAGGACATTTACAGCTTTCAAATCTGTGTCTTATCAATATGACCAAAATGACTTTTATGATCAATTATGTAAGAAACTCTGAAACTGGACTTACACAGTTTCATTTACAATTGAACTTCTGTTAAGTGGCTTTGATACATTGTAAAAGCACTACTAAATAAAGATGAATTGAATTGAATCTGCTTAAATGTGTACACGTTAATGGACCAAACAAAATATGATCTGATTATTTACATTTAATGTGCATCAAAATTACAGTGTGTGTAGCCAATGTTTCCAGTGTCCTTTCACTTTTCAGCTTTTGATGAGAGTTTTTAAGACTTAATGAAAACTAATGTTTGTTTTTTTCAGACCTAATTGAAGAGAATGAGGAGTAAAGAAGGAGAACACATGTCAAAATTGAGGAAAAAACTCATTTACAGACTGATGGTATTTTGAAAAGGAGAGACAAGAATCATTTCACCTGCACTCAGTGTGGAAAGAGTTTTGGAAGAAAATGCGATCTTAAGATTCACATGAGATCCACACTGGAGAGAAACCATTCACATGCACTCAGTGTGGGAAGAGTTTCAACAAATCATCATCCCTTAATAACCATGAGGGTCACACTGGAGAGAAACCATTCACATGCACTCTGTGTGGGAAAGTTTCAGCCAATCATCACACCTTATGAACACCGAATCCACACAGGAGAGAAACCATTCACATGCACTCGGTGTGGGAAGTTTCAACTGCTCATCACCTTATTCACCACATGAGGATCCACACTGGAGAGAAACCATTCACATGTACTCAGTGTGGGAAGAGTTTTCAGCCAATTATCAAACCTTAATCGACACATGAGGATCCACACTGGAGAGAAACCATTCACATGCACCCAGTGTGGGAAGAGTTTCAACCGCTCATCATCCCTTAATCTACACATGATGAGCCACACTGGAGAGAAACCATTCACATGCACCAGTGTGGGAATAGTTTCAACCGCTCATCATCCCTTAATCTACACATGATACCACACTGGGAGAAACCATTCACATTCACATGCACTTAGTGTGGGAAGAGTTTCAACAACCGCTCATCATCCCTTAATCAGCACATGAGGATCCACACTGGAGAGAAACCATTCACATGCAAATAAGCCGCGGTCACACTGGACTTTTCTCCCCATAGACTTCCATTCATACGCACGCGAATGCATCAGACCAGAAACGCAAGTTCGTGCGTCAAGTTCGCAGTTACTGCTTGCAAAGTTCAAGCTTGGTGAACTCTGACCTGCGAAATCGCATCACTTGACTGTGTGAGACCAATCAAAGATCAAACATGACCTCTCTGGACAGAAATGTAAAATATGGACCAATCGTTCACTTTTTTAATGTCTAATCATCTTGTTTTTTTTTTTTTTGTTTTTTTTTATTAGAATATGCAAAATGGTACACAAATTGGGATCATAAAATACAAGAAATTGAAAAACAAAAAAACAACAACAACAAAAAAAAAACAACAACAATACAGTAAGTACTGGCAGGTGCGTGTGTGTGTGTGTGGTGTGTGTGTAAAGGTAACATGGTGGACAAGTCAGGGTTCAAATATAAGGGTCAATAACAATCAATGAAGCAAGTATCATAGCTATAAATAAACAAATAGAAGAGAACAGTCAGTGGTAAGGAGTGACAACATGCTAGTAATGTATGATAGTAATAATGGCAGAAAAAAGAAAGGACAATAGTAATAACTGACATCAATAAAATAATAAAAAAAAACACCACACACCAACTACTACTACAGAAAGTTACTAATATTACGACTACTACTGCAGCTGCTACTACAGCCACAACACCACTACTACTAGTGTCTACTACTACTGATACTACTACAACAACGTCTCCTACTACTACAGTAATCATTACTACTACAATACATACCTACCTCAACACCATCTACTACTTCTGATACTACTACACCCGACTCTTACTACTACTACTACAACACCTTTACAACTTCTGGTACCACATTCCAACAACATCTACTACTACAGAAACTACTACAACTACTACTTCAACAATTCCAACTACAATTGTTACTTCCACAATGACTACTACTACTACTATTTCTACTACTATTACAACTACAGCAACCTGAATAATGACAAGGGTAGAAATACTTATAATAATGATAATGAGGAGATAACGGAAGGACAGGTCAGAATAGCAATAATAATAGTAATGGTAACAAAAGTAAAAGTATACTATTAATGATAATATTGAGGAGGAGAGGAGGTTGGGAAATCAGGAAGAGGTCGAAAAAATTATAATAATAACAATAAATAATAATAATAATAAAGATGAAAAAAGAAAAACACAGGAAAGGGAAAAGTGGAAGAAGAAAAAAACAGGAAAAACAATCATCTTGTTTATCCCGCCCCTTTTTGCAGCGCCGTACAACAGAATTTCGCATGCTCAACTCTAGTGTGACCGCAGCTTCGGTGTGGGATGAGTTTCAGCAACTCATCAGACCTTAATAAATGCATGAAGACACACACTGGAGAGAAACCCTTCACATGCACTCAAGAGTTTCAAACCGATCAGCAAACCTTAATGAACACAGGAAGATCCACTTGGTGTGAAAGAGTATATGTGCTTTGAGTTGTGAGAAGACTTTTATTACAGCTCCAAATTGAAACTGCACCAGACGATTCACACTGGAGAGACCGTACAAGTGTTCACACTGTGACAAGAGGTTAATCAGTTAACACATCTGAAAACACAACAAAAGAGGATTCACACTGAAGAGAAACCATACAGATCTGATCAGCTCTAACAGAGTTTTACTCATTCGGCGCAGCTTAAGAAACACATGGACATGGTTGCACACATGACACGAATTCAGAAAAACATTTTCTCATGTGCACAGTGTTTCATGTCTGAATAATGTTTGAAAAGGCTGAGTGACGGTTATGTTTTCCAACACTCGTACACTGCAGTAGTACTGCTGCCGCTGCCGCTGCACTGATCCATCTTTTAATCTCACATTCTATTCCTCATGAAAAAAAAAAAAAACGCAGATACTTGAACTCCATTTGGCGTAAAGACTCTCCTCCAAACTGGAGATGGCCACCTTTTTCCAGTCAAGCACCATGGTTTCTGACTTAGAGGTGCTGTTTCTTCCCTGCCATTTCACACTCAGCAACAAACCATCCCACTGCATGCTGAAGGTCCATGTCCTATGAAGCCAAAAGGACAGCATTATCTGCAAATGACAGAGCCGTCCTAGCCTGCACCTAAAATTCTGTCAGGAAAATAATTATATTTTTGAGATCAGCCTCAAAATAACACATTTACAAATAACAATATATGGATGGATAGACATTGTAGTGGTGGAAGAAGTAGGATGGCTTGTTCAACCATAAACCAAATGGAGCTCTCTCAGGAGGATGGACCAGTGCGCGAGATGTCTCAGACTGAAGGCGTAATAATGAAATAATGATCAGGAAGCCCCAACCCTTTTTTTATCAACTGGCTGTTGCAATGTACTCCGTGCAACCGGTGCTTATTGTTCCAGAGAAATTAATTGACTAAATTATCAAACTGTAAATAAATAATTACAGGCATATACTGAAGTAAGAAGTAACTTCAGAAGGCAATTCATTTTGAGTATGATGGTTTGTTATTTTAGTACCTCAGAGCAGTGGGTTCTCAATTCTATGCTTGTGCAAATGAGTTGACAAACCGTCCCAAATAAATTTGAGCTCTTATTACAAAATTGACTAAACACGCGTTCCGATTGTTTAGTGACTCAGCTTCAGTGACATCCTTGGGATTCACTCGCTTGATAGTGAAAGTTGTCCTGGGTTACCGGGGTGACAGACTCTACTGAGAATCGATTTGCAGAAGTTTTTTTTGCGAATTCGCCGGTTCCTAAACTTTAAGAGGTTGCATGGAAAGTTCCTTGTAACCCAATTGCGTGGTGATGCAGTGTCCGAGAGCAAGACGAGAGGGGGCAGAGAGCAGCAGCGAGCTAATGCAAAAAGCTAAGTTTTACTGTTGCAGTAGGTTTTTTAAGTGATCTGGTTTGGTCCATTCCAATGGCACTGCCTTCCAATGAGCAGTTGCCTGGAGGGCGGGCCGACGCACCTTACCATTATGCTCAGGTAAGTCATTACAGACTGCTTTGGTAATTTCATGTGGTAAAATATCTTGTAAGTTCGTTACTATCTTATATCAAATGTTACAAGACAAATACTTTTTCTGATACTAGTTTTCCATTTACACCAATGTATTGCAAATATCACTAGCTTTTGTTAGTACCATACATCATACATTTCAGACACATACAGAAGGATTCATCTGCTATAAGGGTTAAAACCCATTGATTAACTTGGTTGCAATAAACACACGTAGCATTCAAAGAAAGCCACTGGCCCAGAGAACAAATTTAGTGGTCTCCTTAAGTCTATAGAACTTTTTAAAGTGCACACAATTCTTAAATTCACAATCCAATTTTTGTTCATTGACAAATTGCCTTTTGAATTTATGAATTAAAATTTGTAAATGAATAGTGCTGTGCATGGATTAATGTTTTTTTTTTTTTTTTTATTATTTTTGAGATTGAGAATCTTACGTTTGAGAATTTTACATTTAGTTGGGAATGGGAAGACATTCCTCCAGCATGGAACAGTCAATGAAAGGTTTGGAAAGTGATGTATAGCCTGCGCTCACTCCTAGATTGTATTCATTCAATTCAATTAATCTTTATTTGTATAGCGCTTATACAATGTAGATTGTGTCAAAGCAGCTTCACATGGAAGATTATAGTGAATTGAAACAGAGTCAGTTCAGTTTTCAGAGATTAAGTTCAGTTCAGTTTAGCTCAGTTCAGTGTGGGTTAATAATCACTACTGAGAGTCCAAACACTGAAGAGCAAATCCATCGATGCGCAGCTCTACAGATCCCGAACCATGCAAGCCAGTGGCGACAGCGGCGAGGAAAAAACTTCACCAATTGGCGAAAGCGAAGATTTAAAAAACCTCGAGAGAAAAGGCTCAGTTGGGCACGACCATTTCCCCTATGGCCAAACGTCTTGTGCAGAGCTGCAGTCTAGGCGCAGGAAGCTGGACCTCAGCGAAGACTCGTCTGTCCTTGGAGCATCACAGGAGTCAGTCTCATGTTCTTACTCCACGATGACCACCACAGCAGCTGCTCAGGATACGGCCTGGTCCAGAAAACCTTGGGATCATCTCGTCGCTGGTCGGATCGCGTCAGTGGCACTGTAGTCTGAGGGCCTCAAGATGAGTACCCCCAGATGGAAATAGAGAATAAAGAGAATAATTAGCGTAGCTGCTGTTCATAGTGTATATAACGAGAACAAAATCATGTGTGGGGCACATCATGCGTCATACCGCTATGTACTGCACTGAGTGTATGCTTTGCTAAAAAGATAGGTCTTTAATCTAGTTTTGAAGAGCGAGAGTGTGTCTGAGCCTCGGACATTATCAGGAAGGCTATTCCAGAGTTTAGGGGCCATAAATGAGAAGGCTCGACCTCCTTTACTCGACTTTGATATTCTAGGTACTACCAGAAGCCCTGAGTTTTGAGATCGTAAAGAGCGGGTTGGGTTGTAGCGAGACAGGAGGTTGGTTAGATAAACAGGAGCTAGATTATTTAAAGCTTTATAGGTAAGGAGTAATATTTTAAATTCAATACGAAACTTAACAGGCAGCCAGTGTAAGGAGGATAAAATTGGGGTGATATGATCATATTTTCTAGACCTGGTAAGAACTCTGGCAGCTGCATTTTGCACTAGCTGGAGTTTGTTAATAGAGGATGCTGGGCAACCAGCAAAGCATTACAGTAGTCAGCCTAGAAGTCATGAAAGCATGAACTAGCTTTTCTGCATCTGATATGGATAGCATACTTCGCAATTTAGCAATATTTCTCAGATGAAAGAAAGCAGTTTTTGTGACATGGGATATATGATTTTTGAAAGTTAAATTGCTGTCTAATATGACACCCAGATCTTTTATAGTAGAGCTAACGCTAACTTTGTATCCCTCTAGTTGCAGGTCCAGTTGTGAGAACTGCTGTGTACAGGATTTAGGCCCAATAAGTAATAATTCTGTTTTGTCTGAGTTTAAGAGAAGAAATTGTTGGTCATGTAACATCTTTGATACACTCGGTTAGCTTAGACAGTTCAGACATCTCAGGTTTACTTGAAATGTATAATTGAGTATCGTCTGCATAGCAGTGAAAGCTGATCCCATGTTTTCTAATAATGTCCCCCAGGGGAAGCATGTATATTGTAAACAGCAAGGGGCCTAAAACTGATCCTTGAGGGACCCCGTACTTTACTGGCCTGACTTGTGAAAGCTGTCCATTAATATTCACAAATTGGTAACGGTTAGCTAAGTATGACCTAAACCATTCAAGAGCCTGTTTTTGGACACCTGTAGAATTTAAGCGGTCTATGAGAGTATTGTGGTCAATGGTGTCAAATGCGGCGCTAAGGTCGAGTGACTAATAGTGAGATGCACCCTTGGTCAGCAGCTAAGAGTAAATCGTTGGTTATTTTTACTAATGCGGTTTCTGTACTGTGATGAGGCCTGAAGCCTGACTGAAAACTTCAAAAATATTGTTTGTCTGCAGAAAGGAGGATAATTGGGTAGAAACAACTTTTTCTAGTATTTTGGACATAAACGGAAGATTTGAAATAGGCCTATAATTAGCTAAGTTGCTCGGGTCTAGTTGTGGTTTCTTAATAATAGGTTTAATAACAGCTAGCTTGTAAGGATTTGGAACATGGCCTAAAGATAACGAAGAGTTGATAACATTAAGGAGAGATTCTCCATAATAGGTATCAGTTCTTTCAGTAATTTTGTTGGAATTGGATCTAACATACATGTAGCTGATTTAGAGCTATTTATAACTTTATCTAGTTCTTCCTGTTCTATGGTTTTGAAGTATTGTAGGTTATTTTGATTCAGTTGAATGTTTACTGGATCTGAAGTATAAGGCTGTGCAGAAAGTTTAACATCTTCTATTTTCTGTCTAAAGCGTTCTATTTTGTCACTGAAAAAATTCATGAAGTCATCACTACTAATTTGCGGTGGGACATTTTGTTCCAAAGATGATCGATTATTAGTTAGTTTAGCAATGGTGTTAAATAAAAATCTCGGATTGTTATGATTATTTTCAATCAGTTTGCGGAGGTGCTCGGCCCTGACAGATTTAAGAGCCCTCCTATAGCTGGACATACTGTCTTTGTACGCAATTCTAAAAACCTCTAAATTAGTTTTTTTCCATTTACGTTCCAGAGCACGGGTTGCTGTTTTGAGAGCGCGAGTATGATTATTGTACCATGGTGCAGTTTTATTCTCTCTAGCTTTTTTAATTTGATGGGTGCCACTGTATTTAGTGTGCTAGTAAAGATGGCATCCATACTGCTGGTTACTACGTCAAGGTCATTTGCGTTTGCGGGTGTATTTCGAAATAAAGAGAGATCAGGAAGTTATTTATGAATTCATCCTTGGTGGACGGAACAATAGTCCTACCCGGGCGGTATATTGGTGCAGATCTGCCAATTTGAGGTAAACGCAGCTTATATAGTAAGGTAGTGGTCCGTAACATCATCACTTTGTGGTATAATGTCTACATCAAAGACCTCAATTCCATAAGACAATATTAGATCTAATGTATGCTTTAAGCAATGGGTTGGACCAACAGCGTTTTTTTATCCCAAGTGAATGTAGTAGATCCATAAAGGCGAGCCCTAGTGTATCATTGGAGTCATCTACGTGGATGTTAAAGTCTCCTACAATTAGTATTTTATCAGTTTTAACTAGTAAGTCAGAAATAAAATCAGAAAACTCTTTTAGAAAATTGACATAGGGTCCTGGGGGTCTATATATGGTGATTATAGCGAGAGATAACATAGGTTTTTTAATATCTGGTAGCATAACATTAAGAGCTAATGCCTCAAAGGAGTAAACATAATTCCATTTCTCTGATTAACATTAAGGATATCACTAAGATTGCTGGCAACTCCACCCCCACGACCGGTTTTGACGAGGCTTATGCTTATATGCAAATCCTGGAGGAGTTGCTTCATTTAAGCTAATATAGTCATTTTGTTTCAGCCAGGTTTTAGTGAGACAGAGTGCATTTAGATTGTTATCTGTTATTATTTTGTTTATGATAAGCGTTTTAGGTGCTAGTGACCTTAGGTTAAGGAGACCAAGCTTTACGAAGTTTGTATTATCATGTTTTATTGGATTTTCAGCTTTTATTTAATAGATTTTTTCTAGAGCACACAGTACGTTTAATTGTTGATCTAATAACACGAGGAACAGACACAGTCTCTATGGGGTAAGTTAGACATGTATTACTGTAATTTAAGTGGGACGAACAAGAGTCTATATGGATAAAATGTGAATTTTTACTTACTAGTCAGACAGAACGAAGCATCTTAGAGATGTCTTCTAAGCATCTAACAGAACTTGATCGCTAGAAAGCAGCTGATTTACGTCAATTTCTGCTGTACACAAGACCACTTGTGTTGAAGGATGTTCTCTCTTATGATCATTATCATCAGCTTCCTCTCTTTAACGATTGGAATGTCCATACTCTTGGATGAGAATGCTGCCAGAAGTGTACACTACATGGAATATGCTCAAAACCTGCTTGAACATTTTGTGGATACCAGTTCTGAACTTTAAGGGGAAACTTTCCCACACACAACATCCTCTCTATCAAACACATTGCTGATGATGTTTTTAATTTTGGGTGCTCTTTGATTTAACTGTCATGTTTTCCATTTGAGAACCACCTGCAGTCTATAAGAGATTGGTGAGAAATAGCAAAAATCCAATAGCTCAAGTCACAAAAAGATTGGCACAAAAGGCAAACACACAGGAACAAAAGAGGCACACAACATTCTCCATATCAACCAAGCCACCGAATCACTGCTTCATGTTAAAGAGGGAACAAATTGTGTTTGTGAAGGAAAAACGGCAAAATGGAATGTTGGTGGTTGATGTCTTGGATTCAAACATCCTGAGGCAGCTTTTTGATCTACCTTGTGAGTCCAAGCTGATTAACATTGTATATGTGGTGGACAGTGACCTCAGCAGAGTGAAGATGAAAATTTTGGAAGCAAAAAAATTGCACCGGAAGGCTGTGTGTTTGCCACATGCACATGGATTTGCCATATTTCCCCTTCTCCATGTCTTTAAGTGGTAACTGAAGTTTGGTCCTGTTGAGTCAGTTTATCTTTCTGGGTGAGAATATTGTCGACGTCACACAATTTATTAATGCTTGTATGCCCAATGTATATAAAAATTATGTGTCATTCTTGTATTTGATTATACTGACCAGGCATTTCTGTGAGGGAATATCATGTAACAAATGTTTTATTTGTCCCATCCACAGAAAATTATGTCTCAAGGACTGAGACGTGCCCAAAAGCGAAAGCTTTATCAAGATTATGTCCAAGGTGTACCGTTTTCATTTTTCGGTTTTCACAACTACTGCTGCATATCCAAATCTCTGAAGTAATTTTGATTAATTTTAATGGTCATTTTGAAATTTTTTTTCGACATAACTCATCGGAATTCTTTATCTAGCATCACCCAACACCAACCACAACAACCAACAAACACAAGGGTAATTGTTTTGTAAAAGTATTTTAAATATTGATGTGCTACTTCAAAAAAAAGTACTTCTTTTAGCTATCACATTGCCGCCACCTCCTTTGGTATAATATATTTACATAGAATTACTATGGTTAACATTCCATAAGCAGAAAATGAGTCAATAGTCTGTGCTGTTTGCTAGTCCGACTGCCAGGGTGTTTTTTACTGAATGCTTGTGCAATAATGATTCCTAAAAGTAATCATAGCTACTTTAAAAAAATATATAAAAAAATTATATAGCACATTATGCTTGTCTTGCCACATTTTTAATATTTATTTTTCCATTTTATCTGTTTGTAGTTTCTCCTGTGCCTCCAAAGAAGTTTCAGACATCCTCCAAATCTGACACTGCATCTGGTAAATGCAACACCATACAGCATAATTATTTTAGTCATGTCCACATTACAAATTTTTATTTGGCTTATTGTTCAATAGCATGGTAAGATATTATTCTAACCTGTTTTAATCTTTTTATTTGTAATAATTTAATATTTTAAATAATTGAATAATGCATTTTACAGCAACATTAGAATGTATGTAACTGTCCAAAAGAGAATTTAACACACCCACAAAAATATAATAATAATTATATATATATATAATTACATTTTATTTTCACTTAATCTTGTCTCTCTTGAACTTGTAGAAGCTGTAAACACCCATCTATAATGTAATATAATATAATTTACATTATATTTTCTTGTAGAAATTGTAGGAATTTCATCAATACGAAGCAATCAGAGTTTAACAGCGGTAAACAAATGCAACACATGCTGTTCCCTATACCACTGTCCATTCTGCACTACAAACTTTTATAAAAAGTTTTAGAAAAGTAAACTGAAAACTCATGTTCAGCTTCACTTTCGAGTGCAGTCAATTACAATGGTAACATAATTTCAGAATAGTTTATATAATGTATATTAATTTATATATTGCAGTATAATTTTGATGTTAAACAGACATTTGATTTATGTTTTTGGTATTTCTAAAAACAGCATAATCAGTATTGTCAGGTCATGTTGCATACAAACAAACAACAAATATGTTGTGCTGGGAATTAAAAATTGTTACTATACTCAGCAAGGGAGTAGTTATATATATTATATATATATATATATATATATATATATATATATATATATATATATATATATATATATAATTTATTTAAAGATAATATTTTCTCATAGATTATTCAATACACTAGCGTGGTCTGGGTTGTCAGCCAAATCTACACTACAACTACACTACATTATTCCTTCCTACATTATTTCTTAAATTTATATTGAAATAGATCTAAACAAATCTTAAAAGATAGTAAGTAAGTTACTTACTTACTTAAAAGATCTGAAAATTGAATTTTAAATTATTAATTAATTATTTTAAAATTGCATTGCATTCAATTACATTTATTATAATGCAATCCTGTTCTAGTTTAAACAATTAAACTATCATATATCTATAAATACATAGAGACACTAACATGGCTATACAGTACATTTTTATATATATTATCATGACAGTTTTCATTGCATATGCATACATATTTCACTTATTGTTTCAGAATTTTTATTGTAACAATTTGTTTCAAAGAAAGTAATTAAATATGTTAAATATGGGGAAGTCAGGATCACAATTTGTAGCTGCAAATAACAAAAAAAATAATAATGACTTGGTCCTTTTAGTTATACCCTAAACTGTCAACATATCCTGGAAGATACAACTCATAAAATCCTTAAATCATAAATCAAATATAAATATATATATATAGTTTGATATGTTTTACATAGGTCCAGATAATATATAAAATGGCATGAAATGTTTTTTTTTTTTTTTGCTTATCATTTTCTATTCCTTACTGTTTAAGGATTAAGATGTTTTAGATATTTGGACTAGAAGCAAGTCAGAAACTTTTAAGTGAGAAAGGATTTTTGTAGAGTATTTTTACAAAATAACTTTATTTATTTATTTTCAGTAAGCGTGAAGAATTTGATGCAAGCATTCAGCTTCATTTAAAGAAAACTGTGATCTCTCCAGTGATATTGTTGCCAATAAATAAATGTTAAAAAATCAAATGTTGTCTGGATTTTTGTTTGTCAGGTAGCTAAATGGTCCTTGGAATTTTAGAAAGGCGTGAATTGTTTGTCTAAACATTCCGCAGCTGTCTGGTATTCAATACCACTGCATTCTCATCAAAGCATATCAATAATCCATATTACACTGTATTGTTTGGTTATAATTTTGTTATTTTCAGAATGCAACTTTATATATAAACAATACAACAAAATGCATATCTCGATATGAAAACGTATAACTAGGCTACAATTAATTATCCATTACACAACTATTTGTGTTTTTAATTTTTCTAATTAAATGAATCTAAATTAATTTGCAATTGTGCTTTTGTATATCTGAAATAATTTGGGAAGTGTATCAATTGTGCATATTCTATAGTGAGTATAAAAGTCACTTTCTGATACATCAACTTGGCTTTCATATTTAACGTAATATAATCAAAAATATATATTTATGAATAGGACATTCAATAATCTGGGAGCGTTGACTTCAAATGTATTATTTGGCCATGTATTTTTCATCCCCCCTACTGGACGCATCAGGAACAACAGGGTCGTAAAATTGCCTGGATCCAAGTCTGCAGACGCCCCATATAGATTTTCTCTGCCGTTCAGCGTTGTGACTCCGCCCCTTTACCAGATTACCCACAATTCTCTTCTCCCAGATTCACAAAAGTAGTGTATACTTTTCTTTAAGTAATGAAACGATGTATATGTAATTCTTTTGGGCATATCGATAACCTGTTCTGCTGACACAGCATGCACTCGTTGGTGCCAGAAGGCTGATTGCTGGCAGGTTAAAATTTGATACCACCTTGTCGTTGCATGTCCCGATTGGTACACAGAAGAGTTCATAGCTGTGATCGCGATTCTTTCGCAGAGGCAATATCGTAGCCTATGAGGTTTAACTGAGGCGTGATCATTGCTGGTTGAAAACTTTACCCAATTCCCACCAAGAAGACTTGAAATACAGTCAGCTTTGGCAATTTTTGTCAGCCTCTTAGAAGGCTTACCGTTTGGTTGCAAAAGTTAGCTGTGCTTCTGTTTCTCTAACGGGCTGCAATTTATGTTAGATGTGAGCTCCTAAACATGCAACAGGCTGGATTAACCTGTACCATAACATTCTTCAGAATGCAAATAGAGTGGTGTAGGAAACCTTCCATGGAAGCACCAAGCTCTCACAAACGCCAAAGCAATTGAACGACGAGGATGGCATTCGAACCCACACGTGCAGGGCACAATGGATTAGCAGTCCATCGCCTTAACCACTCTGGATTAACTTTATAACATCCTTCAAAACGGTAAGAGGGTGTAAGTAAAAAACCTTTTAGAGCAGCATTGGGCTCTCACAAACACCAAATCAATTGAACGACAGGATGGGATTCGAACCCACGCGTGCAGAGCACAATGGATTAGCAGTCCATCGCCTTAACCACTCGGCCACCTCGTCATGTATGTTCCTGTTTTTCTAATGGTAGCTGGACTGTGGCATATATGTATGTATTTGCAGCTATTTTCGCTAAAGACGACATACAATTTTGCAACAACACCCTTCAAAACGCTAAGAGGGTGCAAGTAAATACCTTCCACGGAAGCACCGGGCTCTCTCAAATGCCAGAGCAGATGAGCGACGACGATGGGATTCGGACCCACACGTGCAGAGCACAATGGATTAGCAGTCCATCACCTGAACCACTCGACCACTCGTCATGTATGTACTTGCTTTCCTATAGGTAGCTGGACTGTGGCATATATGTATGTATTTGCAGCTATTTTCGCTAAAGACGACATAAAATTTTGCAACAACACCCTTCAAAACGCTAAGAGGGTGCAAGCAAAATACATTCCACGGAAGCACAGGCTCTCTCAAAGCCAAAGCGACAGAATGGGATTTGAAACCACGCGTGCAAAGCACAATGGATTAGCAGTCCATTGCCTTAACCACTCGGCCACCTCGTCACATTACTACCTGCTTTCCTGATGGAGGCTGGACTGTGGCATGTATGTACATGTGCGTTTTTGCAGCTATTTTCGTAAGATGACATTCAATTTTGCCATAACATACTTCGAAACAACAAGAGGTTGCGAGTAAGACACCTTGCAGGAAGCACCGGGATCTTTTAAATAAACGACGAGGATGGGATTCGAACCCACGCGTGCAGAGCACAATGGATTAGCAGTCCATCGCCTTAACCACTCGGCCACCTCTTCGCTGGTCAGCTGGTCGCTGTGCGGGAAGCTGGAATTAGTTGTGTCCTGGGGGTTCTTACAAAAAGATGAAGTTAAAGGTTGTCATAATGAGCTTTTCAGCTCTGATCAGTGCCCAGGTTTCAACAGGTTTCTTCTGGTTTTGTTGTAGAGAAACTAGACAGAATGCCTGAGTCTAAAAACGGCAGCATAGCTGACCCTGGATTTCTGTCAAAAATAGTTTCAGTGTCCTTGCATTGTTAGTTATCTTAGCCCAATCCCTGTACAACCCAAATTTCAATCTCAACCATTTTCTCTGCCGATCAGCGTTGTGACTCCGCCCCCTTTACCAGATTACCCACAATTATCTTCTCCCAGATTCACAAAAGTAGTGTATACTTTTCTTTAAGTAATGGAACGATGTATATGTAATTCTTTTTGGGCATATCGATAACCTGTTCTGCTGACACAGCATGCACTCGTTGGTGCCAGAAGGCTGATTGCTGGCAGGTTAAAATTTGATACCACCTTGTCGTTGCATGTCCCGATTGGTACACAGAAGAGTTCATAGCTATGATCGCTATTCTTTCGCAGAGGCAATAGGCCTTTTTCACACTTCCTGGTTCCGGTAAGCGAAACAGCGTACCACAACATCCGGTTCCAATGCAACGAGTAAGAATGAATGGCAGAGTCCTCTCATCGCTGTCATTGCAGCGTTTCCGGCTGCTCCAACTCAAAAAAACGACACCCCTACCTCAATTTTCACGATTTCCCGAAAGACGAAGGACAGAGAACATCTTGGGTGAAATTAATTAGACTGGATGAACGTCGTTTCAAGTTATATGCGAGTACGTTCATGTGCCGTATTCACTTCAAAGTGGAGATCGTCATGTTTTATCAAATGCTGCTGGTCTTGGTTTTATTTTGATGGGTAATTATAATATAGACAAAATTCCAGTTAAATGATCTGCCTTCCACAAACAAGTGCTCCTATCATGGTCATTAATCTATTATGGTCTTAATCAATTCCTTCAGAGACTCATATGTTATTTAGAGGTATTAGACCATCCTTCTGATAGATCGTCTTTTGATATTACTAAATCTAATGTTGGCCAATTTTGTTTTACAATAAATACCAAGAGTAATAAAGCTATTTGTACTTTTTTCCAAAGAGAAATCATTACTGTACCTTATATGCTATTTTATTGGATGTCTTTATTAAAGGGTGCTGAAAGAAAGTGTGTCTGTTACAAAAATCATGTTAGAAATCAAATTAATGTTCTATAAACTTCTCCACAGATCTTATCCAGCAAAACATTATTTACAGAATTGTAAAAGCAGGATTGTTGTGAATTGTTTTTGTAATGAATATGAGAAGGCTGTTTTACACTTATTTTGGCTTTATGTATAGTCAACTTATGTGGTAAGCGCAAAAATTTATTATAACTTTCAGTGTTCAAAACCTCTGTCATCATTATAGGAAAATGTACTTTTTGGCTTTACTGTCTATCCTAATCAAGAGGAAAATAGTTTTATTTATTTAATTTGCTTATGTTGTTAACAAACTGTACATTCATAAATGTAAATTTAATAAACAGAAACCAAATGTTAAGATATTGATGACTGAAATATGCTTGTACCAGTATCAGAGACCCCCTTAACAAGAAAGCTCGTCCCACTTTATAATTTGTGAACTCTATAATGCATTTATTTAATTATTACAGATGTACATTTTGTATATTTGTATTTTATTTATAATTACCCCTGGCATGTGTATTTTTTTTTTTTGTATTGTAAAATGTTATTTGCTGTTCTTGAAATAAATAATGTAAAACAATACGATGAATACCTTTATTTTTCCGCGAGTAGGAGCTAAAGTATGTTTGCAGACTTGAGAAAACCTTACGAGCATTAAGCAACCTGTAATTTATGTGGCTCCTCGTTCTTTCATATTGACCGATCGCAACTCACCTGCATTAAAGGAAGGAGCACAGTTTACGGACGGGACTACTAACACAAAACTAATCCTGCTGGATGTTAAATAGCCTAGTTAATCTTGCTTACGAATGGCTTGAATGAGCAGATCGTATGTTTTAACTGCGCACCTTACTGTAACCTACAGTGGCAAACGCTTTGTATAAGACAGACTTTCTGCACAAATTCTGCAAATCGGTATCATCTTTTAAATGCTGTTTTTTTACGTCACTTTTACACAATCACCGAACAACGTCTTCTTGTCCAAATTATGGCAAAGGTGACAGCGAGAATGTCATCCACTGTCCTGAGGGTGTCCTGTTTCAGCGACCGCTGGCGAAG
>CAIGQS010000368.1:0-41251 GCA_903798195.1 Danio kyathit
ACTGACTGCCTGTCTATCTGTTTTACTGACTGTTCATCTGTCTGTCTTCCTCTGTCTGTTTTACAGACTGGCCATCTATCTATCTGTCTTGCTTATTGTCTGTTTTACTGACTGCCCGTCTATCTGTCTGTCTTGCTGACTGCCCGTCTATGTGTCTGCCTTGCTGACTGTCCATGTGTCTATCTGTCTGTCTATATTGCTTACTGTCTGTCCGTATGTCTATCTGTCTGCTTTGCTGACTGTCTATCTGTCTGTTGTGCCCACTTTCCGTCAGTCTAACTGTCTTGCTGACTGTCTATCTGTTTTACTGGCGGTCTGTCTGTCTTGCTGGCTGCCTTTCTGCTTTGCTGTCTGTCTCTCTAGCTGACTGTCTGACTGCTTTACTCACTGCCTATCAGTCTGTTCTACTGGCTGTCTGTCTGTTTTTCTGACTGTCTGACAGTCAGCAAGACAGACATAAAGTCAGCAAGACAGACAGGTAGATGGACAGACAGACAGACAGGAGAGACAGCCAGCAAAACAAGACAGTCAGCAAGACAGGCAAACAGAAATAGAACTTAACAGAAAGCAAGACAGACTGTCTGTCTATCTGTCTGTTATACTGACTGCGTGTCTAGCTGACTGTCTGTCTGTTTGATTGACTGTTCATCTATCTGTCTGTCTTGCTGACTGTCGATCTGTCTGTCTATGTGTCTATGTCTGTCTATCTGTCCATATGTCTATCTGTCTGTCTATATTGCTTACTGTCTGTCTGTATGTCTATCTGTCTGTCTTGCTGCCTGTCTGTCTGTCTGCTTTGCCCACTGTCTATAAGTCGGTTTTACTGGCTTTCTGACAGTCTTGCTGACTAGACAGACAGACAGTCAGCAAGACAGGCAGACATAGGGTCAGCAGACTAACAGAAAGTGGGCAAAACAGACAGACAGATAGACAGGCAGCAAAGCAGACAGACAGAAAGCAATATAGACAGACAGATAGACATATGGACAGTCAGCAAGGCTGACAGATAGACAGGCAGTTAGAAAGACAGACAAATAGGCGTGTAGCCAGCAAGACAGTCAGTAAGACAGTCAGCAAAACAGACAGACAGACAACTAGAGAGACAGGAGAGACAGCCAGCAAGACAGACAGGCAAACAGAAATAAAACATGACAGACAGCAAGACAGACTGTCTGTCTATCTGTCTGTTATACTGACTGCCTGTCTATCTGTCTGTCTGCTTTGCGGCCTGTCTATCTGTCTGTCTGTTTGGCCTACTTTCTGTTAGTCTGACTATCTTGTTGACTGTTTATCTGTTTTACTGTCTGTCTGCCTTTCTGTCTGTCTCTCTAGCTGACGGTGTGTCTGCTTTACTCACTGTTTATCAGTCTGTTTTACTGACTGTCTGTCTTGCTGACAGTCAACAAGACACAGTAAAGCAAGACAGGTAGACACAAACAGCCGAACAGACAAGTCAGCAAGACAGAGACAAAGAGAGACAGGCTGATCCAGGTGAGACGAATGCAGAGCCGCCTCTCGTCTGATCTGGAGCAGATCAATAATCTCCTGCCGCTGACACTCTGCACCTTCCAGCAGGGTGAGCCCATGGCATGACAGACAAACAACTAGACAGACAGGAGAGTCAGCGAGACAGACAGATAGATGGACAGTCAGCAAAACAGACAAACAACTAGACAGACAGGAGAGTCAGCGAGACAGACAGATAGATGGACAGTCAGCAAAACAGACAAACAACTAGACAGACAGGAGAGAGTGTCAGCGAAACAGACAGACAGATGGACAGTCAGTAAGTTAGACAGATAGATGGACAGTCAGTAAGACAGTCAGCAAAACAGACAAACAACTAGACAGACAGGAGAGAGTGTCAGCGAAACAGACAGACAGATGGACAGTCAGTAAGTTAGACAGATAGATGGACAGACAGCAAAACAGACAGACAGACAACTAGACAGACAGGACAGACAGCCAGGCAAACAGAAATAAAAAATGACAGACAGCAAGACAGTCTGTCTATCTGTCTGTTACACTGACTGCCTGTCTATCTGTTTTACTGACTGTTCATCTGTCTGTCTTCCTCTGTCTGTTTTACAGACTGGCCATCTATCTATCTGTCTTGCTTATTGTCTGTTTTACTGACTGCCCGTCTATCTGTCTGTCTTGCTGACTGCCCGTCTATGTGTCTGCCTTGCTGACTGTCCATGTGTCTATCTGTCTGTCTATATTGCTTACTGTCTGTCCGTATGTCTATCTGTCTGCTTTGCTGACTGTCTATCTGTCTGTTGTGCCCACTTTCCGTCAGTCTAACTGTCTTGCTGACTGTCTATCTGTTTTACTGGCGGTCTGTCTGTCTTGCTGGCTGCCTTTCTGCTTTGCTGTCTGTCTCTCTAGCTGACTGTCTGACTGCTTTACTCACTGCCTATCAGTCTGTTCTACTGGCTGTCTGTCTGTTTTTCTGACTGTCTGACAGTCAGCAAGACAGACATAAAGTCAGCAAGACAGACAGGTAGATGGACAGACAGACAGACAGGAGAGACAGCCAGCAAAACAAGACAGTCAGCAAGACAGGCAAACAGAAATAGAACTTAACAGAAAGCAAGACAGACTGTCTGTCTATCTGTCTGTTATACTGACTGCGTGTCTAGCTGACTGTCTGTCTGTTTGATTGACTGTTCATCTATCTGTCTGTCTTGCTGACTGTCGATCTGTCTGTCTATGTGTCTATGTCTGTCTATCTGTCCATATGTCTATCTGTCTGTCTATATTGCTTACTGTCTGTCTGTATGTCTATCTGTCTGTCTTGCTGCCTGTCTGTCTGTCTGCTTTGCCCACTGTCTATAAGTCGGTTTTACTGGCTTTCTGACAGTCTTGCTGACTAGACAGACAGACAGTCAGCAAGACAGGCAGACATAGGGTCAGCAGACTAACAGAAAGTGGGCAAAACAGACAGACAGATAGACAGGCAGCAAAGCAGACAGACATAAAGCAATATAGACAGACAGATAGACATATGGACAGTCAGCAAGGCTGACAGATAGACAGGCAGTTAGAAAGACAGACAAATAGGCGTGTAGCCAGCAAGACAGTCAGTAAGACAGTCAGCAAAACAGACAGACAGACAACTAGAGAGACAGGAGAGACAGCCAGCAAGACAGACAGGCAAACAGAAATAAAACATGACAGACAGCAAGACAGACTGTCTGTCTATCTGTCTGTTATACTGACTGCCTGTCTATCTGTCTGTCTGCTTTGCGGCCTGTCTATCTGTCTGTCTGTTTGGCCTACTTTCTGTTAGTCTGACTATCTTGTTGACTGTTTATCTGTTTTACTGTCTGTCTGCCTTTCTGTCTGTCTCTCTAGCTGACGGTGTGTCTGCTTTACTCACTGTTTATCAGTCTGTTTTACTGACTGTCTGTCTTGCTGACAGTCAACAAGACACAGTAAAGCAAGACAGGTAGACACAAACAGCCGAACAGACAAGTCAGCAAGACAGAGACAAAGAGAGACAGGCTGATCCAGGTGAGACGAATGCAGAGCCGCCTCTCGTCTGATCTGGAGCAGATCAATAATCTCCTGCCGCTGACACTCTGCACCTTCCAGCAGGGTGAGCCCATGGCATGACGCATGCTGGGAAAAGCAGTTTCACGGATTAACTGATCATTATTTCCAAGCAAAAGTGGTCATTCTATCACTCTCATGGGAGAAAACAGCCAATCAGAGGCCGGCAGAGTGAACCAGGCATTTAGACACTATGAAAACACATAATGAGTTTCAGTGCAAGAGTAAATGGGTGTAAATGACCCGCGACCTGCATCAGCATTAGCTCTGCTGGACTTCATCTCTCAGTCTGTCAATCTATCAGTCTGAAGCATCACAGACAACTCAAGATAAACTTCACAATGCACACAGATATGAGCCTCAAAATCTTTCTTCTTAACAGAAATTGGGGAAAAACATATACAGTACAGAGGTGTAATTATTCAGGAGGGCTAATAACTCTGACTTAAACTGTATCTATATATACATATTCCCCCTTGAGGAGCAGCTCTGGGAGCAACCGGTGGAAAGGGATCATTGAGTGTGTGTGTTTCCATGGAACATCGCACTGAGAATTTAAACTCTGTGTGTGTGTGTGCTCCCTACACAAGCAAGACTGTTATTTTCCTTCGGCCTCCTGCACCTTAGCGACCCAATGTATGAGAAAGCGGCCTCAAGCTGCTTGAATGAAAAGAGGGAATCGAACAGAACAGAAAGAGAAATTCAACAACCCCCCTGCACCTCTTCCCAGCATGCTTTTGTGCGCCAGTGTGTGTATAACCACCAGTTCCCACATACTAGACCAGACCTAGGGAAGATTAATCTCCACTGACAACCCCGGCTGATCTCAGAGCAGTTTCCCTATGTTTTTCATTAAAGTCTGTCAATGTGCTGTACATAAAGATCTTCAGTATACTGCACAGTGCTGAATAAAGTCGGCAAAAGGCACATTCGCATTACAAATAATGACTATATAAGCATTTACGTTGATGCATGATGACTTTGAGTTTATCATAAGTGCTTTTAAAATTATTTATTTTCTTTCTAAAAGTTTTTTATAAGCACAAAAAATTACATAATATATAATAAGTTTTATATAAATGATAATAAATATATACATTACAAAATAATTGTAAAATAAAATGTAATAAATCAAAAATATGCCACTTTAATGCTCTTTATAACAGGATGGATTCTAATTGGCTGAAAAAAAGTGTTTTTTTATCATTAATCAACAATGGGAAATACTTACAATATCATGATTCTTAAACTCTGCAATCCTTTGAAATGTAGACCGATTATTAAAAAGTAAATCATTACAGCTCTCATTATAGTGTGCAAAGAAGCCCTAATTGGTTACAGTAAGGCACTAATTAGGGGACATTCACACAGAACATGCCTTAGCAGTTAATACAAGGCCTAGAGATGCTATTTCTTTTTATGTTCCAGTTTTCTCAGTATAAGCCAATTACTTTGGCATATGTTTTAGACAGTGGATGCCCTTCCAGCCGCAAGCCAGCACTGGGAAATTCACAATAACTAAAAAACCCCAAACAACAAGAGTCCAAGACAAAAACAAGTTTAAGGATAAAATAAAATAAAAACTTTTACTTGCTCATAAGCCAGTAATATCTGAAATAAAACCCATGCATGTGTTAAAATATTAGTCAAAAGGCAAAGTATTTCATTTAAAATTAAAAACAGACAGATGTAAGTAATGCAAGTATCGTGCATCCCTATTTTCCACTTTTATAATGGGCCCTTTTCACATTTCTGTGTTTCTCAACAGCAGAAGTCGTTATAGTTGGTAAACTTATAGCACAATGAATGGGAGAATACAACAAATATTTTTTTTACAATCATATTTGCTGAAATAACAAAAGAAAAACTCCACAATGGTGTTATCAAGACTTTTAGAAGAAGGAAAAAAAGTGTGAGACTGATAACGGCAGCCAGAAGAAAATAATACTGTCAAATGTACTGTCCTTTCCTATACACTATGCATTAGAAATGTCTCGCACAAGCGGTAAATTTTTTTTTTATGCAAAGATTATATAATACGTATACAAATATAAATGTTAAATATAAAAAAAATCTAAATATTAAAAACTTTCAGGGATTTAAGATGCTGATGACCGTTACACGCGTTATAACAGTCTTGTGAAATTATGCAGCCCGACTTTCCACCTTCACAATGGAGTCACAACTAGATTTACCTTCAGGAGAAAATGTCATGAGGCTGATCAGTTGAGCAGGACTGGTTCTGAAAGATTAACCGATAACTATGGCAAGATGTAAGTAATGTAAGACAGTTGGGCATCATTCAGCCATACGTTCCACCTTTATAACAGTCAACAACTTGATTTAACTTCAGGAAAAAATGACAGAAAATTTGGCTGATCAGTTAAGCAGGACTGGTTCTGATAGGTTAACCAATAACTTTGGCAAGATGTAAGTAATATAAGACAATTACGTATCATGCAGCCATATTTTCCCTCTTTATAATGGAGTCACAACTTGACTTAACTTCAGGAGAAAATGACATCAGTTAAGCAGGACTGGTTCTGATAGATTAACCGATAACTATGGCAAGATGTAAGTAATGTAAGACAATTGGGCATCGTTCAGTCCTACTTTTTACCTATATATTGAAGTCAACAACTTGATTAAACTTCAGGATGAAATGACAGAGACATTTACATTGTCATTTGGCATACACTTTTTGACCAAAGCGACCTACAATTGAGGAGACATTGAGCAAATCAACACAAAGAGGCAATACACACAGGAATTGTGTGCTCAGAGAATTAAATGCTAGAGTAAGGGTGTGTTTTTATTTTCGAGAGGGGAGTGAAGAGTGTTTCTGCAGGTGGTTTGCCAAGCCCACTCACCTGTGTGAGGCACACTTTATATTTATTTAGCTATGACTTAGTCCCTTATTTACAGAAGTCATCACAGGGGAATAAACTAACTACCGCATCCTGTTTTACGCAGCGGATGACCTTCCAGCTGCAACCTAGTATGGGGAAACACCCACACACAATTATTTACAGACACACACATAAAATAAGGCCAATTTAGTTTATTCAATTCACCTATAGCGTATGTGTTTGGACTGTGAGGGAAACCAGAGCACCTAGAGGAAACCCACGCCTACACGGGGAGAACATACAAACTCCAAAGAAATGCCAACTGGCTCAGTCGGGACTCAAACCAGTGACCTTCTTGCTTTGAAGCGACAGTGCTAACCACTAAGCCACCATGCTGCCCTCACACTTCATAAATGCATAATGAATTTTTGTGTGTGTGTGTGTAAGAACATGCCTGGTGCAAATGTGCAAAAACTGGTGCAGTATCAGTTAAACCAGCAGACATGTGGCTGATCGGTTGAGCAGGACTGGTTCTGATAGGTTAACCGATAACTATGGCAACAGCAAAGGCGTTGAGGCCCGATGCTTAGAGCTCACAGGGTCGCACGGCACCCCGCTTATTCTCATTCCAGTCAGGAACGACCCACTTCACACACACCACCCTGGGAAAAACGGCCTCTCTAAAACACACACATCCCCAAACACATGCCCTATATGTGTATGTCTGAATGTAGACAACACACCCCCATGCACAAGATGCTTTCAAAAGGAGCAGCAGAAAACAGCAGACGTAAGCCGCAGAGATTTCCAGAAAGGTTTTCACCTGTCACTGCGAGGAAGGGAGGAGCATGAGATGTATGCTGATAAGGTGGAAGGTAAAACACTCTGCGTTCAGCTCTTTTACTTGATCTCTCTCTCTCTCCGTCGCCCCAGAGGGGATGTTCACACACAGATGTGGGCTGGACTGATAAAAGCTGGACCACAGCAAACCTGTTTAAATGCTTTTACAAGGAAACGCTTTGAAGTTTGTACAGGAAGTGCACGCTTTCCTGAATAACAATGTCATTTACATCATCCCATCCGAGAGGTAAAGAAAAATCACCAAAAAATATTAAAAGGGTGAATCTCAGGGAAATTGGTAGGAACGTATGAAATTTCACTGAAAATCAAAAGATGTTAAATTACACATATCTGTTATATAATATCTGTTAAAAATATATAAAAACATTTTTTATATATACACATTTTTATATATACTAAATACAATTTGCAGCTTAACGTAAAAAAACTATTTATTAAATGTCTATTTTATCTTCAGTATTTTCAATATTATTCTGATGAAAACTAATTGTATTTACAGGTCATCTATAATTGCTGTAATGCAAAAATGGTTTCTTATTATATCAATAGTATTATATTAAATACTTCAAATTAAAAACCTAATTAAAGTTTAAAAAATTAAATAATATGTATTACTGTAATGCAAAAAACTAAATATTACAGTAATTAGAATCAAATGAAAATTAAACATTGCAAAAATTACTGTAATTTTACTATAATTACTGTAATGCAAAATAAAGTTTAATATAAAACAAATAATACTTCTTATAAATAAACATATTGATTTAAAGGTGCAGTATGTAAGTTTGACACCCAGTGGTTGAACTAGGTATTGCACTCCTAGATCAAAATAAACGCACGCGTGGGATGCCAGATTGAGTACAGGAGCGAGTGATTTAAACCGTGTTCTAAATAAAAGCAACGACACGCGATAGAGGGAATATTCTCCATATTAAAAGGAGTTTTAGTTCTAACCAACACCACGAATTGATATATTAGAAACGGCATCTATTTCTCACAGCCCAACATGTGAAACCTATGACAGTGATCACCTCAGGTAAATCTTGTGTGCTTTATTCAGTGCTAAATGCTAACAATGTGAGTTTGAATGGATTCTAAACCGTTTCGTGAGTGAGTGCATGTTCTGTGCTTCTGTAAGGCTGTATTTAAATTTCTGTCGTGTTTCGTCTGGTGCAAACAGCCAAACTGCTGTTTGCGTGTTGTTAGGACACGAGATTACAATGTAACCTTCTCATCTAATGTTTACGTTCGTAATATTTATATCATTTGCTAATTAATAACCTCATGTGGAACTGAATCTGTCTCATTTCGACATCTGATACTGTCCATTTCGGTCACGGGCGCATGCTTTCAGAGTCTTTCTGAATGAATGAAATACGCTGTTTTCCAACAAGGCAACCCGGAGTGCTGAAATGTAATTGGCTAAACTGGCATTCTGCAGGTTAACTTTACCTAAACAAAGACAGCGTTCCGGCACGGAAAAACCATTTTCAAAGCAGAATATCTGACTTCAGCATTGTTTTCCAGTTAAACAAGTATGTTCACTTAGCATGTTTCTTAAATATCTGCAAACATATGATGGTATTTTTATGCTTTAGAAGAGTCAAAAACTTACATACAGCACCTTTAAAAACTAAATTAATTAGTTTTAAATCCAACACAAAAATATCCATAATTATCATTGCTGTAAAAGAATTCTGATATGATTCACTGCATTTTATGCGTGGCAAATATAATAAAATCTATAATAATATAATATCATTAAGACAAATTCGACATTTCAAATCTAATCTAAAACATTTTGCATTACAGTACTTTACTGTAATATACAATTTACAGTAATAGCACAATCAACTAACTTTTAGTGAGCATTTAAAATTTCTTAACGTGAAATATTATTTGCTTTCAATTTGAGGTGAAATGATATTTCCAGCATGTTTTCTTGAGCTTCAATCATCCTCTCCGACAACCACACAGCAAAAACACTTTCATTACTTTTATATGATCCACTGTAAAATAAAAATACCAACTACACCAACTAACCTCCAGTGAGCATTCACAATTTCTTAATGCAAAATATTATTTTCATTCAATTTGAGGTGAAATTATGATATTTCCAGCATGTTTTCCTAGATTCAGCCTGTGAGCTTCAATCATCCTCTCCAAAAACCAACACAGCAGAAGCACTTTCATTACTTTTATATGACTCTGAGGTCACAAACAACGTCTGACCTCAGATTTCCTGACACAGGAAGAGATTTCTGACGGTTTAAACCCAGACAGTGGAGTGACACGGTTCAGTCGGCTGCCGCTGAGCACCAACGAAGGCCTCAGACGGCAGAAAAACAGCATTTATCTCAGCCTTTCATCCCCCAGCGTACTTCAGAAATAACGAGAGAGCGAGAGCGACAGAGAGACGATGCTGGAGAGCAGGATCTGAGCGCACGTTTTTCTCCAAAGAAAAAAAACAACAAGCTCTTCCTGAGACCTTGTTTTAGCGTCAAAGTCACGGCATTACAGCGACTCTAAGATTCAAGACAGAGGTTTAAAGTTACGTACCTGTAGTCTGAGGAATAGTTTGGTGTTTTTGTTCCTAATTCCACCTTTTTGCTTCCTCTCTCTTTTTATCTCTAGCTTTCTATATCCACTAGAGCCGTGCTAATGGTATCTGTGGGAGCGACAGACTGAATGCATATGTGTGTGTGTGTGTGGAGGGAGGGATTGTTTGTGTATTTGCGCTGAGGCAGCGAGCTGAAAGCCCAACTGACTCGTAATCACACACTCATTAATACAAGGTCACTGCAGGGACGAGAAAGAGAGACTGATGCTGAGAGACTTTCAGAGAGAAAATCGGGATGAAAGTATGAAAGGAAACAAAAGATGAACACTTTTGTATAGTGCTAAAATCAACACAACATTCTTTGTGAATGGCCGCTTGTTTCCATCTAAGTAAAAAAGTTATTAGTGACTTTTTATTTCGTTATTTCTGGGTTTTTGTTCTCAGAAATGTTTAAAACTCACAATTATTTTCTCTCTCTCAAAATTGCATAATAAAAACTCTTTACTACTATTGCTAATATTTATATTATTTCTAGCAATTTCTTATTACTAATTTCTTTTGTCTTTGCCATGATGACAGTATATATTATTTGACTATTTATTTTTCTAAATATAAATTTACAATATTTTCTGTAAATTGAAGAGTTAACTAGGTTCATTTGGTTAACTAGGAAAGTCTGGTAAATTAGGCAAGTCATTGGAGAACAGTGGTTTGTTTTACAGACAATTAAAAAATACTTACTGAAGTTTATTTACAAACTAATTTTGAGAAGATCACGTGCTTATGATTGATCACAGCCGGTCCCACATTAACTAACCATACCTGTCAACATTGGAATGTAAAAATAAAAGATATCCCCCCCAAATTAATATTATAAAATATTATATTAAAGTAACTAAATATGTTCATCTGACTTTTTATCTCATAATTTCTGGGTTTTCACTCTCGGTAATGTTTAAAACTCACAATTTCTCTCTCAAAATAGCATGATAAAAACTTATTGACGTTTGCATTATTGCTAATATTTATATTATTTCTTATAACTATTTTCTTTTGTCTTTGCCATGATGACAGTGCATAATATTTTAATATTTATTTTTCAAGATATCATTTTATATTTTCTAAAATTTAATGGCCAATAACTATGCTATAACTATAACTATACAATAACTAATAACTATTAAATTTAATTAGGTTAGGTAGGAAAGCTTGGTTAATTAGGCAAGTCAAACAGTTTGTTTTGTAGGCAGTCAAAAAATAATTTAAGTTAGCTAGTAATACTGACCATAAAATTATATATATATTTTTAAATGCTTTTATTCACTCATTAATTTAAATTTTTCATCGACTTAGTCCCTTATTTATCAGAGAGTGCTACAGCGGAATGAACCGCCAACTATTCCAGCATATGTTTTACGCAGTGGATGCCCTTCCAGCCGCAACCCAGTACTGGGAAAAGTCACAAATTAATGCACACTTATTAATACAAGGTCACTGCAGGGACGAGAAAAAGAGACTAATGCTGAGAGTTCCTGAGAACAAAAACACATTCATATGAATGGCCGCTTGTTTCCATCACTAAATAAAAAAGTTTATTGTGACTTTCGATATTGTAATTTATAGGGTTCTTTTCTTAAAAATTGTTTAAAATGCTTTGAATAATTTTTTTCTCTGAGAATTGCATGCTAAAAACTCATAGATCTGCCCTTTTTCTCAAAATTGCATGCTAAAAACTTACAGGATTTTTTTTTTCCAAAATTGTGAGATTAGATGTCAAAATTGTGTCTAACATTTTAAATTGAAAGTTTGTATCATTTCTAATATTATAATCTTCCTAGCAATTTCTTATAACTAATTTCTTTTGTCTGTGCCATGATGACAGTACATAATATTTTACTAGTTATTTTGCAAGACATAATTTTAAGATATTTCCTATCATTTAAAAGTTTAACTAGGTTAATTAGATTACCAAGGAAAGTTTGATTAATTAGGCAAGTTATTGGACAACAGTGGTTTGTTTTGTAGACAATCGAAAAAATAATTTCTTAAGTTGGATAGTAATATTGACCTTAAATATTATTTAAAAAATTCAAATGAATTAAAGGAATTCAAAGTCACAAATTATTCATTCATTCTTATTTAACAGGGATCGCCACAGGGGAATGAACCACCAACTATTCCAGCAAATGTTTTGCACAGCGGATGCCCTTCCAGCCGCAACCCAGTACTGGGAAAGGTCACAAATTAATGCACACTTATTAATACAAGGTCACTGCAGGGACGAGAAAGAGAGACTGATGTTGAGAGTCTTTCAGAGAGAATGAAAGTATGAAAGGAAACAAAAGATGTAAGCTAAACACATTTGTATAGTGCTAAAATCTACACAACAGAACAAAAACACTTTCTGTGTGAATGGCCGCTTGTTTCCATCACTAAATAAAAAAAGTTAATTGTGACTTTTGATATTGTAATTTATAGGGTTTTATTCTTAAAAATTGTTTAAAATGCTTTTAAAAATTATCTGAGAATTGCATGCTAAAAACTCATAGATCTGTCCTTTTTCTCAAAATTGCATGCTAAAAAAAGACTTTTTTTTTTTTTTCAAAATTGTGAGATTAGATGTCAAAATTGTGTCTAACATTTTAAATTGAAAGTTTGTATCATTTCTAATATTATAATCTTCCTAGCAATTTCTTATAACTAATTTCTTCTGTCTTTGCCATGATGACGGTACATAATATTTTACTAGTTATTTTGCAAGACATAATTTTAAGATATTTCCTATCATTAAAAAGTTTAAATAGGTTAATTAGGTTACCTAGGAAAGTTTGGTTAATTAGGCAAGTTATTGGACAACAGTGGTTTGTTTTGTAGACAATCGAAAAAATAATTTCTTAAGTTGGATAGTAATATTGACCTTAAATATTATTTAAAAAATTCCAATTAATTAAATGAATTCAAAGTCACAAATTATTCATTCATTCTTATTTAACAGGGATCGCCACAGGGGAATGAACCACCAACTATTCCAGCAAATGTTTTGCACAGCGGATGCCCTTCCAGCCGCAACTCAGTACTCGGAAAGGTCACAAATTAATGCTCACTTATTAATACAAGGTCACTGCAGGGACGAGAAAAAGAGACTGATGCTGAGAGTCCTTCAGAGAGAATGAAAGTATGAAAGGAAACAAAAGATGTAAGCTAAACACATTTGTATAGTGCTAAAATCAACACAACAGAACAAAAACACATTCATATGAATGGCCGCTTGTTTCCATCACTAAATAAAAAAAGTTAATTGTGACTTTCGATATTGTAATTTATAGGGTTTTATTCTTAAAAATTGTTTAAAATGCTTTGAATTATTTTTTTCTCTGAGAATTGCATGCTAAAAACTCATAGATATGTCCTTTTTCTCAAAATTGCATGCTAAAAACTTACAGGACTTTTTTTTTTTTTTCAAAATTGTGAGATTAGATGTCAAAATTGTGTCTAACATTTTTAATTGAAAGTTTGTATCATTTCTAATATTATAATCTTCCTAGCAATTTCTTATAACTAATTTCTTTTGTCTTTGCCATGATGACGGTACATAATATTTTACTAGTTATTTTGCAAGACATAATTTTAAGATATTTCCTATCATTTAAAATTTTAACTAGATTAATTAGGTTACCTAGGAAAGTTTGGTTAATTAGGCAAGTTATTGAACAATAGTGGTTTGTTTTGTAGACAATCGAAAAAATAATTTCTTAAGTTGGCTAGTAATATTGACCTTAAATATTATTAAAAAAATTCCAATTAATTAAATGAATTCAAAGTCACAAATTATTCATTCATTCTTATTTAACAGGGATCGCCACAGGGGAATGAACCACCAACTATTCCAGCAAATGTTTTGCACAGCGGATGCCCTTCCAACCGCAACTCAGTACTCGGAAAGGTCACAAATTAATGCACACTTATTAATACAAGGTCACTGCAGGGACGAGAAAGAGAGACTGATGCTGAGAGTCTTTCAGAGAGAATGAAAGGAAACAAAAGATGTAAGCTAAACACATTTGTATAGTGCTAAAATCAACACAACAGAACAAAAACACATTCATATTGTAACCCAAGATAGAAGCAGACAACAGGATGCGGATCCAAATGCAGGTTTATTTAAAGGAATGGTCAGGCAAGCAATGATCAACACAGGAGCAATCAGGCATATGAGGGAAATCCAGAATCGTAGTCGATAAAGCAGGCAATGATCACAAAGATGGCAGCAGACAGGGAGAAACAGATAAACAAGGCGAGGGTCCAAACACGGCAAAAACAAGACAATGAAACGCTCTGAAATGAAACTGTGAACAGGTAACAAGACTCGGCCACTGGAGAGTGTGTGTTTGCTGTTTATATACTGCGTGTATTCAGTCCTTGAGCGGTTTCAGCTGTGGATGTAATCAGTGAAGATGTGGAACCGGTTGTGTGTGATGTCAGAGTATGCATGTATGGGGGATGTAGTCCATATGATGGTGGATTTGTAGTCCATGGGTGTGTGTGCATGTAAACCAGCGATCTAAGGGGAGAAGATCGCTGGTGATTGTGACACATATGAATGGCCGCTTGTTTCCATCACTAAATAAAAAAAGTTAATTGTGACTTTCGATATTGTAATTTATAGGGTTTTATTCTTAAAAATTGTTTAAAATGCTTTAAAAAAAATTATCTGAGAATTGCATGCTAAAAACTCATAGATCTGTCCTTTTTCTTAAAATTGCATGCTAAAAACTTACAGGACTTTTTTTTTTTTTTTTTTTTTCAAAATTGTGAGATTAGATGTCAAAATTGTGTCTAACATTTTAAATTGAAAGTTTGTATCATTTCTAATATTACAATCTTCCTAGCAATTTCTTATAACTAATTTCTTTTGTCTGTGCCATGATGACAGTACATAATATTTTACTAGTTATTTTGCAAGACATAATTTTAAGATATTTCCTATCATTTAAAAGTTTAACTAGGTTAATTAGATTACCTAGGAAAGTTTGGTTAATTAGGCAAGTTATTGGACAACAGTGGTTTGTTTTGTAGACAATCGAAAAAATAATTTCTTAAGTTGGATAGTAATATTGACCTTAAATATTATTTAAAAAATTCAAATTAATTAAATAAATTCAAAGTCACAAATTATTCATTCATTCTTATTTAACAGGGATTGCCACAGGGGAATGAACCACCAACTATTCCAGCAAATGTTTTGCACAGCGGATGCCCTTCCAGCCGCAACCCAGTACTGGGAAAGGTCACAAATTAATGCTCACTTATTTTAACAGAAATGGTTTGTTCTGTAGACAATCAAAACATTTTTTAAGGGGGATAACAACATTGAGATTAAAAATGTATATTGCTAAAATCAACACAACAGAACAAAAACACTTTCTGTATAAATGACAGCTTGTTTCCATCACTAAATAAAAAAGTTAATTGTGACTTTTATTATTACTTTTATTGTATTTTTCACAATTGTGTTTAAATCTTGTTTAAAAACTTTTTTTTTTCAAAATTGCATGCTAAAAACTCAAATATCTGACTATTTTCTCAAAATTGTGAGATTAGATGTCAAAATTGTGTAATATAATATTTATATTATCCCTAGCAATTTCTTATAACTAATTTCTTTTGTCTTTGCCATGATGACAGTATATAATATTTTACTAGTAATTTTGCAAGATGCTAGTATTCAGCTTAAAGTGTCATTTAAAGATTTAACTAAGTTAATTAGGTTAACTAGGCAAGTTTGGTTGTTTAGGAAAGTCATTAGACAACAATGATTTGTTCTGTAGACAATAAAAAAAATACTTCTTAAGGGAGTCTAATATTATTGGGCTTAAAAATAATTAAAACAAAATGCTTTTATTCACTCATTAATTCAAGACAACAAATTAATGCACGCTTATTAATACAAGGTCACTGCAGGAACTAAAAAAAGACTGCTGCTGAAAAACACCACCGTCTGTCAGAGAGAAAAAGAGAATAAAAGTATGAAAAGGAAACAGAATATATTGCGTGAAATTAAACTTCACACTGAACTCCACCATCTCAATGAAGTTTCTCTCTATGCACTATGCTAACAAGTAATGTGATGTGGTAATGCATGAAACCATCCATAAAACGGCGAGTATCATTGTGCGTTTCTGACTATACGACGCTGCTGTGCTAAGATTGTCTGGTGTAAATGTAATTCTTTCCTGGGCTGAAACGCCGTGAGCAGAGTGCATACGGACAATCAGCTTACTCTGGTAAATCAGTTCTCAAGTCTGAAAACCGGCCAACAGCAACAAATGAGCACAAGAGAAACTCAAACTGAGCTAGCAGGGAACAGCCAGAACTTTAGCTAACATTCACAGTTATAAACATTTTTCCTGTAAGGTGAGAGAGTTCACCCTAAAATTTCATCTTTCACTTGCTCCAAACTAGACATGTGCCGATATTCAGTAACTCAATATTTTGTGATAATGAACATGCACAACATTGACATCGATGGCACTTTAAAATACATTGATTCATTATTTATTATTTAAATTTGTATAATGTTTAAGAACATTCAGATTGTTGTATTGGCCACGTTTTTTCATCACAGCACTAACAACATTTTCACATGTTAATCTGGCCAACGACATTGAAATTTTGGTGACTATAGGTCATTTGTTGTTATTAGCCGATGGTAATTTCTTAATATTTTAATAACGCATTAACATCTAAAGTTTTCATGTTTTTATTAGCTATAATTTTATTTGTAATAATAATCATTATATCTAATATATTTGAGCACGGGTGACGCAGTGGCGCAGTAGGTAGTGCTGTCCCCTCACAGAAAGAATGTCGCTGGGTCGCAGATTCGAACCTCGGCTGGGTCAGTTGGCGTTTCTGTGTGGAGTTTGCATGTTCTCCCTGCGTTTAAATGGGTTTCCTCCGGGTGCTCCGGTTTCCCCCACAGTCCAAAGACATGTGGTACAGGTGAATTGGGTAGGTTAAATTGACTGTAGTGCATGAGTGTGAATGAGTGTGTGGATGTTTCCCAGAGATGGGTTGTGGCTGGAACGCCATCCGCTGCGTATAATCGTGCTAGATAAGTTGGCGGTTGATTCCGCTGTGGCGACCCTGGATTAATAAAGGGACTAAGCCGACAAGAAAATGAATGAATGAATATTTGAGCACAATATGTACAGATTTGTAATTACCATGGATGAACAAATGCATCCATTTTTGCAATATTTGTTGCATTTACTGTGCTTCCCACAGGTTTGAAATATACTTGCGGCGGTAGCCGGATTGAAACCATTTACCCAAAGCACATTAATGGTCAACTACATGCGACAAACAAAAAAATAATGGGATTTTTAACTATATTTTATTATGACCCTGTTATACACCTTTTTTTAATGGGTTAAAGTTATTCAAAAAGGCTGTTAAAATAAAAGAAATCCACTATTTCTCTTACTTTTATGCTATTTAGGAGCCATGTGCACCCACTGACAGGTAAAGGCTGCTCTCTCTATCTCTGCTGCTTTATCCGCAATGACATTTTCGGCATGACATTTTGTACAGTATTGCTAAAGCATATGTATAAAGTATGTAATATATTAACATCATTAAATGAATATAATATACAGCAAATGAGAAATAAATAACAGAAAAGGGGAATAAATATATTGCTAAAAATTATAATAATTACTAGTGAAGGATTCGGATTTCTACCGTCCAGTTCGTCTAAGCATGGATCAACGTTTATCCTTTCCTCATCATCCTATGTCTCGTTATGTTTATTAAATATGATTATTTCAATGAGTATTTAACTTTGAAATGATTTCAACTAATGAATAAGTTAAATACACTGCTTTATGTAAGAATGTTCAGTGCATTGCATCTCTCTTTGAAACTATTTTCAGGAGCCACCAAACTAGGTCAGAGGTCACAGAGAACTTGAGTGGAAATGAACGGCTGAGGACTTGAAACAATATTGTTCTATTGTTATTTCTATGAGTTAATTCTATCTAAAATGTCTTAAGTGATTTTGCTATTTTACAGTTAATTCTTTTAAAGTAACTTTACTTTTTAGTCAAGATTGACTTGGTGTAATGAGAATTTAACTGCCTGAATGTAGATTATACCGGTTTTCAACCAGTTTTGATAAAGACGGCTGAGAAGTACACTCAGCCTTGGATAAGAAACAGATTGCACTTTAAGTGTGTGTGCTCTATTTGATTGTAGATACTTTTAACAGGTCTGGAGTCAGTTCTAAACAGTCTATTGAATGTCTGACGTTTATGCTTAAGATATTGTTCAGAATTGTACGCACGCACCCACGTGGAAATTTTCCTAGTCTATCTGTGTTTTAACCAATCAGGTTAGAACACCTATATGTATGACGCAGATAATGACGTTATGTGAGAGTATAATTGTTATTGATTTGTGATTGTAAGCAGAGCGGCCTAGGAACTCATTGTGAGTGTTGAAGCTGGCTTCTGCTGATGAAACTGCAAACTATCTTCAGTAAACTTTATTTATTTAAATCTCTGACTCCGGCTCTTCTTCATCTGACAGACTGCTCATTCTTTGGGTTAAAACTGTAAATACCCCAACACTAGAATAAAAAGTGTAGATTATTTAAATATGGCAAATTAGTTGATTAACCATTTCTAATGATGTACAAATATTTTGCAGCCAGTATAGATGTCATTTTGTTTTCTCCGAGTATAAAGTTTATTTGAGTCATTTATGAAATAATTAATCATTTAATGTTTCTCTTGCAGCTGTGCATGTGCAGTCAGCTGCGAAAAGATAATGCAAAAACCCATACAAATAACTGCAACTTTAAAAAGCAAAAGCAAAATCTCGGAAATTTTAGGAGATACAGAAACTACGGCCAGACGCATTTTGGCGCAACAGGCACGTCTGTGGGTCTGCAGAACACGTGATATTGGAGTGTTGACAGTTCACGCGCGCACAAAACCAGCAGTAGCAAACGTGCAGAGCGAGAGAAGATTTTCCACTGGTTAATCAATTGTGAATGTTTGGCTTTCTTGGGCGGATACAAACAAGTGTTAAAGGGTGATAATAATAGTGTTATTCGTGTCACCACCAAATATACTTGGGCGGCCGTTAATATACCTGGGCGGCCTGCCCAAGTATTGTCTATGTGTGGGAAGCACTGATTTATGACATTCTTATAGATGTGAAATCCGAACATGAACTTGTATGTCATTTATGTAATTTGCATATATTTGCATAGATCAGATTTCTGGGATAAAGCAAGTTAATGAACAAAAGCTGTCACTGGAGCAAAATGTACACATTTGTACCTACAGTAAATAGTCCATATTGGTACTTTAAAAGCACATATTATTAAAGTTCAGCCCCAGTGACAGCTTTTATTTCTGAGTGTATACTTAATGACACTTTTCTTGCTAAAAACTGTCTAACTATAAATCAGACATCATATAGTAGATTGCGTGCATCAGTTTTGATCATTCTCTTAATTTAGAGGCATTAGAGTTTCAAGTATGAATCCAACAGGCTTTACAGAGTTAAACTAACCTCTAGCGTCAGTTTGAGCTGGTTTTGGCCAGTCGAGAGCAAAAGCAATCGATGTCCAGCTCCATTAGTGACAGAAGCCTGAAGCGTGAAACTGTCACATTCAGAAACACTTCTAAAGCACATATAGATCACATTATGGTGATGTAAACTCACATGGGGCCTTTAGACTACTAATGAGAGAAAGCATCTCTTAGTACATTCAGGCCTTTTTATGCCTGATATTAAGAGCTCACATATCATTATGTTTCCCACTTGGCATTAACATGCATTCAAATGTGTCTCATGTGATCAGATTTTGTCACTTCATTACGCTTTATATCACTTTTGCTGGAGGTAAATAAATGAGCAAACATGTCATATGGCTTGCATGTGCTTCTCATGACACGCAGACAAAGAGTCTGTTTTGCGGCTGTGATCAGATTGATATAAATACAACCTGATTGCAGGTGTAAATGGGGTGTCTTATTAAGAAGATGTATAAAAACTAGGGCTGCATGATATTAGAAAAAACTGACATTGCGATATTTTGTTTTGCTGCGATATATATTGTAGTATGAATATAATTTTATCAGATGATTTAAATAGCTCTATTTGGAAAAATAGATTAAGAAAATTCATTAATTTAGATCGACTGGGATGATCAAGTTTTTTTCTATGCAGTGCATCTGCATAAAATATAATCAATTACAAGCATATATAGACCTTTTTCTTGGCTGCTGCATGGAGGCCGCCATAGCGACCAGCGTCTTCAGGTGAATGGTTAGAACTTCCGTTTACAGTGTTTACAATTGGCAATTTGCGCTCCGAAAATGGGTTTTAATAGCGTTTTGAGTGGATTACGGAGTGTTTTGGTGACACACAACTTTGAAAGGTGTGTGTTAAAGCCGTTATAATCGGTCAGATGTGGTTCAAGCGCGAGAGAAAAACTTTCTCCTAGTTCACGTGTCTGCTGTCAGAAATACAGTGTGTGTGTGTGTTTCCCCGGCTTGTCAGCTGTTAGCTCAGCGGCTCTTTAGCACACACACGCATGCAATACTTCACTGCATCATAGAGCAAACCCAGATTACTGGCATGAAACTTAACAGGTGTGTAAGTCATGTAATTTACAAAAATGACCAATAAAAGTGTGTTACTGATACTCTGCTGGTTGATTTGCTGTTCATTCTAATCGCGAGTCGTTTATGTTTCATTTAGTGTGTTGTGTTTACCACGGTTTGTGTTTTTCTGTCATGTCAAAACGTCACTTTATTTTTTACTTTGTCACAGTTATTAAATCAGTGTGTTAGTGGGACAGTACAGTAGGCTACGTGTGTGTTAAACATTTTGGTGAACTATATTTGTTTGGGTTGGTTATATATCTGAAAGAAAGAGAAACTGTTGACTTTAGCGATGACGAGGCTTCATTTAAACTGCAGAAGACCTTATTCTTCAACGCGGAAGTGCGCTCGTTTTTGCGATTGTTTTAGAACTTCCGATTCAGCTGCCTATGGGAGAAATGACTAGGAATAATAAACGGCTGAAAACGGTCAAACTACTCGCTCTACAAAAAAAGTGTTTGCATGATTATACAGACAAAATAGAATAATATAATGGGAAAACCTCAGTTTGCAACATCAAGCAGCAGAACGGGCTGTTTTTAACATCTAAAAATGAATGGAAGTGAATGAGACCGGAAGTCTCGAGCCAAAATGACTCAAATGGCTGCGCCTGCTCGTACGCGGAGAATTAGTTCAAAGATGATAAAAGCAGGTAAAATAGATAAAACTAGCTGTCTAAATGTGACCGTTTACACGCATCAGCTGCCGACCGGAAGTTCTTAGCATTCTCCGTGCGCATACACGCAAAGCATAATGGGTAATTTGGCGTTCCAAGAAAAAGGTCTATAAATATAACAAAGCAGAAATAAAACTTAAACAGTGTTTTAAGGAGTCTAACAGTATTCAAATATATAAATTGAACAATCAAACGTAAAATAACATGCTTAATAACATTATTGTATAAACAATTTTATGGAATAATCTTCAATAACATCTTTATCTTTTAATCTTTAATAAGTGATCTAATCCTGCAATGTGACTATTGTGGATACATACATTGCAATATCGATGCTTAAATGAAATATCGTTCAGCCCTAATAAAAACTATGATAAAAATACCAATATAAACGTGGGGTTAATCACCTAACCCTTGGTCTTAGAAAAGGGTATCAAAATATGACACACAACCTTTATAATGTGAGATATCTGCACACAGCTGCAACAAATCTTTCAACGTACACGAACCCCTCAGGCTAGAGATGTACTGCATGCGCATAAACATGCGTCAATGTTTGGCCAAAACACGTGAACGCAGAGCTTGTGCTGCTGCTAGTGAATGTGATGGGTTACAACCAGAGCCAGACAGAATCTGCAGACTTTTTCCGCTATTTCTACACAGAATTTTGTAAATAAACAAATCTGTGGAATTATGGGGAATAATTTTTAAAGTGCAGGAACTGAAAAACTAACACATAAAATAAAAAAATAACACATAAATGTAAAATATATAATCAAAATACAATTAGAACCACTTGTTTGCTAAACAAAGCTACAGCAGTTCTCTTATATCATAGAGAAAATATTACTTTACAAATGGTATTGTACATAATATATCTAAACATCTGCATATTATTCAATAATATTATTCATTAATTTTCCTTCGGCTTAGTCTCTTAAACATCAGCCGAATGAACCGCAAACTATTCCAGCATATGTTTTACGCAGTGGATGCCCTTCCAGCATCAACTCATTTTTGGGGAAGATCCATACACTCTCACATTCACACACACACTCATACACTAGCGCATGTGTTTGAACTGTGGGAGAAACCGGTGCACCCGGAAGAAACCCACTGCAACAAGGGGAAAACATGCAAACTCCACACAAAAACGCCAACTGGCCCAGCCGGGACTCGAACCAGCGACCTTCTTGCTGTGAGGCGACAGTGCCACCATGCCGCCTCAATATTATTACTGAAATAATATATATTTACACACATTCACACAAGTAAATAAACAGATTAATTGATGAGCTCAAAAGTATGTGGACTTCTGTGCACACAGATTCTGTGTGGGTCTAGTTGTAACCAGAGCTGGATGGTAAGGTATTATTTGAGATCTGAATTAATCAGATTACAAAAATCAAGTACTCACGTACTAAACTACGTTTTAAATACTAATAATCAGACTAGTAATCCTGCTCCTTATATATATTCATGATTGTATTTGCAGTGTTTGCTGTTTTTCATTAATACTGTCTTCTACACTTCCAGTATTTTTAGGATGAAATATTTGATGTCGCAGTGAATTCCATGCTATTTAATATTGTTTTTACGATTTGGTAACACTTTATTTTGATGGTCCATTTGAGTATTAGACTGTTGGCTTAATATCTGTTGACACTGCTGCTAGTCAGACATTTAACTGACTATTAGAAACTTTGCAAGTACATGTCAACTTACACTAATCCTAACCCCAACCTAACAGTCTACTTATAATCTAATGGGAATTAGTTGGCATGTGGATGTAATGTAACTTAAAGGGCACCTATGGTAAAAAAATCTTGGACAGACATGTGTAGGTATAGTGTATAGACTGTCATATTGGGGTGATATAAACACACTCAGTCCTTTTTTTTCAATTTAACAACATAAAAACGGTGGACCAATTGAAGCGGTTTTGAGATCGACCGCAACTTGACGTAGGAGTGCGGTCCCCCCGCCCACCAATATTGATTGACAGGTGCGCATTACCATATCCTCAGTATGTTGTTTCACGTCCGCCATTTTCAGCGTGTGAGTCAAAGCGACGTCACCAAAGAAACACCCTTCCTCTATTTTTAGATGTAAGGCTGATTGGGCGCAACATTCACCAAGTTATCGCTCTCCTCGCCGCCAGTGTTTGTGAGTTTTGGTGGGTTTGCATACATGTGTACTTTTCATTGCGTCTTCCTTAAACTTCAGCGGTTTGCATTTCCTGCGGTCACAGAAGCTCCCTGTCATCTTAACTAGGTGCAGCTGGAAAGTGCGAGCCCGTTGCCTCACATCCGCGTCCCTCCATTGGAAATAACGAACTAACGACGCGCAGCGCCATGCATTTCGCGGTGTGCATATGAAAGTGAGGACCGGGAGGGTGTCGCGAATGAAAGTGAGGACCGGGGGGTTCGCTCACTATTCTGCTGCCTAGGTCGCCTCTATGGACGCGCTGGCCCTGCTCAGGACACTTTATATTTCTGCCGCGCCACAGATCGTTATCTGAATAGTTTCATTTTAAATGACATGCGAATGTCTGGTGTGCCGTGTTGTAGCTCTGAGCGGCGCATTGGGTGTATGATGCCCTTTAGTTATAGCCTCAAGCAGGTCGTACACCAGAAGCGCCGCTCGGCGACAAGCAGCGTCGCGCCACGCAGCGGCATGCATTTCTGAAATCTAAACATAAGTTTCTATCAGGTGACACACACCGGCGGCGCAAGTGTGTGATACTTTCAACGGTCATGTGCGCGCCGCGTCGCATCCGGTGTGTGATGCCCTTCAGTCAAAGTTAATTCAGTGTGCTTGGTTATTAGTCTCGGTGTAGGCTACAAGCTCGGAGCTTTAAACTAGCACACAGTTGGCTGTAAAACTATACAAAGACACAAATGATTTTGTAGTCTCTGCTTGGTCTGCGTCCGAGTCGTACATGCACAGCTGAATGCTGGTCCTCTCACTCATGTTGCTTGTCTCTGTCTGCCTGTTTGTACCCATACACAAAGTGGGGGAGCTCTTGGCTCTGCCCCCTTGTTAAGTTGGGCGGGAAGTCGAAACTAATTTTCATGTGAAGCAACACGCCCCTAAAACAGCGAACTGTGTACACGCCCCCAAAATGGCACTATTTAACACATCATAATAAAAAAATCTGAATTGTGTTTTGAACTGAACCTAAACTGGCACACTCAGAAGAACCATAATATTAATATTACATCTTAAAAAAGTGGTAAAATAGGTGCCCTTTAAATTCAACAAACGGATCATCAAAACAAAGTGTGACCTACCTGTTTTCTGAATGTATTTTTTTTAAGTAAATGCTTTACAGTCATAAGATGTGATTGTGTTTTCCTGTGATTGTGTTTTACTATCAGCAAACACTAACAGCAAGGTATATTAGTGTAAATATTGTGAAGCATTAACTCTTCCTCATTGCGCTTTAAATAAAAGCTGTTCAAGCTCTTGTTGCTGATAATAAATAAAGATACATATTTTTTTTATTTCTTTCTTAGGGCTCGAAATTGCGACCGTTTTGGTCGCATATGTGCCTGAAATTTTATATATGCGGCCTCAAAATATATTTGGGAGCATTTGTGCGAGTGCATAAAATTGATGTTGTGCGACCAGTTTTCACAGCAAAATGTTCACCACATGCGCGGAATTAGGAGGCATTCACGCATTAAGCATCTTTGCACCTAAAAACACCAAACGCATAGGAATGGTTTAAAACAGTTGACATGTCAACTTGCTGCAGTAAACAAAGCCCGCAATGCTTGCCCCGCCTTCAAGCTCTTCTTTTTGGCCCACTGCGCTAGAACAGAACATGAATGGATTGGTTAATATCAGCTGTCAATCACTCATTTCCGATGACAGGGAGCTACAGCCGCGTAAGGTCTGGATCCGAGAGAATGAAAACAACACTGACAGATTTAGTTTTAGAAACCACCTAAAGTTACAAACAATGGCAGATCTGATTAGTGATCATGTGCTAAATGTCAATCCATTTTACACTTTTCGAAGAGTGAATGAAAGATATCCAGTGTTTAAAGTCTGCTATGAAAATGACTAAAGCCGGTGGGACGGAGTTTTCAGGTAACAGTGTTTGCCACTGAATCTACACATTAAGCACGAGATGTTCTAATGTTAGTAATCCTTTATTTAACCGTCATGATGCTGTCAGTCGTGTGACTGACACCGCGTTCACCATCGCTAAAGAGCATGCATTCACTGAGATGAAACTAATATTGCAGCTCATGAAAAGACCATTATTGCTATTAAGATGACGTATGCAAATAATAAGTTATACGTCAATATCATCTGTGCAATATCAGACAGTACACGTGAGAACAGCACAGTTATTATTGTTAATTCAGTTCATCTCATTCACGTCAAGCAGTGTGTGCCGGGCCGGTGAGCGCATGCAGATTTTTGTTTATTTGTTAGTTGTGATTAGGGTGTTAATATATAATAGAATCTGTTAATATAAAACATGTAGTAACGGTGCTCATAATTTTTGGTGGGTGCGACAAAGTTTTGTCTGGTCCGCCTAAATTTTTGATAGTATTTTAATAGTACAAAATTATCCTACTTCAGTAAATTGGACATCAAATTAGGGCTGGGCGATATGGCAAAAAGGCAGTCTTGATAATTATTTTCCATATTGAATGATAACGATATATATTTCTGCTTCCAGTTTTAAGAGTACCCCAACAATGACTTAAGCCACAAAAATTAGAGGGTCCATTAAATGGCATAACATTTTCGGCTGTTAAGTTTTTGGTGGCTGAAAATTCAGTACATCTCTAATATTAACACACTTTTCAAGAGTTCACACTTAGCTGATGATTAATTATAAAGCTTGTTTGGCATGCTGTCCCGGGAGAGAGCCCTGAGCTCATGAGATCCTCGAGCCCGGGGCTCCCTCCCGTTGCAAGGCGAGAGGGGAGATCGAGCTCAGGTAGATCTCGAGAACTCCCCCTTCGTAGTGTTGAAGAGCAGATAGTAGTTCTCTTTAACAAGATAGGTACTACATAGGGAGCAAGTCTATAAAGTTGATCAATCAATAATTAGGTTGGGTGTTTTTAATCGGTGGGAGGAAACCGGAGGACCCGGAGAAAACCCACGTGAGCACGGGGAGAACATGCAAACTCTGCACGGAAAATGCCCGCTGGTTTGGTACAGCCTAGAACCATTGACATTCTTGCTGTGAGGCAACAGCGCTAAGCGCTGGGCCACCGTGTCACCCATCTAGAAAAGGGAAGGAGTAGGGGTGGAAGGGGGGATTCTTCAAAGCGAAGATAGCAGTGATGTGAAACCCGGGATATTTATAGTAGTTTAGGGATCATCTGATTGGTGCATGTTGATTTGGATAATGTGGATCCAGCTGCTAGCAATCATAAGCACGTGATCCTCTCGAAATTAGTTTATAAATAAACTTCACTTAGATTCCCATTGTTGCACATTTTTTGCTGTGTGATTGGCTCTTAGATCAATATAGAGTAAAAAAGTCCAGAGCTTATTGTTATTAACATAAATTTTATCGCGATCCAATAAAATATCGTTTGTCGGTCCAGCCCTACATCAAATAACATTTAGCACAAATGAAATCCAAAAGCACTCAGATTACCTTCCATAAATGTGTAATCTCAGAGATCATATTACTGACTACAAATTCTGTCATGCAATTTGCAATCATTAACTGTTTACACTTCATATGTAATCTACCCAGCTCTGTGCACAAACTAGCTAATTAGCTGTAAAGGTTAAAACAACAATAAAATGAGGAGTAGCAACAAATTCCCTAACCTCAACGAAAGATTGCAGAAGAGCTAAACAAAACATCTGTAATGAACACATCAGTCCAGCTGGAAAATCCATCTGTGATCCCACCAAGAGAAAAGAAACACACACACACACATACAGCGCAAGAAGACAATCACTTCAATATGAAATATTAATACAGCCAGTCGGGGATGGAGACGCGCTCAACACCTGCAGAAACACGTATCTTCTTCCTCCTCTTATTTCCTGCACATGAATAATACACGTCCATCTGCATCCCTCCGTCTCCCTTTATTTTCCTCCCTATGCATTTCCTTACTTTCTGAGGAAACCCCAGAGCGCTCAAGGTCACGTCACACAAACCTCTGATCTGAATACGGCCTCTGTTATTTACAATGAAGCCGGCCGTCGGCCCTCAGCAGCCCTTTGAGTGCATCTGATGAAATGAAATGAAATCTCAAATTCACCCAGCTACGTCCGACAGACGGCCGCTGAATGCTATAGAAACACAAACACATCTTCATTCACATCAACCAACTCAAACTCACTTGGAGTGCTACAGAAATATCAGTGTTTGATATTTTATTTCTCTCTAATGTGTGAAGCATCATCTCACTGTAAGGATTTAATTCAATTGTGCGGTTTTGAATATTTAAGTCAAAGCGCATTTGTTGCAAGTGTTTTGGGATATGTCCACACTAAAGCTTCGCACACACTGAGAGGAATATTGCTTGCAATTATTGACATTTTCGAGACTTTTGTGATGTTCATGGCCAAGCCTTGAGCTAAGTGAATGTGCACAATAGACGGCGCTTAATGAAAAACTAAAATATCCCAATACACAAGGTGGCGCTGTACAACTTTTGACACTCGATTTTTTGCACAGAAGAATAAAGCCAGAATATACGTGCTTGTTAAAACCATTTAAAAGTTAGAAGCAATTGCCAACATTTCAAAAACACATCTACAATCTCATAAAGCAACTCAAACTTACTTGGAGTGCTACAGAAATATCAATGCTTCTGATTATATTTTATTTCTCTCTAATGTCTGAAGCATCATCTGGCCATAAGGATTCACTGCAACTTTTGAACGTTTAATTCAAAGCACATTTGTTGCAAGTGTTTTGAGTCCACACTAAAGCCTCGCACACACTGGGATGAATAACACATTTTCGATGTTCATGCCCAAGCGCGATTTTCACTGGAGATGAGCCAAGTGAATGTGGAAAAATCACTCCCTGACAGTAGATGGTGCTTAATGAAAAACAGATAACAAATATCCCAATATGCAAGGTGGCTCTGTACAACCACACTTTTGACACTCACTTTTTTGCACAGAAAAAGAAAGACAGTATTTATGCACTTGTTAAAATCCTTTAAAAGTTACAAGTCACTGTCTACATTACAAAAACACATTCACATTTACATGAACCAACACAAACTCACTTGGAGTGCTACAGAGATATCAGTGTTTCTGAATATATTCTATTTGTTCTGACTATAAGAATTTAATTCAATTGTGCGGTTCGAATATTTAATTTAAGGTGCATTTGTTGCAAGTGTTTTGGGCCAAGTCCACACTAAAGTCTCGCACACACTGGGAGGAATATTGCAATTATTGACATTTTTCGAAACTTTTTCGAATTTATTCTGGTGATGAGCTAAGTGCTCCTGCAAAAATCACTCCCTGACAGTATATGGAGCTTAATGGAAAAACAAAAATATCCTCACACGCAAGGTGGCGCTGTACAACTTTACACTTTTGACACTCGCTTTTTTGCACAGAAGAATAAAGACAGTATATACGTGCTTATTAAAATCATTTAAAAGTTACAAGCCATAGCCAACATTACAAAAACACATCTACATTCTCATAAACCAACCCAAACTCACTTGGAGTGCTACAGAGATATCATCGTTTCTGAATATATTCTATTTGTTCTGACTATAAGGATTTAATTCAATTGTGCGGTTTCGAATATTTAACTTACGGTGCATTTGTTGCAAGTGTTTTGAGCCAAGTCCACACTAAAGTCTCGCACACACTGGGAGGAATATTGCGATTATTGACATATTTCGAATTTATTCTGGTGATGAGCTAAGTGCTCCTGCAAAAATCACCTCCTGACAGTATATGGCACTTAATGGAAAAACAAAAATATCCTCTCACACGCAAGGTGGCGCTGTACAACTTTACACTTTTGACACTCGCTTTTTTGCACAGAAGAATCAAGACAGTATATACGTACTTTTTAAAATCATTTAAAAGTTACAAGCCATAGCCAACATTACAAAAACACATCTACATTCTCACAAACCAACCCAAACTCACTTGGAGTGCTACAGAGATATCATCGTTTCTGAATACATTCTGTCTCTAATTGTCTGAAGCATCAGCTTGACTATAAGGATTTAAAGTGAATGTGGAAAAATCACTCCCTGACAGTAGATGGTGCTTAATGAAAAACAGATAACAAATATCCCAATATGCAAGGTGACTCTGTACAACTACACTTTTGACACTCCCTTTTTTTGCACAGAAGAAGAAAGACAGTATTTATGCACTTGTTAAAAAAAAAGTCATTGCCAACATTACAAAAACACATCTACATTCACATGAACCAACACAAACTCACTTGGAGTGCTACAGAGATATCAGTGTTTCTGGAAATATTCTATTTGTTCTGATTATAAGGATTTAATTCAATTGTGCGGTTCGAATATTTAATTTAAGGTGCATTTGTTGCAAGTGTTTTGGGCCAAGTCCACACTAAAGTCTCGCACACACTGGTAGGAATATTGCAATTATTGACATTTTTCAAAACTTTTTCGAATTTATTCTGGTGATGAGCTAAGTGATCGGCAAAAATCACTCCCTGACAGTATATGGAGCTTAATGAAAAAACAAAAATATCCTTACACGCAAGGTGGCGCTGTACAACTTTACACTTTTAACACTCGCTTTTTTGCACAGAAGAATAAAGACAGTATATACATGCTTCATTCATTCATTTTCTTGTCGGCTTAGTTTCTTTATTAATCCGGGGTCGCCACAGCGGAATGAACCGCCAACTTATCCAGCACGATTTTACGCAGCGGATGCCCTTCCAGCCGCAACCCATCTCTGGGAACATCCACACACTCATACACTACGGACAATTTAGCCTACCCGATTCACCTGTACCGCATGTCTTTGGACTGTGGGGGAAACCGGAGCACCCGGAGGAAACCCACGCGAATGCAGGGAGAACATGCAAACTCCACACAGAAACGCCAACTGACCCAGCCCAGCCAAGGTTCGAACCTGCGACCCAGCGACATTCTTGCTGTGAAGCGACAGCACTACCTACTGCGCCACTGCATCGCCCCCTATATATGTGCTTATTAAAATCATTTAAAAGTTACGAGCCATAGCCAACATTACAAAAACACATCTACATTCTCATAAACCAACCCAAACTCACTTGGAGTGCTACAGAAATATCAGCGTTTCTGAATATACTCTGTCTCTTATTGTCTGAAGCATCAGCTTGACTATAAGGATTTAATTGTGCGCTTTTGATTATTAATTTAAGGTGCATTTGTTGCAAGTGTTTTGAGCCAAGTCCACACTAAAGCCTCGCACACACTTGGATGAATAACACATTTTCGATGTTCATGCCCAAGTGTGATATTCACTGGTGATGAGCCAAGTGAATGTGGAAAAATCACTCCCTGACAGTAGATGGTGCTTAATGAAAAACTAAAATATCCCGATACGCAAGGTGGCGCTGTACAACTTTACACTTTTGACACTAGTTTTTTTGCACAGCAGAATAAAGACAGTATATACATGCTTCTTAAAACCATTTAAAAGTTACAAGCCATTGCCAACACTGCAAAAACACATTTACATTCTCATGAATCAAGACAAACTCACTTTTTCTACAGAAATATCAGCGTTTCCGATGACATTTTATTTATCTTTAATGTCTGAAGCATCATCTGCCTATAAGAATTGTGCAGTGTCGAATATTTATTTAAGTGAAGTTTAATTTTAAACTAATTTCGAGAGGAGCATGTGCTCACGATTGACCCAGCTGGCCCACATTAGCTAATAATGATCTTCCAATCAAAGGATCCCAAGTCACTATATATAGCCTTATTTCCTTTCTACAACTATCTTCATCTGGAAGAAACCCCCCTCCTCCCCTTCTTCCACCTTTGTCCAGAATGGGCGGCATGGTGGCCCAGTGACTAGCACTGTTGCCTCACAGCAAGAATACCAACGACGTCAGGTCCTTGCTGGGCCATCTGGTATTTCTGAGCGAAGTTTGCATATTTGCGTGGGTTTCCCCCGGGTTTCCTCCCACCATCCAAATATGCTCTATATTATAGATAAAATAAGCCTAAATCTTTTTTCTAATGTCTTACTGTGAAGAAGTTCACCTTGGCCACAGCAGTGGGGGAGTTTGAGATCGACCTAAGCTCAATTTCCCCTCCCATGTGAAAGGGGGGAGCCCTGGGCCCGAGGATCCCTTGAGCTCAGGGCTCTCTCAGACGGCTTTTGCAGGTTTTTTGGGATATGTCCACAGTATAGCCTAGCACACACTGGGATGAATATTGCCTGCAATTATTGACATTTTTTGAGACTTTTTCAATGTTCATGGCCAAGCCTTTTTTAATGGTGATGAGCAAAAATAATGTGCAAAATAGAGGGCGCTTAATGAAAAATTAAAATATCCCGATAACTTTACACTTCTGACACTCACTTTTTTGCACGCACAGAAGAATAAAGACAGTACATACATGCTTGTTAAAACCATTTAAAAGTTAAGCTACAAGCTAAGTCGTGCTTTATTGTCACTTCAGCAGCTCAAGCTATGTGATCAATAGTTCCAATCTTATTGGCTGGCCAATTTCTAAGACAGCGTATCAAACAAACAAAAAAACACACAAAGGCATTTTGTGATTTAAATTACATATCGGTGTGCACTCGCATTAGCGCCCTATGTTTACTTACAAGAAGTTGTTCTAGTGTGCATAAGCTTCTATTCATTTTTATTAAAAAACAAATATTACGAACAGCATTTTTTAAGGCAATGGAAACATGTTTTTGAAAACCCTCTCTAAAGTAAATTAATTTGAAAACTCTTGCTTCCATGTCTCAGTGTGGACTCTTTAAAAATGATGATGCATTTTTAGTCATGTGACCAATTCAGCTAAAATGGTGGAGAATATTGTACAGCAGACGTTTTGGCTGCTATCCGTTTGTACAGCATTGTTAAACATTGATGTCAGTTTGTTCAAGCTCCAGATTGCTTTCCTTCAAAGCACACAGAATGTTTACTCAAAGCTGTTGTTTCGACACATCCCCTATTCTATATCCTTGCTTGCTTTAGCAACTTAATACTCCTGTGTTCAACTGCGAATTACTTTATTTCAATGCAATCTTTATTAATTTAGTTTGATGATAATCGTAGTTATAGAGATTTTGACTACTGCGTTGGTAAAATTTAACCTTACCAAGTCTTAAAAAGTAAAATATTCTGATATATACATAAACATTTTTCAGTTTGGTGGCTTAACATCAGCAATGGAAACTAATGTTCAGAAAAAAAGATCAATAATAAAGATAGATTTGTTTTAAATATAGATTGTTCACGTTTGATGACTTTTATAACTTCAATTCTGACCAATCAAAGCCTAAACTCTTCATAAAGAAAAGTAATCTACTGTCTTTCTTTTCGCATGTATTTATGAGCCATGTTTGTCTTTTTGAGCTCAAAATCTCATTAGTGTAGTACACGAGCGCTCCAGAGCTCAGAAAGTGCACAAACATGAGCTAATAGTTTTGCATAATTTAGTACAATGCTTGTAACAATAAATAAATTGCTTCATTTTCTCCCTGTCTAACATAATTTGCTTTTTATTGTAAACGTGTATCCGCTACCTGGTTGATCAGATTGTGGCGCGTTCATTCGTCATGTCATTCGTACAAAGAGCGATTAAAAACAACTCAACAATCAAATTAATCTCCAAGCCAAACACACACCGCTTTGATTCTCCTTGTTGTTAAAAGTAAGTTGGATAATGAAAGGAGGACTAAAACCTTTCACAAATGACATCCCCTAAAATCCTCTTCCAAACTTTGAATCTTCCTTCACCCAAAAAACAATCTACAGGCCGTCAAGCTTGTCCATGTGATGCCAGATTCAAAATAATTGGAAAGAAGTGTGTGTGTGTGTGTGGGGGGGGGGGGGGGGGGGGTGATTGAAAAAACCCTCCAAGCGGTTCAAATATTAGAACCACAAGGCGGCTGTTGCTTTACATATTTCACTGCATGTGCTCAGAAATCTGCTGTTTTCCACTGATCCAGAAAAAAAACAAGTCAAACTGAGAGTTTAAAACACTCTGGAGAAACACACACACACACACACACACAGTGACAACTTTAAGGACCGTCCCATAAACAACATCAGTGACATACTATTGATTTCCACAGACAGTCATTTCCACTCATTCCTCCTGCTGTAAAAGCAAGCAAAAACTGAGCTAAAACACTTATAAAAGAAGTCGATGTGAAAAGTGTGCCAGAGGGTTGAAAAGGAGATCTTCGTGTTCAAGAACTTCCATGAATTATTCAATAAAAACGTGTCTAAATCATCGTGTTGAGGTGGGAATTCTAGGTGTATGAATTTCTGCTGATGTAATTCCAGCGTGTTGCTCCATATAAACAGTGTTTTACTGATAGTTGCGTTATGTTACTCGAGACATCTTGGCAAGTACAGTGTGAAAGTTCACTTGTTCACAATTAAAGTTTTATTCATTCATTCACTCATTTTCTTGTCGGCTTTGTCCCTTGCGGGGTCGCCACAGCGGAATGAACCGCCAACTTATCCAGCACGATTTTACGCAGCGGATGCCCTTCCAGCCGCAACCCATCTCTGGGAACATCCACACACTCATACACTACGGACAATTCAGCCTACCCAATTCACCTGTACTGCATGTCTTTGGACTGTGAGGGAAACCGGAGCACCCGGAGGAAACCCACGCGAACGCAGGGAGAACATGCAAACTCCACACAGAAACGCCAACTGACCCAGCCTAGCCGAGGTTCGAACCTGCGACCCAGCGACGTTCTTGCTGTGAGGCAACAGCACTACCTACTGCGCCACTGCGTTGCCTTTAAAGTTTTATAATGTTATATAATAAAACTAGCTGCATTGTATGCAACAACTTTATCAAAGACATATGCTAGAGTGAGTTTTCTAAAAATCCCTTTCAGCTTTAATACATTGTTACTTTCTGCAGAAGTGATTTCTGAGTAAATAATTTGTGCACACACATTCAGTAAAAGTCTTGCGTGTCCACAGAAATTAACTCAAAATAGCTTACGGATCATTTATTACACCATGCTGTAAACACTTTTTGAGGGTAAGCAAAAATTCTCTTTAAATGCAAATGAGCTGCTGTTCCAACTAGTGCCTGTTTTTCTGGCAAATACTAACAAAAGCTGCATGTGTTTTAAAGCCTTTTTCATATTAATTTGAATGTTTTAGTAGTTTTGATAGCTTTTATTATTATTATTTTTAAAATGACCAAAAATACCTATCTACAAAAAATCATCTGCATGGGTTTCAAAGCCTAGTCAGATTTTCTTTTTCATCCTATTTTTAAAGTTTTAATAACTTGATTGTTCTAAAAAAAATAATTAAATCTACTTTAATAAAACTAATAAAAAGCAATTACAAAAAAATCATCTGTATGGGTTTTAAAGCCTTGTCATATTTTCTTGTACATTCAAATTTTGAAGTTTTAATAATCTGATTGTTTTTTTGTCTTTTTGAAATAAAACTACTTAAAAAAAGTAATAAAACTACTAAAAAGCAATTACTAAAAAAACACAGGATGTGTTTTAAAGCAGTGGTCCTGGTACCGGTCTGTAGATCAATTGGTACCGGGCCGCACAAGAAATTATTAATTATTTCCATTTTATTTATTATCTGAATTTGACCGATCTTTTATTTTGAAAAATCTTTTTTTTTATATCCATTTATATATTCTCTTGCTTACATCTCGGTCACTTGAATGCCAAAATGTAACCCACAAGAAGCAAAATGAGTAAGAAACAGGCGTCTTTGGTTTGTTTGCGAAGGGGAAAAGGCCCAGCGAAGGACCCAAGAACTGCCAAGGAATGGATCAGGAACCCATTTGTCAACAAATCAGGTAAATCCAGCATGTCTGTGCAAAAAGATTAAATTCTGGAGATCGCAAATGACGGGGGCCTTAGGGGCCGTCCACATAATGCATCTTTTTTGTGCGCAAATTTGTTATTTCCAATGGCAGCGTGCCACTTGCGCGCATCGCTTGCACTTTCCAGGCACCCCTAGTAAAAACACCTTTTTTCCGAATCCCACGAGCGCACTGCAAGTCAGGTGACAAGAACTGGCTGATCAGCTTCATACTTTGTATGGAATATACACATTTCTCACACAAACACAGAACACCCAAACACTGCAGTGCTTTTTAATTTTCATTCACTTTCTTTTCGGCTTAGCCCCTTTATTAATCCGGGGTAGCCACAGCGGAATGAACCGCCTACTTATCCAGCAGATGTTTTACGCAGCGGATGCCTTTCCAGCTGCAACCCATCTCTGGGAAACATCCATACACTCTCAATCACACTCATACAGTACAGATGATTTAGCCTACCTAATTCACCTGTACTGCATGTCTTTAGACTGTGGGGGAAACCGGAGCACCCGGAGAAAACCCACGCGAACGCAGGGAGAACATGCAAACTCCACACAGAAACCGCCAACAGACCCAGCCGAGGCTCGAACCAGCGACCTTCTTGCTGTGAGGCGACAGGACTACCTACTGCGCCACTGCGACAACCTGCTTTTTAATTTTCTCCATAAATAAAACTTGTGTCAGGGCTGCAGCATCAGCTGCATTGTCAGGTTATCATCCTCTGAGAAAGAATGCCTAGCAATCTACATAAATACACTCCAACCCCTCCATACCCCCCGGGCCGTGGTAAAAATGGCAAGCGTTGAGCAGTCTGTGGTGGTAAAAATTTTATATTTTCTTTGTCACCCTAATTTTAAAGTTTCAATAATGGATAGTTTATTTTCTATTAAAACTAAACTTCACATATTAAGTAGTTTTTTTATTCTCATGTAAATGTATGTTGATGAATGTTTAGATATTTAGCTTTTTATTATTCTAGTTGAGAACCACTATTATGTACTGCTGAAATAATGCGACTACAGTGACTTGAGTAGGAGAGAGAGGCCTGGACGGGATCCCAATATCCCATTACTGAGCCGAGCCGCGTATTTCCCTGATCTCAGTATGAAATGTTATTAAACTGAGTTGGATTACACAGCAGACGGGTGTAATCTCTAATCTAACCTCAGCGCTGCCCACATAATCCTGCATAATCTGCCAGGATTACAGACAATAAAAACTTAAATCTCTTTAAACACTACTTTAAACTTTGAGCACACTTCTCAGAGCTCGTTATGAATTGCATGCATTATTAATCTGAATATATTAGCTCTTATAAATTTAAATACTTAGATGCACAAGGATTGTGCATTAATTTCCATGGAAACCCGAGCCTGACATTCGAACTCAATAACATGATCTTTTCCTCCCAAATGAGTTCCTTAATGAGGAGGAGGAGGATTTCATTTAATCCGGTTATATATTAGCAAAGTCGACATAAAGTTGCTCTTTTATTTCATTAAAGCCGCAGGATTTTTTATTGCAGAATAGTCTCTCCATTATCAGATTCACCTCTAGTGTTATACACAATAATGGATATGAAAGACTAAACCTGGAGATACACGCAATTGCAAGGCAAACATGGAAGGAATAATTGATGATAGGTTGTTGAAAATAACTCCTACCCGAGGTGACGCTGTAATTGCTAAGACACATTGTTCAGATAGATTACTTGAAGGCATATTTCAAGGTTTTGCATTAAGAAATGAAGTGAAATGTCATGATTTTTTTAGTTGCTATGCTATATTGATAAAGACTTTACATCATCCATTCATTTAATATACATTTCTGCCAATTCTACAGTTCAAATTTCAAAATAAAGGTAAAAACAACTTTATAATTTCTTCATAATAATAAAAAAATTATACCAATATACATTGTGCCCTATTTTATATTATACACTGTATACTTATTTTATAAATTGAGACCTATTTTAATAATATCAATATACACTGTGCCCTATTTTATTTTATAAATTGAGCCCTATTTTAATAATATCAATATACACTGTGCCCTATTTTATTTTATAAATTAAGCCCTATTTTAATAATATCAATATACGCTGTGCCCTATTTTATTTTATAAATTAAGCCCTATTTTAATAATATCAATATACACTGTGCCCTATTTTATTTTATAAATTGAGCCCTATTTTAATAATATCAATATACACTGTGCCTCTATTTTATTTTATAAATTGAGCCCTATTTTAATAATATCAATATACACTGTGCCCTATTTTATTATATAAATTGAGCCCTATTTTAATAATATCAATATACACTGTGCCCTATTTTATTTTATAAATTGAGCCCTATTTTAATAATATCAATATACACTGTGCCCTATTTTATTATATAAATTGAGCCCTATTTTAATAATATCAATATACACTGTGCCCTATTTTATTTTATAAATTGAGACCTATTTTAATAATATCAATATACACTGTGCCCTATTTTATTTTATAAATTGAGCCCTATTTTAATAATATCAATTTACACTCTGGCCTATTTTATTTTATAAATTGAGCCCTATTTTAATAATATCAATTTACACTGTGCCCTATTTTATTATATAAATTGAGCCCTATTTTAATAATATCAATATACACTGTGCCCTATTTTATTATATAAATTGAGCCCTATTTTAATAATATCAATATACACTGTGCCCTATTTTATTTTATAAATTGAGACCTATTTTAATAATATCAATATACACTGTGCCCTATTTTATTTTATAAATTGAGACCTATTTTAATAATATCAATATACACTGTGCCCTATTTTATTTTATAAATTGAGCCCTATTTTAATAATATCAATATACACTCTGCCCTATTTTATTTTATAAATTGAGACCTATTTTGATAATATCAATATACACTGTGCCCTATTTTATTTTATAAATTGAGACCTATTTTGATAATATCAATATACACTCTGCCCTATTTTATTTTATAAATTGAGACCTATTTTAATAATATCAATATACACTCTGCCCTATTTTATTTTATAAATTGAGACCTATTTTAATAATATCAATATACACTGTGCCCTATTTTATTTTATAAATTGAGCCCTATTTTAATAATATCAATATACACTCTGCCCTATTTTATTTTATAAATTGAGACCTATTTTAATAATATCAATATACACTGTGCCCTATTTTATTATATAAATTGAGCCCTATTTTAATAATATCAATATACACTGTGCCCTATTTTATTATATAAATTGAGCCCTATTTTAATAATATCAATATACACTGTGCCCTATTTTATTTTATAAATTGAGACCTATTTTAATAATATCAATATACACTGTGCCCTATTTTATTTTATAAATTGAGCCCTATTTTAATAATATCAATATACACTCTGCCCTATTTTATTTTATAAATTGAGACCTATTTTAATAATATCAATATACACTCTGCCCTATTTTATTTTATAAATTGAGACCTATTTTGATAATATCAATATACACTGTGCCCTATTTTATTTTATAAATTGAGACCTATTTTGATAATATCAATATACACTGTGGCCTATTTTATTTTATAAATTGAGACCTATTTTAATAATATCAATATACACTGTGCCCTATTTTATTTTATAAATTGAGCCCTATTTTAATAATATCAATATACACTCTGCCCTATTTTATTTTATAAATTGAGACCTATTTTAATAATATCAATATACACTGTGCCCTATTTTATTTTATAAATTGAGACCTATTTTAATAATATCAATATACACTGTGCCCTATTTTATTTTATAAATTGAGCCCTATTTTAATAATATCAATATACACTGTGCCCTATTTTATTTTATAAATTGAGCCCTATTTTAATAATATCAATATACACTGTGCCCTATTTTATTTTATAAATTAAGCCCTATTTTAATAATATCAATATACACTGTGCCCTATTTTATTTTATAAATTGAGACCTATTTTAATAATATCAATATACACTGTGCCCTATTTTATTTTATAAATTGAGACCTATTTTAATAATATCAATATACACTGTGCCCTATTTTATTTTATAAATTGAGCCCTATTTTATTAATATCAATATACACTGTGCCCTATTTTATTTTATAAATTGAGCCCTATTTTAATAATATCAATATACACTGTGCCCTATTTTATTTTATAAATTGAGCCCTATTTTAATAATATCAATATACACTGTGCCCTATTTTATATTATACATTGAGCCCTATTTTAATAATATCAATATACACTGTGCCCTATTTTATTAATATCAATATACACTGTGCCCTATTTTATTTTGTTAATTGAGCCCTATTTTATTAATATCAATATACACTGTGCCCTATTTTATTTTATAAATTGAGACCTATTTTATTAATATCAATATACACTGTGCCCTATTTTATTTTGTAAATTGAGACCTATTTTAATAATATCAATATACACTGTGCCCTATTTTATATTATACATTGAGCCCTATTTTAATAATATCAATATACACTGTGCCCTATTTTATTTAGTTAATTGAGCCCTATTTTATTAATATCAATATACACTGTGCCCTATTTTATTTTCTTAATTGAGACCTATTTTAATAATATCAATATACACTGTGCCCTATTTTATTTTGTTAATTGAGCCCTATTTTATTAATATCAATATACACTGTGCCCTATTTTATATTATACATTGAGCCCTATTTTAATAATATCAATATACACTGTGCCCTATTTTATTTAGTTAATTGAGCCCTATTTTATTAATATCAATATACACTGTGCCCTATTTTATTTTCTTAATTGAGACCTATTTTAATAATATCAATATACACTGTGCCCTATTTTATTTTGTTAATTGAGCCCTATTTTATTAATATCAATATACACTCTGCCCTATTTTATTTTATAAATTGAGACCTATTTTAATAATATCAATATACACTGTGCCCTATTTTATTTAGTTAATTGAGCCCTATTTTATTAATATCAATATACACTGTGCCCTATTTTATTTTCTTAATTGAGACCTATTTTAATAATATCAATATACACTGTGCCCTATTTTATTTTGTTAATTGAGCCCTATTTTATTAATATCAATATACACTCTGCCCTATTTTATTTTATAAATTGAGACCTATTTTAATAATATCAATATACACTGTGCCCTATTTTATTTAGTTAATTGAGCCCTATTTTATTAATATCAATATACACTGTGCCCTATTTTATTTTCTTAATTGAGCCCTATTTTATTAATATCAATATACACTGTGCCCTATTTTATTTTCTTAATTGAGCCCTATTTTATTAATATCAATATACACTGTGCCCTATTTTATTTTGTAAATTGAGCCCTATTTTAATAATATCAATATACACTCTGCCCTATTTTATTTTATAAATTAAGCCCTATTTTAATAATATCAATATACACTGTGCCCTATTTTATTATATAAATTGAGCCCTATTTTAATAATATCAATATACACTGTGCCCTATTTTATTTTATAAATTGAGACCTATTTTAATAATATCAATATACACTGTGCCCTATTTTATTTTATAAATTGAGCCCTATTTTAATAATATCAATATACACTCTGCCCTATTTTATTTTATAAATTGAGACCTATTTTAATAATATCAATATACACTCTGCCCTATTTTATTATATAAATTGAGACCTATTTTAATAATATCAATATACACTGTGCCCTATTTTATTTTATAAATTGAGCCCTATTTTAATAATATCAATATACACTCTGCCCTATTTTATTTATAAATTGAGACCTATTTTAATAATATCAATATACACTGTGCCCTATTTTATTTATAAATTGAGACCTATTTTAATAATATCAATATACACTGTGCCCTATTTTATTTTATAAATTGAGCCCTATTTTAATAATATCAATATACACTGTGCCCTATTTTATTTTATAAATTGAGCCCTATTTTAATAATATCAATATACACTGTGCCC
>CAIGQS010000369.1:0-41378 GCA_903798195.1 Danio kyathit
TTACTGTAAATAAATGTAAGATTACTGTAAATCCAGTAATAACAATGTAAAGAAAATACTGTATTTACATGTACAGCCCCATTGATCTCGCTGTCTACTGTATGTACTTACAGTATTGTATATCTTTACTGTAAAAAAAATACAGCAACTTTCACAATTCAACTTTAAAACAGCAACATGCTGGATAACTACAGTAAAACACAGTTCATATTACAGTCACATTCGGTGTCGTTTACACAAATCATTAACAGTAAAATCTAAATACATTTTAGATGTAATAAATATGAAATACTATTGGTTGTTTATTTTAAAAAGGGGAGGAGTTACTTATGTCCTTATTTACTTTGTTTTAGTAGAAATTACGAATTTATCGAACAAAAATGCACATTTCAAAGCACTTCTCTGCATATTTAAATGGCCATTTTTGTCATATTTGTCACTATATGTTGCATATATGACGTATTTCATATATGTGAAGTGCAAATATGCACTTGGATGTCGTATTTTGCCATAAATCAGAGGGTAACTGGGTCAGACAGTCGGAGATTATATAGAAGACTAGTTGAATTTTACTCAATTGTGTGTCATATATATGTATATCCATATCATAAAGTCATGTCATTCATTAACACCCAGTTTAAAAAGAGTCTGACTTCAGATAATAGTGAACTTGAATCCTTTTGGCTGCATTTTTAAAGTTAAACTTTTGAACTGAGTTGGCACGGATGACCTGGCCTTATCGATTAGACTGGAGGACGACAAACTTTTCACATAACTCTCACGCAACTAGCACATGTGGCCGAGTAAATGTGGACAAAGGTACCAAGGTTATTTGTTTTTGTATGTATCAAACAACTGGATTTTCCTTTTATTTTCTAGAAATTATTCTGCAGAATAGCTTAGTCACATTGGTATTGTCTGGAAATGTCTGATTTTGGTCCTGCCAATATACGCAGCGTTTTTGGATTAGTGTTGAAGCCTCCATTGCTCATAACAGTTTACAAACATTTTCCGGTCCCACTTTATATTTAGTGACCTTTACTAGTATGCACTTACGCTGATATTGATGATTTGTTGCAATGTGGTTATTGTGTAAATACATGTCTTTACACTTGACTAAATACCTGCATTTGTAATTACATTTATAATTACACTTTTGACCATCCCTTAAACCTTAATCCTTAAACCCACCCGTACCATCAAATCTTTCCTTACCCCTACCCATATCCTACCTCAAGAACACCAGAAGTGTTCTGCAAAACATTATGAATACATTGTATTTATATTTTGATTTACAGTTGCAATCAGAATTATTAAACCCCCTGATTTATTAGCCCCCTTGTTTATTTTTTTTTCCCAATTTCTGTTTAACGGAGAGAATTTTTTTTCAACACATTTCTAAACATAATAGTTTTAATAACTCATCTCTAATAACTGATTTATTTTATCTTTGTCATGATGACAGTAAATAATATTTGACTAGATATTCTTCAAGACACTTCTATACAGCTTAAAGTGACATTTAAAGGCTTAACTAGGTTAATTAGGTTAACTAGGCAGGTTAGGGGAATTAGGCAAGTTATTGTATAATGATGGTTTGTTCTGTAGACTATCGAAAAAATATATAGGTTAAAGGGGCTAATAATATTGACCTTAAAATGGTGTTTAAAAAATTAAAAACTGCTTATATTCTAGCTGAAATAAAACAAATAATCTTTCTTCAGAAGAAAAAATATTATCAGACATACTGTGAAAATTTCCTTGCTCTGTTAAACATCATTTGAGAAATATTTAAAAAAGAAATATTTAAAGGGGGCTAATAATTCTGACTTCAATTGTATGTATTGTTATTATGTATGCTCAGTTTTAAATAAGTAAAGGTCAGAATAAATGTGGTCACATTTCATTTTAAGGTACAATTATTCGTATTGATAAACAATTAATTACAACTAAAAAACAAACAAACAAACCAATAAACAAACAAATGAATAAATAAATAAACAAAAAAAAACAAACAATCTAATAAATAAACAAACAAGACAAACAAATAAATAAATGCATAAATAAGATAATAAAAAAGCTACTAAATACATATATGAATAAATAAACTAATAAATAAACAAATCAATAAATAAATAAAATAATGTAAAAATAAACTACAAAAAAATGTATAAATAAAGAAACTAATGCATGAACAAACAAACAAACAAACAACTAAATAAATAATGAGATAATGAAAAAATAAACTACTAAACAAATATATAAATAAATAAACTAATAAATAAATAAATAAGATAATGAAAAAATAAACTACTAAATAAATATATAAACAAACTAATAAATAAATAAATAAAGATAATGAAAAAATAAACTACTAAACAAATATATAAATAAATAAACTAATAAATAAATAAAATAAGATGAAAAAATAAACTACTAAATAAATATATAACTAAACTAATAAATAAATAAATAAGATAATGAAAAAATAAACTACTAAACAAATATATAAATAAATAAATTAATAAATAAATAAAAAAGGATAATGAAAAAATAAACTACTAAATAAATATATAAATAAATAAACTAATAAACAAACAAATAATTAAATAAAATAATGTAAAAATAAACTACTAAAAATATATAAATAAAGAAACTAACGCATGAACAAACAAACAAACAACTAAATAAATAAATAAATAAGATAATGAAAAAATAAACTACTAAATAATTATATAAACAAACTAATAAATAAATAAATAAATAAAGATAATGAAAAAATAAACTACTAAACAAATATATAAGTAAATAAACTAATAAATAAATAAAATAAGATAATGAAAAATTAAACTACTAAATAAATATATAAATAAATAAACTAATAAATAAATAAATAAGATAATGAAAAAATAAACTACTAAATAAATATATAACTAAACTAATAAATAAATAAATAAATAAATAGGATAATGAAAAAATAAACTACTAAATAATTATATAAACAAACTAATAAATAAATAAATAAATAGGATAATGAAAAAATAAACTACTAAATAATTATATAAACAAACTAATAAATAAATAAATAAATAAAGATAATGAAAAAATAAACTACTAAACAAATATATAAATAAATAAACTAATAAATAAATAAATAAATAAGATAATGAAAAAATAAACTACTAAATAAATATATAACTAAACTAATAAATAAATAAATAAATAAATAAATGAAGATAATGAAAAAATAAACTACTAAATAAATATATAAATAAATAAACTAATAAACGAACAAATAAATAAACAAAATAATGTAAAAATAAACTACTAAAAATATATATAAATAAAGAAACTAATGCATGAACAAACAAACAAACAACTAAATAAATAAATAAATAAGATAATGAAAAAATAAACTACTAAATAAATATACAAACAAACCAATAAATAAATAAATAAATAAATAAAGATAATGAAAAAATAAACTACTAAACAAATATATAAATAAATAAACTAATAAATAAATAAAATAAGATAATGAAAAAATAAACTACTAAATAAATATATAACTAAATTAATAAATAAATAAATAAGATAATGAAAAAATAAACTACTAAATAAATATATAACTAAACTAATAAATAAATAAATAAATAAATAAAGATAATGAAAAAATAAACTACTAAATAAATATATAAATAAATTAATTAATACATAAACAAACAAATAAATAAATAAATATTTAAAATAATGAAAAATAAACTACTAAATAAATATATAAATAAATGAACTAATAAACAAACAAAAATAAATAAATAAGATAATGTAAAAAATAAACTACTAAATAAATAAATAAATAAACAAACTAATAGATAAACAATAATTAGATAAACAAATTTTAAAAAAACTATAAATCAATAACAATCCAAAAGGTTCCTTTTCCATTATTATTATTTTTTTTTTTGCACAAGCAGATTTTAAAGGATTTTAACATTCATTTGGCCTCAATAAACTCCTGATTAGCTTATTAGTAGTTATTAAGATATAGTATTAAGTAGGATTTAGGGACGCATAATCATATGTACTTTATAAATATTAATAAACAGCCAATATCCCAATAACAGGCAGGTAACAATCCACTAGTTCAAAGTGAGAATTGGTCCTAAAGTGCTACCAATATATCTGTAACATTTCTACAATGATTATGTGAAACATTAAAGCAGACACTTGCCTTCAATATGTTTTATATGTATATATATGGCGGCAAATCAATGCCAATAATAATCGAGCGCAGCGGTGACGTTTACGCGCGAGGAGAAGTGAACCGCGAGCAGATTACAGGCCTACACGCGAGAAAATACTGCTCGCGCGCGCGCAGGGGCTGTTCACGCGCGCGCTGAACTGATCCACCGCGAGGAAACGGGCGCTCGTGAGCTCGTCAGAAACCCTCGCGCGCGCACATCATCATCTGTGCGCACGAGAGCGAGCGAGGTCATGCCTCACAGCGCGCGCGCGCGATCAGTTTTTCTGCTCGCTCGCTGGCTCTTCTCTGCTCGCGCGAAACATTTTGGAGTTTTGTCAGTCTTGGGGCGGGACTTGGTTTACTTGTTATCTCTAACGCTATTGGTTACTCTCCCTTTCCGGAAGTTAGCCGGGATTGGACGGGATGGAGTTTACCCATTAAATAAAAAACATATATACATATATATATACATATATATATATATATATATATATATAATATATATATATATATATATATATATATATATATATATATATATATATATATATATATATATATATATCTTATCATAATGTGAAACTATAATAGACTTGCTTTCTCAGTAATAATAGGTGATGACTTTTAGTAATGAGATATTTATTGTAATAATCTCATAATAATGACTATTCTGACTGTCATGTGAATTATATGAAGTCATATAATGACATATCAAAATAATGAGATATATTCTTGTAACAAACTTTATTAAAGTACAACTGGGGAGAGAAAGAGAGAGTTATGCCATGTGTTGAAAAGATCTCTCCATTAAACAGTAATTAGGGAAAACTATACACGAGGCTAAATCAGGAGTCAGGACTAGTAATTCTGACTTCAAATGTGTGTGTGTGTGTGTGTGTGTGTGTGTGTGTGTGTGTGTGTGTGTGTGTGTGTGTGTGTGTGTGTACTATTTACAGATGTGCTGTCTTGTATTTTTTTAAATGTCTGTGTTGAAAAAAATTAAATAATAGGTATTCTAATATAATATTTGATATCTCCAGCTGTCACATATTTTAACGATTTGATGAAGTTTAGCACCTACATTTAAACTGAACTCAAGCCAAACGTCTTAATTGATAAAAAAAATCTTTATTTTTTTCTCAGACTCATTGGCCTTGGCTCATTTTCTATGAAGAACATAAGTCAGAATAAATTGGATGGACAGTAGTTAATAAAATAGGCTGTACATGCATGAAGTGCATATAGTACATCGGCTTACAGTAAATATATTGCCATTAGTCTGTTATTCCACTTTATATGTGACCTCTAAGATGTGGGCATGTTGTATAGAAACTGGTATTTGTATGCCTCTGAAGTGGAATTATGTAATGGATATATGCAGTGAGTAGAGCAAAACGAAGATTGTAGGTATTAAATTGTTGCTCCAATAGGTGGCGATAAACACCCATCTAAATGTCTGTCACTGTATTCTTCATGTTTGATTGGATTAATAATTTTTTAATGTCTTTATAAGCGGGTTAATCAATCATCAACTGAAAATGAGATTGAAAAATATCAACCTAAAGTATATAATATACTAATATATATGTATATGTACAGTTGAAGTCAGAATCATTAGCCTCCCTGAATTATTAGCCCCCCTGTTTATCCCCCCCCCCCCCCAATTTCTGTTTAACTGAAATATTTCTTCAACACATTTCAATCATAATAGTTTTAATAACTCATCTCTAATAACTGATTTATTTTATCTTTGCCATGATGACAGTGATTTGCCATGATGACAGTGATTAAAGTGACATTTAAAGGCTTAACTAGGTTAATTAGGTTAACTAGGCAGGTTAGGGTAATTAGACAAGTTATTGTATAATGATGACTATCGGAAAAAAAATTAGCTTAAAGAGGCTAATAATATTGACCTTAAAATCATTTTGGAAATATTTAAAAAAGAAAATTCAAAGGGGGGCAAATAATTCTGACTTCAAGTGTGTGTGTGTGTGTGTGTGTGTGTGTGTGTGTGTGTGTGTGTGTGTCTGTGTTCCCCTAAGGAAATCCTAGAACCACCATTTTCCACTGATCTATATTATTAATATTGTTAACAATTATAATAATATATAAAGCTGCACTGCGCATATAATATGCATTATATGGAAAGATCTAAAAAGCAAGTATCATCTAAACTCTTCTATAGACAATATTTCCTAGAAAGATTATATCCCCAAGTGTCATAATGAGCACTGCCGTTGTGGTTAATCAGCATAAAAGTAAATTCAACAAACCAGACAAGTGCTGTACGTGGGACAAATCAAATGGTTCAGAAAGCCATTTTTACAAGAATTATTTTAGAAGATTAATCATTATTATTTGACAGTTTCTCGAGATTAAATCCTCAGACATCATCTTAGAAAGTTTCTTATGATTATGACTTGCAAATTATATATATTTAATGGCGTTATCTTTTAACCTGCGTCCAATCCCGGCTAACTTCCGGAAAGGGAGAGTAACCAATAGCGTTAGAGATAACAAGTAAACCAAGTCCCGCCCCAAGACTGACAAAACTCCAAAATGTTTCGCGCGAGCAGAGAAGAGCCAGCGAGCGAGCAGAAAAACTGATCGCGCGCGCGCGCTGTGAGGCATGACCTCGCTCGCTCTCGTGCGCACAGATGATGATGTGCGCGCGCGAGGGTTTCTGACGAGCTCACGAGCGCCCGTTTCCTCGCGGTGGATCAGTTCAGCGCGCGCGTGAGCAGTATTTTCTCGCGTGTAGGCCTGTAATCTGCTCGCGGTTCACTTCTCCTCGCGCGTAAACGTCACCGCTGCGCTCGATTATTATTGGCATTGATTTGCCGCCATATATATAAAATGTCCGTTTTATTTGATGCAGACACCAGAAAAGCGGCTCATCTTTAACCCAGGAAAGAATCATAGTAGGGTAAAGAGCTGTTATCAGTTCAACACAAAAATATATAGCGTTTTTCATTGGCCGAACAGGTGAAAATGTTTACACTTTGACATAATCATGTTACCTAAGTCCACCGTTCCAATGTCCACGTAGAGCTTGGCGCAGAACGAGCCCAGCATGAATCCAAACATCGGTCCCATTATTCCCACCGTCTGTATGAGAGCTGAAGGAAAAGATTTGCTAGTGTAAATATTCAACAAAACTAAAAAATATATAGGAAATAGTGTGAAAATGTACTTGTAAAGTACTTGAAAATGAATTAAAATTTCACAGGAGCACTAATAAATTGACTTATTAATCACTTATTATTAGTTGAAGTTGGGTTTAGGTATTGGGGATTAGGGATTTAGAATAAGATCAGACTTTATAAGTGCTAATAAACAGTTAACATCTCTATTTTTAATACATTTAAGGTTTTAAGTGCACTACAGGAGCACATTCAGTACAAATAAGCATGCGTTAACTTTTTGCTCATAAGAATACAGTATCCACAGAGGTTTATAAGTCAAACGGCAATAAATACAGTGTACAATTAGAAGTAAATAAATAAAAAAATTATTATTATGTAAGTTAATGACATCTTTATGGGCTTGCAGTGTAATTGGCAGCACACAAATAGGCTTAAAGTAGGTGTGCGTCATAAACCATAATGTAATATTTGGACCAGTCATCAGGCGTACCCAGGTAAAAAGCAGTGTTTTCCTCTCTTGAGAAATCGTCCAGGTATGACAAGCCGAGAGGCATGACAGGAGTCTCTCCAATCCCACGAAGCATGTTTCCCAGAAACACAAACAGCCACAGGGAGGAACTGGACGCTTTTTCACACTCTGTAACAATAAAAAAACAACAACGTTACAAAGACAACGTGCAGTATCTACGCAAACACTCAATCTGAATACAACGTTTTTATGGTTTTAAAGTCTGCGTGAACCAGAAGTTACTGTGACTTTTATCTCAGTATGTTTATGTAATAATGAATGTTGGTGTCTAATGAAACTCAATATTGAGTAGAGGGTGGTCATCACAGAACAGAGAGGGAGGGTAGTACTTTATAGCCTGCTTATTACATGGTAACTTGCCACAAAACATAACAATTAGACAAAAATACATTGTCCTGAGCTGTAATAGTTTATAAATTTTTTTATTAAATGCAAAGCTGACAGAAACTAAAACAGCTGATGGAGTATACACTAACCTGCGCATTATTCAGACACTAGATGGAGACAAACAGGCAAAAACACCAAGCTGACAGAAGCTAAAACAGCTGATGGAGTATACACTAACCTGCGCATTATTCAGACACAAGATGGAGACCTACAGTCAAAAACACTGACAGAAACTAAAACAGCTGATGGAGTATACACTAACCTGCGCATTATTCAGACACTAGATGGAGACAAACAGTCAACAACACAAAGCAGACAGACGCTAAAACAGCTGATGGAGTATACACTAACCTGCGCGTTATTCAGACACTAGATGGAGACAAACAGTGAAACACAAAGCTGACAGACACTAAAACAGCTGATGGAGTATACACTAACCTGCGCATTATTCAGACACAAGATGGAGACCTACAGTCAAAAACACTGACAGAAACTAAAACAGCTGATGGAGTATACACTAACCTGCGCATTATTCAGACACTAGATGGAGACAAACAGTGAACAACACAAAGCAGACAGACGCTAAAACAGCTGATGGAGTATACACTAACCTGCGCGTTATTCAGACACTAGATGGAGACAAACAGTCAAAAACACAAAGCTGACAGAAACTAAAACAGCTGATGGAGTATACACTAACCTGCGCATTATTCAGACACAAGATGGCGCCAAACAGTCAAAAACACAAAGCTGACAGAAACTAAAACAGCTGATGGAGTATACACTAACCTGCGCATTATTCAGACACTAGATGGAGACAAACAGTGAAACACAAAGCTGACAGACACTAAAACAGCTGATGGAGTATACACTAACCTGCGCATTATTCAGACACAAGATGGAGACCTACAGTCAAAAACACTGACAGAAACTAAAACAGCTGATGGAGTATACACTAACCTGCGCATTATTCAGACACTAGATGGAGACAAACAGTGAACAACACAAAGCAGACAGACGCTAAAACAGCTGATGGAGTATACACTAACCTGCGCGTTATTCAGACACTAGATGGAGACAAACAGTCAAAAACACAAAAGCTGACAGAAACTAAAACAGCTGATGGAGTATACACTAACCTGCGCATTATTCAGACACAAGATGGCGCCAAACAGTCAAAAACACAAAGCTGACAGAAACTAAAACAGCTGATGGAGTATACACTAACCTGCGCATTATTCAGACACTAGATGGCGCCAAACAGTCAAAAACACAAAGCTGACAGAAACTAAAACAGCTGATGGAGTATACACTAACCTGCGCATTATTCAGACACTAGATGGAGACAAACAGTGAACAACACAAAGCAGACAGACGCTAAAACAGCTGATGGAGTATACACTAACCTGCACATTATTCAGACACAAGATGGAGACAAACAGTCAACAACACAAAGCAGACAGACACTAAAACAGCTGATGGAGTATACACTAACCTGCGCATTATTCAGACACAAGATGGAGACACTAGGCTCGTTTGAGGTGGCCAAAATCTGCGCAGAATCGATCACCGGTGATCACCGCAAGATGCATGCCGGTTAGAAATGTGTCCGAGTTGCGTCCGCCTGGCTCTGATGTCACGCTGACGTGCGCCAAAAAACTCTCGCGATTGCGAGGCGGGTACCTCGGATTGAGCAGTCGGCAGCAGTTGCTCTCAAAAGACTGCGCCCACTAAAAGCATGATGGGAAACGTCTGGCTGACGACACAGCTGAATGCTCATTGGATGAGACTGACAAACTACACGTTATTCCCTATCTTGTTTTTACTAAGATTTGTCCTGGCTTTGTTGTATACCTTTTTTGTATTTTCGTTGATAATGAAAAAAAAGTCATAAAGAGCATCACATATGTTTATTTATTTAGATTTACATGCAAACAAAAACAAAACACACCTTTGTAAAAACATAATGTGACCTATCTAACATAACTAAATGTTACATATAAATAATTAGGATGTGCATGTGCTGTATTTTATTTCTCCCTCAGTTTAAAGTCCTGTTTGTTGTCATTTTCACTTTTTTGTATGTTTGTGTGAATTTTGTATTGTAATTTTTATGCAACGTTATTCCATGAAAGTCAATCCAAAACATGCATATATGCATACATGAGGTAATCAGACTGTTTTGCCATTATGCCTATGCTTCATCTTTGTGTGGTTTCATTAGAGAAAGGGCTGTAGTAAAGAAAACAAACACACACACACACACACATGTATGTGAAGTCAAAAGTAATGTTTAATAGATCAAGAACATGTTCCCGGTATTTCCTACAGCCTATAGTTTTTATTCTGGAGAAAGTCTTAGGCTGTTTATTTTAGTCTGGCTGGAGTGAAAGCTGTTTATAGTCCTAATAAACATGTCAATATATTTAGCCCCTTTATAATTTCTTTATGTTTGCAGAACAAAGCACTGTTGTCCAATGGCTTTCCTCATTTTTCTTTAACATAATTAATCTATAGTGAACTCTTTAAATTGCACTTTAGGCTGAAGACTAGTATCTTGCAAAAAAAAAACTGTATGTAAAATATATAATATATTACTGTCATCATGGCAAACACTAGAAACAAAGAGTTAGTAAAATTTAGTTTATAAAACTGTTGAAAACAAAATCTGTTAAACAGCATTTTACATATTTGATGCAATAACATTTCTTTAAACTTCACAAGAGGGCTTATAATTTTGTCTTTAGTTGTATTTCCCTTTATACCTTCTAATGCCCTCTATAGAAAGTCTGAAATGACTATAGAAATGGATCACTTGTTCAATAAAATGCCAAATTCTAGGGACATTCCTAGCGAAACAAAACAATAAACAAACATTTGTCATGACCTGTTACTCAAAAGCATCTTGCTATAGTTACTTAATTTATAAAATAGCCAAATGAGATATCTTGAAAGCTTTCTTGCTGTATAAGCTGTTTATTTTGACATTCTTTTAACATTTACCACTGTTGAATATACAGATTTATATTTTAAATAAACCTTTTTAAGTAATGAGCTGTTCATCTTCTGTGATTGTGACCATCTTTTTGTAAAAACAGTGATATTTCAATTGCATCCACTCCCACATTAAAAAATACTATAGTAATTTATAGGAATACTGTAGTGTTTTTGAACCATATTATAAAAATAGCCTATTTAAATTCTATAGTTGCTCTGGTATCACAACAACTAAACATAACCCAATACTGAAAAAACATGTTCAAAAACACTAAAATATTTACTATAAATCACCATAGCATTTTTTCATGAGGTCATTCGTCCGCGATAGAAAACGCGAACGCGATCTCCGCCACTGACGTTTCCAGGTGGCAAAACGGCGAGATTCCGGAGGTGTCCGACTTCTGATGTATTTTTTGAGCCCTCCTCTTACTGCAGCTGCCTGCTCTCGTCTACAATGCAGTCAAGGCGAGGCGCACCTCAAACGAGCCTAAACAGTCAAAAACACAAAGCTGACAGAAACTAAAACAGCTGATGGAGTATACACTAACCTGCGCATTATTCAGACACAAGATGGAGACAAACAGTCAAAATAACAAAGCTGACAGAAACTAAAACAGCTGATGGAGTATACACTAACCTGCGCATTATTCAGACACAAGATGGAGACAAACAGTCAAAATAACAAAGCTGACAGAAACTAAAACAGCTGATGGAGTATACACTAACCTGCGCATTATTCAGACACTAGATGGCGCCAAACAGTCAAAAACACAAAGCTGACAGAAACTAAAACAGCTGATGGAGTATACACTAACCTGCACATTATTCAGACACAAGATGGAGACAAACAGTCAAAAACACAAAGCTGACAGAAACTAAAACAGCTGATGGAGTATATACTAACCTGCTCATTATTCAGACACAAGATGGAGACAAACAGTCAAAAACACAAAGCTGACAGAAACTAAAACAGCTGATGGAGTATACACTAACCTGCACATTATTCAGACACAAGATGGCGCCAAACAGTCAAAAACACAAAGCTGACAGAAACTAAAACAGCTGATGGAGTATACACTAACCTGCGCATTATTCAGACACTAGATGGAGACAAACAGTCAAAAACACAAAGCTGACAGAAACTAAAACAGCTGATGGAGTATACACTAACCTGCGCATTATTCAGACACTAGATGGAGACAAACAGTCAAAAACACAAAGCTGACAGAAACTAAAACAGCTGATGGAGTATACACTAACCTGAGCATTATTCAGACACTAGATGGAGACAAACAGTCAAAAACACAAAGCTGACAGACACTAAAACAGCTGATGGAGTATACACTAACCTGAGCATTATTCAGACACTAGATGGAGACAAACAGTCAAAAACACAAAGCTGACAGAAACGAAAACAGCTGATGGAGTATACACTAACCTGCACATTATTCAGACACGAGATGGAGACAAACAGTCAAAAACACAAAGCTGACAGAAACTAAAACAGCTGATGGAGTATACACTAACCTGCGCATTATTCAGACACAAGATGGCGCCAAACAGTCAAAAACACAAAGCTGACAGAAACTAAAACAGCTGATGGAGTATACACTAACCTGCGCATTATTCAGACACAAGATGGAGACAAACAGTCAAAAACACAAAGCTGACAGACACTAAAACAGCTGATGGAGTATACACTAACCTGCGCATTATTCAGACACAAGATGGCGCCAAACAGTCAAAAACACAAAGCTGACAGAAACTAAAACAGCTGATGGAGTATACACTAACCTGCGCATTATTCAGACACTAGATGGAGACAAACAGTCAAAAACACAAAGCTGACAGAAACTAAAACAGCTGATGGAGTATACACTAACCTGAGCATTATTCAGACACTAGATGGAGACAAACAGTCAAAAACACAAAGCTGACAGACACTAAAACAGCTGATGGAGTATACACTAACCTGAGCATTATTCAGACACTAGATGGAGACAAACAGTCAAAAACACAAAGCTGACAGAAACGAAAACAGCTGATGGAGTATACACTAACCTGCACATTATTCAGACACGAGATGGAGACAAACAGTCAAAAACACAAAGCTGACAGAAACTAAAACAGCTGATGGAGTATACACTAACCTGCGCATTATTCAGACACAAGATGGCGCCAAACAGTCAAAAACACAAAGCTGACAGAAACTAAAACAGCTGATGGAGTATACACTAACCTGCGCATTATTCAGACACAAGATGGAGACAAACAGTCAAAAACACAAAGCTGACAGACACTAAAACAGCTGATGGAGTATACACTAACCTGCGCATTATTCAGACACTAGAAGGAGACAAACAGTCAAAAACACAAAGCTGACAGAAACTAAAACAGCTGATGGAGTATACACTAACCTGCGCATTATTCAGACACTAGAAGGAGACAAACAGTCAAAAACACAAAGCTGACAGAAACTAAAACAGCTGATGGAGTATACACTAACCTGCGCATTATTCAGACACTAGATGGAGACAAACAGTCAAAAACACAAAGCTGACAGACACTAAAACAGCTGATGGAGTATACACTAACCTGCGCATTATTCAGACACAAGATGGCGCCAAACAGTCAAAAACACAAAGCTGACAGAAACTAAAACAGCTGATGGAGTATACACTAACCTGCGCATTATTCAGACACAAGATGGAGACAAACAGTCAAAAACACAAAGCTGACAGACACTAAAACAGCTGATGGAGTATACACTAACCTGCGCATTATTCAGACACTAGAAGGAGACAAACAGTCAAAAACACAAAGCTGACAGAAACTAAAACAGCTGATGGAGTATACACTAACCTGCGCATTATTCAGACACTAGATGGCGCCAAACAGTCAAAAACACAAAGCTGACAGAAACTAAAACAGCTGATGGAGTATACACTAACCTGCGCATTATTCAGACACTAGAAGGAGACAAACAGTCAAAAACACAAAGCTGACAGACACTAAAACAGCTGATGGAGTATACACTAACCTGCGCATTATTCAGACACTAGATGGAGACAGTCAAAAACACAAAGCTGACAGAAACTAAAACAGCTGATGGAGTATACACTAACCTGCGCATTATTCAGACACAAGATGGCGACAAACAGTCAAAAACACAAAGCTGACAGAAACTAAAACAGCTGATGGAGTATACACTAACCTGCGCATTATTCAGACACAAGATGGAAACAAACAGTCAAAAACACAAAGCTGACAGACACTAAAACAGCTGATGGAGTATACACTAACCTGAGCATTATTCAGACACGAGATGGAGACAACAGTCAAAAACACAAAGCTGACAGAAACTAAAACAGCTGATGGAGTATACACTAACCTGAGCATTATTCAGACACTAGATGGAGACAAACAGTCAAAAACACAAAGCTGACAGAAACGAAAACAGCTGATGGAGTATACACTAACCTGCACATTATTCAGACACGAGATGGAGACAAACAGTCAAAAACACAAAGCTGACAGAAACTAAAACAGCTGATGGAGTATACACTAACCTGCGCATTATTCAGACACAAGATGGCGCCAAACAGTCAAAAACACAAAGCTGACAGAAACTAAAACAGCTGATGGAGTATACACTAACCTGCGCATTATTCAGACACAAGATGGAGACAAACAGTCAAAAACACAAAGCTGACAGACACTAAAACAGCTGATGGAGTATACACTAACCTGCGCATTATTCAGACACAAGATGGCGCCAAACAGTCAAAAACACAAAGCTGACAGAAACTAAAACAGCTGATGGAGTATACACTAACCTGCGCATTATTCAGACACTAGATGGAGACAAACAGTCAAAAACACAAAGCTGACAGAAACTAAAACAGCTGATGGAGTATACACTAACCTGAGCATTATTCAGACACTAGATGGAGACAAACAGTCAAAAACACAAAGCTGACAGACACTAAAACAGCTGATGGAGTATACACTAACCTGAGCATTATTCAGACACTAGATGGAGACAAACAGTCAAAAACACAAAGCTGACAGAAACGAAAACAGCTGATGGAGTATACACTAACCTGCACATTATTCAGACACGAGATGGAGACAAACAGTCAAAAACACAAAGCTGACAGAAACTAAAACAGCTGATGGAGTATACACTAACCTGCGCATTATTCAGACACAAGATGGCGCCAAACAGTCAAAAACACAAAGCTGACAGAAACTAAAACAGCTGATGGAGTATACACTAACCTGCGCATTATTCAGACACAAGATGGAGACAAACAGTCAAAAACACAAAGCTGACAGAAACTAAAACAGCTGATGGAGTATACACTAACCTGCGCATTATTCAGACACTAGAAGGAGACAAACAGTCAAAAACACAAAGCTGACAGAAACTAAAACAGCTGATGGAGTATACACTAACCTGCGCATTATTCAGACACTAGAAGGAGACAAACAGTCAAAAACACAAAGCTGACAGAAACTAAAACAGCTGATGGAGTATACACTAACCTGCGCATTATTCAGACACTAGATGGAGACAAACAGTCAAAAACACAAAGCTGACAGACACTAAAACAGCTGATGGAGTATACACTAACCTGCGCATTATTCAGACACAAGATGGCGCCAAACAGTCAAAAACACAAAGCTGACAGAAACTAAAACAGCTGATGGAGTATACACTAACCTGCGCATTATTCAGACACAAGATGGAGACAAACAGTCAAAAACACAAAGCTGACAGACACTAAAACAGCTGATGGAGTATACACTAACCTGTGCATTATTTAGACACTAGAATGAGACAAACAGTCAAAAACACAAAGCTGACAGAAACTAAAACAGCTGATGGAGTATACACTAACCTGCGCATTATTCAGACACTAGATGGCGCCAAACAGTCAAAAACACAAAGCTGACAGAAACTAAAACAGCTGATGGAGTATACACTAACCTGCGCATTATTCAGACACTAGAAGGAGACAAACAGTCAAAAACACAAAGCTGACAGACACTAAAACAGCTGATGGAGTATACACTAACCTGCGCATTATTCAGACACTAGATGGAGACAGTCAAAAACACAAAGCTGACAGAAACTAAAACAGCTGATGGAGTATACACTAACCTGCGCATTATTCAGACACAAGATGGCGACAAACAGTCAAAAACACAAAGCTGACAGAAACTAAAACAGCTGATGGAGTATACACTAACCTGCGCATTATTCAGACACAAGATGGAAACAAACAGTCAAAAACACAAAGCTGACAGACACTAAAACAGCTGATGGAGTATACACTAACCTGCACATTATTCAGACACGAGATGGAGACAAACAGTCAAAAACACAAAGCTGACAGACACTAAAACAGCTGATGGAGTATACACTAACCTGAGCATTATTCAGACACTAGATGGAGACAAACAGTCAAAAACACAAAGCTGACAGAAACTAAAACAGCTGATGGAGTATACACTAACCTGCGCATTATTCAGACACAAGATGGCGCCAAACAGTCAAAAACACAAAGCTGACAGAAACTAAAACAGCTGATGGAGTATACACTAACCTGCGCATTATTCAGACACAAGATGGAGACAAACAGTCAAAAACACAAAGCTGACAGACACTAAAACAGCTGATGGAGTATACACTAACCTGCGCATTATTCAGACACTAGAAGGAGACAAACAGTCAAAAACACAAAGCTGACAGAAACTAAAACAGCTGATGGAGTATACACTAACCTGCGCATTATTCAGACACTAGAAGGAGACAAACAGTCAAAAACACAAAGCTGACAGACACTAAAACAGCTGATGGAGTATACACTAACCTGCGCATTATTCAGACACTAGATGGAGACAGTCAAAAACACAAAGCTGACAGAAACTAAAACAGCTGATGGAGTATACACTAACCTGCGCATTATTCAGACACAAGATGGCGACAAACAGTCAAAAACACAAAGCTGACAGAAACTAAAACAGCTGATGGAGTATACACTAACCTGCACATTATTCAGACACTAGATGGAGACAAACAGTCAAAAACACAAAGCTGACAGACACTAAAACAGCTGATGGAGTATACACTAACCTGCGCATTATTCAGACACTAGATAAAGACAAACAGTCAAAAACACAAAGCTGACAGAAACTAAAACAGCTGATGGAGTATACACTAACCTGCGCATTATTCAGACACAAGATGGCGCCAAACAGTCAAAAACACAAAGCTGACAGACACTAAAACAGCTGATGGAGTATACACTAACCTGTGCATTATTCAGACACTAGATGGCGCCAAACAGTCATAAAAACGTGGCATGACAGACAAGCAAATACATATGAATGTGGTTGCAAGTATATTAATGTGAATGTTTTCACTGATGGTCAAGCTGATTTGAAGTTACTGGATGAGCCTGTGTTATTTAGAGGTTTTTATCTGGGAATAACATACCTTGGAATGTTGCGACTGACCAATCAGAATCAAGTATTCCAGACTGCCGTGTAAAAAATAAGGCATAACTTCATAATTCAGAGTTTCATTGTAAATAAACAAAGCTGAAACAGTCAGCAATATGGAGGGGAAAATGGAAATGACAAACAATAAAAACAAATAGCATACATCAGAAAAGTTACATTAATAAATTACACATTTTATTAAAAATAATGGTCAATTAATGGATCAACTTATCAAATCTTATTCACTTTTTCTTCTTGAATCTCACATTTACATTTTTTTTTCATCTGATCAACCTTAAACGTCACTTTAAGAAAGCGCAGATCTATATGAAAGCATTTGATTGGTTGCCTAACTGTTTATGCTCATTTAAGACCGATTTAGATCTTTTTAGTTTAAACACACCAAGATGGACATGTTTACATATTATTATGTATGTTTTCCGGTTTAAACACTTCATCATTATGGAGGACATCTGATGAAAATGGAAAGAAATCAACCCAGGCTCATTCTGAAAACGTAGTCCTGTGGACGTTTCTGGAGACCGCGAATTACGTAGTCGGAGATACGTATGACTGCTTTTCATTTTTTAAGCGAACGCTACGGGGCGGTATGACGGCGTTCCTTTTGCCGCTTACCGGCTGACCGCTTACCGTCTGACCGCTTACCTCCGTGTGGAGGCCTTTCCCGCCGCAACCAGTTTGTCCGTTTAGCTTGTCATGTACGCCGGCGGACTTGAGACGCAGAGAGGAATTGACCACGACGACGATGACCGGGTTCGAGTCCGGGGAAGAGCGGTTCCAGAAATCAGGTAAGACAAAAACAGAATCCAATAAATAAAATGAACGAGTGGACAAAATCACGTGGTAAAAATCAGACGAGGGCTTTTTTGTTTCTGGACGGTTTTTGCAAACCGTTGGTTGGGTTTTGGGAAGTATGTGGGTGGGCGGGTCAATCGGTAAAATTGGTTGAGTTTAGGGAAGGAGGAGGGTGGGTCAGTCGATTGGCCATTCGCCCAGTCAATCATTAAGTCAGACAGACGGACGATCGACAGCGACCTCTGGTGGTTTTACGCGAGAACAGCGCGGGAGCAAAAGGCACTCACGACATACGAAAAAGCGCACGCAGCAGCCAAAAGCTGCAAAAATACGTACCTCCCGGGACGTATTTCGCGGTCTACAGAAACGTCCACAGGACTACGTTTTCAGAATGAGCCTAGGTTGAAAGAAATAGACGCTTTAATAGAAAGAAAGGAAATGCTGCCATTTTTAAAGTCATTTCCGAGTGCTTTTATGCCTAAATATAACGATTATAACAATTATATAATAATATAATAATAATTGAGATACTGCCACCTTTCATCGAAAGATTCAAAATACGGGATGAATACGGGAAAATACTTAAACGAGATAGAAGAGTAAAATATGGGAGAATTCTCCCCAAAATAGTAAAATTGACAGGTATAGAAGGTGGAGCTTTCTTTTGCGCATCAATCGATCATAGCAAACTAACGGTAAGAGGTTCGTGGTTTAGACTATTGATATACAGTTGCTATGAAAGCTCTCAAGTTGACGTCAACAGAAGAATCGTGACTTCAAATGCGAAAGCGGATGGTCATACTTTGAAGATTACCAAAGCATTTATTTTTAACTGGATTAAACTTGCACATATTAATTATTCACCTTAAGAATACCATTCCTAATTAGCCAAATAAACGGTGCAAATTATGACTCTTTAAAACACCAGCTCGGATTTCGTAGTGACTCTCGTTTTTTTCAAAAATGCGACAACATTGAACCATGAGACTTCAGTCGTAGACTTTAGCGTTCCTCCAAATCTTTTCGTCGAGTTGTTCACAATACTTTTGCGCATGTCCACAGAATTCGCCACACCAATTCTCTGTGCAACTTAGTCAAATGTGTCAACTTTTTAGCTGCAGCTAACATTTGCAGTCTCATGCTGTGTTCACACCAGACGCGGCACGTGCGAAATTGCACTATTCACACGTAAATAGAACATTTTGAGTTTTACTTGCTTCATCCGCCCGTCAAATTCACTTAATTCGCGCGTCAAGTTCACTTTAGAATAGACACAGATTCGCGTCATGGGCAGGGCTTCTGTCTGTCTTAATGGCTAACATGGATTTTATTATGATAGTAGCTGTGTTTATGTGCTTTAGGAAGGCTGAAAAACAGTGTAGATTCGTTCGCCGCCATGTCTGAGTCCATTAGTTTCTTTCAGAGGTGCACCTAGCTCTGTGAGCTTATCAACGCTTCCAGAAACTGTACCTGGATGATGAAGGCTTTCAGCGGTGCTTCAGACTGAGCCGAGCCTCGTTTGATGAGCTGTTGTCCGGTGTCGACAGGAAGATTTCCCCTCGGGACACCAACAACAGGCACTACATCATAATCACGGCCCCACAAAAGCAAGGTCCTGATTGGTTAACGAGCGAATTGCGTATTAAGTCAAACGTCAAATGCGCAAAATGTTCAACTCGCTTGAATCGTGTCATGCGCGTTGCGCAATTCACGTCATTTGTACCGTACCATTCACGCAAATTGCGCCGCAGGATGTCTATTCGTATCTTTGCATTGACCTAACATGTAAATCGCGCATGTTTGACGCTTCATCCTCGTCTGGTGTGAATGCAGCATCAGCCTTCAGGTGCTAAGGACGTTTTTCTCCTATAGTCGCATATTTTGGTTTGTCTGGTACAAAAGCAGTAGCATGAATGCTAAAAGTTTTAAAATCAAAGTGAAAACGTCCACAAAAAGACTCACCCCCTTCATGTTTACAACTACAAGCGCAGTCGTTTAGAGATAATGATGTTGGAATTCACCAGTATTTTGGAATTAAGAGTAAAGAGTAAATCAAAAGTGCTTTTTTTCGAGAAATTTACGGAACGTCCTCTTCTGTTCGTACAGCAAATTTTAGAATTTTTCGGTAAAGTCGTTCCAGAAGTTTTGACCACATTACTATGAAAGGGGATTTTATTACAAAACAGAACACATGTAGTTGTTCTGAAAAATACGTTGTTACTGCACTTTGCCTTTTTGATTGTCGAACTGCACGTATGATCCGCAACACAACTAATTTTCGCATATGCATTCGTGTCTTTGCATTGACTTATCATGTAAATCGTGAGCGATTGACGCTTCATTCGCGTCTAGTGTGAATGCAGCATTGGTCTTCAGGTGCTAGCGACAACGTTTTTCTCCTATAGTCGAATAAATTGGATTGTCTAGGACAAAAGCAGTATCATAAATCATTAAGTTTTAAATAAAAGTGAAAACGTCAACAAAAAGACTCAGCCCCTTCATGTTTACAACTACAAGTGCAGTCGTTTAGAGCTAATTTCCAGATATTGATGTCAGAATTTACCAGTACTTTGGAATCATGTGTAAATGGTGCTTTTCTGGAAATGTACGTAACGTCCTCTTCTGTGAGTACAGCAAATTTTTGAATTTTTCGGTAAAGTCGTTCCAGAAATTTTGACCACATTACTGTGTGAAAGGGGCTTTTATCACGAAACAGAACACATGTAGTTGTTCAGCAAAATACGTTGTTACTGCACTTTGCCTTTTTGAGTGTCGAACTGCACGCATGATCCAGCATCTGCACCCCCAAGGTTAGATTTCAAGACGTATCGATTACATAGAAGCGAATCAAAGTCAACAAAGGTGGCTTCCAAAAAAGTTCAGAGTTCAGAAATGAGAAGCAGAATGTGAGTGACAGGTCAGTGCCGCAAGGGATTATGGGTATAGAACAATCATATTACAAGCCAAACAGCAATAATGATTTCCCAGCTCAACTTTCCAAACTTGAACGTTGCTGTCTTGTCAAATGTAACCTCAATTTTAGAATGAAACAGTACAAAAGGGTACGGTCAATAAAGTGTACTGTATATTTTTTAAATAACTACCAAACGTCACTTTTGTACAATCCGTTTTACTGAATATGTGGATAATATGAATACTATATAATAAAAAAAAATATGACTAATAGCTAAGCTGTATGAATTTGCTCAAATAATTCATTTTTGTTCGATTTTCTATTTTATTTATTAATTTGTTTTTACCAAATTCTTAATTGACTTTAGTCTCTTTTAGCTAATTACTGACTAATTTGTATTTCATAATTTGTTTTGAACAACTATTTTGACATATTCTTGGCTAAATTTATCAACGCAATCTCACGGCAATTCGTAACTTTTTGATTTAGTGGCTTATTCGTATGAATTCGTACGATCTAATTCGTACAAATTAGTACGATTTGCTCATCACCCAATGACGGTTGGAGTTAGGGGTGGGGTTAGGTGCCACGCCTCCTTTTTAAAATCGTACATTTTCGTACGACTGAACTCGTACGAATTCGTACGAATTAGCCACTAAACTGACAAAACTTAAAATACTTACATTTCCTCGTGAGATCAGGCTGAAATTTATACGAATGCGCACAGTGTTTTTACATTTTGTATGTTTTCTTTTTAGCAAATGGGTCGCTAATGTATTTCATCTCATCTGTATACATTTGTACAATCTGGCTTTGCATAAAAAGGTGGCTAATTCATACAAATTATCATTTATAAATCTCATTTATTGCGATATATGAACATACAAAGAGTTTAGATGCAAAAACCTCTAAGTGCCGTCAGACATTTCAATCAAAAATGAACATTTTTCTAGGCCTCCTCTGTTTATGTTGAGTTATTTCACTTTGAAGACCACGAAAAGGACTTATTCTTTGGCATAAAAGTGAAATTACTGAACCTTCATACAGGAGCCTGATAAAAATGCTCAGTTTAGATATTTTTTAGACGGCATTTAGAGGTTTTTGCATCTAAACATTTGAACATATATGTACATTTTTGTAATTCCAATAGTTGAAAAAATAAATATACTGTATGTAAATTGCCGTTTTTGCAATATTTTTAAATATATGTAGCATATACTGTATGACATATTTTATGATATCTATATATATATATATATATATATATATATATATTTTTTTTTTTTAATTTATTTATTTTTTTAATTTATTTTTTTTTGTGTGAAATCTAAACATAAACATATATATATATATATATATAATTAATGTAATTTTCATACTGCCATATATCAGATTTCTATAATGGACTATAATAGTTTATAATATAAATTATTGATGTTTAACAAAGTCAAATTATATATACAGTATATACAGTTGAAGTCAGAATTATTAGCCCCCCCTGTTTATTTTTTTCCCAAATTTCTGTTTAACGCAGAGCAGATTTCTTCAACACATTTCTAATCATAATAGTTTTAATAACTCATCTCTAATAACTGATTTTATCTTTGCCATGATGACAGTAAATAATATTTGACTAGATATTTTTCATTCTTCTATACAGCTTAATGTGACATTTAAAGGCTTAACTAGGTTAATTAGGTTAACTAGGCAGGTTAGGGGAATTAGGCAAGTTATTGTATAATGATGGTTTGCTCTGTAGACTATCGAGAAAAAAATGTAGCTTAAAGGGGCTAATAATATTGACCTTAAAATGGTTCTTAAAAAACTAAAAACTGCTTTTATTCTAGCCGAAATAAAACAAATAAGACTTTCTCCAGAAGAAAAAATATTATCAGACATACTGTGAAATTTTCTTTGCTCTGTTAAACATCATTTGGGAAATATTTAAAACAGAAAAAAAAACAAAAAAACAAAACAAAGAGGGGCTAATAATCCTGACTTCAACTATATATATATTGAAATAATAATAATATTATAATAAAAACATTTTATAAAACATTATAATATACAATAATACAAAATAAAATATTTATATTTTATAACAACATCATATAATATTTAAACTAAATATAACATTGAAAAACAAACTTGATTCAATGCAAAGAAGACGAGTTAATAAACTAGCGACCTTATCAATGAGCAGCATACGATGGCCCCGCGAGTTTATTATCATTGTGAAAATATAGTTTATGTTGCAGTCTGCGGCTGAATCTCTTATCTGAGGTATTTTCAGGGTCAGGGCTGAACTGCTTACCTGCTTGAGACTCCACTGTAGGAATCTCATTATCTTGTGCAAGACTTGCGTTCGTAAGGCACGGCAGAATATTCTCTGTACCGTTTACTGAGGCCGAGAAATGAGAAATCGTCGACTCGTATTTGTACCTGCGGACAACAAATACACGTTAAATCCATAATATTAGTCATTTAGCAGACACTTATGTCTAAAGTGACTTACAATTAAGGAGGCATTCATAGATTCAACAAGGCAATACACACAACAAGTGCTAATTATACAAAGGAACTGTAATGCTGTGTTCACACCAGACATGGCATGCGCGAATAAATCACGATATTCGCATGTAAATAGTTGCGTGAACATTTGCGTCAAATTCACTACACAATAGACGTGGATTTGTGTCATGGCCAGGGCTTTTGACTGCCTGGTGACTCTAGTTTCATTGCTAAATGGCTAACATGGATTTTATTGAGAGAGTAGCTGTACTTTATGTGCTTTAGGAAGGCTGAAAAATAGCGTAGATTCATTCGGCGCTGTGTCTGAGTCCACTAGATCCTTTTAGAGGTGCACCCAGCTCTGAGTTCATCAATTCCTCCAGAAACTGTACCTGGATGATGGAGGCTTTCAGCGGTGCTTCAGACTGAGCCGAGCCCAGTTCGTAGTCGGCAGGAGGATTTCCCCTTGAGACACCAACAACAGGCACTACGTCATAATCATCCATACTAGAGCAAGCTCCTGATTGGTTAACGCAGTGCGAATGTCCGCAGATTTTCTAACCTGAGCAAATCGCTCATTAAGTGTGTCAGATGTTCATTCATTCATGCTTCATTCGCGTGAATCGCGTCATTTGCCGAATTATGCCGCAGGATGTCTATTCGTAACATGTAAATCACTCGCGCTTCATCCGCATCTGGTGTGAACACACATTCAGCGCTCAGAGAATTAAGTGCTAGAGTTAGGAGGGGGGAGTGTTTTTATATAGAGAGAGAAGAGCGTTTCTACAGGTGGTTTGTCAAGCCCACTCACCTGTGTGAGGCACAATCTAATGTTTTTTACATTTGCATGATTTTTTTTAGGAGATATGGAGTGATTCTAAGATCTTGTGCAAGTGTAGATGAAAGAGTGTGTATTCTACAGGTGGTTTGTTAAGCCCACCTGTGTGAGACTAAGAATCGCATAATATTTTGAGGTTGTTGTGTGGTGTGGTGGGGGGGGGGGGGGGGGGGGGGTGGGGGGGGGGGGGGGGGGGGGGGGGGGAGAATCAGCTTTTCTCCCATGGTGGACGTCAACACTGAAAAGGCTGTGCGACTGCCACAAGGGGGCGTATTCCGACAGTCGTGTCTAAATGTCCCGCGACAGCACTACACGCCGCGGTAGTGGTCACTTTGAACTGTCACCCACATGAAGAAACTGACCTTAGGTAAATGTTCAAATATCTTAATACTCGCATAAACTTACTGTCCTTGGAAGAAATGTGGCATCGCTGTTATGAAGGATCCTGCGGACATGACTAAACATCCAGCTGCTATCAGCCGTGGCCTGTGAAGCTTAGCACCAAAGTAACTCACGAAAGCGATTACAAACAGATTACCTGAAAAGAAGAAGGAAATGGAGTTCTGTTAGAATCCTACTCATTCAAGAGCACAAAGACAGAGATATAGGCTGCGCACGAAATCGCATACTTCAATACTATATAGTACACTAAAATCAGTATGCGCGCCGAGTAGTATGTCCGAATTTATAGAATTCGAAAGTCAGTATGCGAGAAGTACCTAGAGGATGTACTACTTCCGGCGAGATTCTATAGTGCGCATTGTATATACGCTATGCTATCCCATGATGCCCCGCAAGAGAATTTATGAATAGGAGTGAAGCGACGCAACTCACGTGATCATGACAAAACGTAGGACGTACGAGTTCCATTCATACTGCTCACGTTCATACTGTATAGAACGCACTTTTCTAACGGCCGAGTAGTACGCTTAAATTCAAATGCAGTAGGCGGTTTCGGACGCAGCCACGGAGTTGAAGACCCAATGTGATATTGTAGTTATTTTTCAAAACGTTAACAGAGCAAGCGGGGTTTTTTTTTTCTTATGGAAAAAGTTTTATTCATTCTAGTTCGGCTCGAATTTATATTTCATATATTTTTTCTATGAATGCTTATTAAATTATGTCCAATATTCTTTTCCCTTCATTTCATAGCTTCTGCGCTGCTTCCAGAAGTGTTTGTTTATATTATATTTATACAGTTTTTAACCAATCATATTTCAGCATTTGTGTTGCCGGGGTTAACGAAAATCTGCTTTGTGGTCTTTAGAATTTACAATGCAGGTGTATGTAGCAATATATAATTGCCAATGAATCTTCTGCTTTAACCAATCAGAATTGACTATGACGTATTAAATCATTAAGAGACTTGTATTTCAGTATGTTGCTATATTTACAACTGAAACGGAATATTGAGTAGGGGGCGGGGCTTTCTTTTTACGCATCATTCCCTCATAGCAAACTAATGGTTAAAGGGGATATTAATATGCTATGGAAGCCTTCGGGTTGACGTCAACAGAAAGACCTCTACTCCAAACGCGGAAACAAACGCTGGGATTTTGATTAAAGATTACCAAAACAAACACATTTTTCCGAATTAATTATTCCCCAACATTAATTATTAACAATGTGAGCTAGCGAAACGAACATTGTAATTTCAAGTAGACTTGAAGATTGAAACTTTCGCTAACTTTAGGTAAAGGTAAGAAGAGTGTATAAAAATTGTAAATTTATAATATGGATTGCGGTTTAGAGCGTGCCGTTATATGAAGCGTTAATGTTCGTGGCTTTCATTAAAGCCCAAAGTGTGTGATTTCGATTCTCACCGATTTCAAAACTTCCATCGATGAATCCGACTAGTGAGCTGGGGACGTCAAAACGCCTCTCGATCTGCGTGACGGAGCTCTTCATGTAGCTGCCCTGAAAGGCTTTGGCAAAAAACACAAAGCACATGGCAGCCAAAAACATCTGAAACACACACACATACACACATTAGGCTGACATTTCATGTAAGTAAAAAAAAAAAAAAAAAACACCCATGTTATCCTACGGTACGATATTCGAATGAGGAAACGTAACTATTTTACGTATTCTTCGAAAAGTGGCTAATTCGTACAAATTCATACAATGTTATTCGTATAAAAATGTATGATTTTTAAAAGGAGGCACCTCTAACCCTCATTATTATTAAAAATGTAGGAATGAGATTATACGAATTAGCCACAAAATCAATAAGTTACGAATTGCCGTGAACTACCACGGGGCGTAGTCTTCGGCCCTTTCATTTTCTCTCTTTACTCAGTTGTTTAAGCCACAATCTAAAACAATTTTCCCAATATTTGTACTACTATCAGTTGTTAGCTGTATGTTCACCGTCCACTGGTTAACCATTAACCAGTAAACGCTGTAGTGTGGGTCAGAAGCCGTGCCATTGATTGGTTTAAGGAAGCACACCAATCATCAACTACCATTAAATCTCTCACACCGGTCCAGATATTGCGCTTTAAAGGGACTCATTTCCTCCAACGTGATAAGGGGAAAAGTGATTTCCTGATAAAATGATTTTGGGAATGCGAGTATCCCCATGGTGTGACATGTTTTGTTTGTTTTGCTTTATTGCATTTTTGGATAAGACTTGTAAACCATCCAAAATGAATCATTTGCTCACACTTTTGTCTCTACACACCCTAAAAATGCTTATTATGATGGTCTCTTATTGGATATTCTCTTGATTTTAACTAATTCTCATAAAAATAGTGTGAGGGTTAGGATTGGTGTTTAAATAAATGAATGAATAAATAATAAATAACTAAATTTATTACAATTTCTGCGCAAAATATACAATGATATTGCAAGTATTCATAGGAATTTGCAACCAATTCACAAATAAACAAGACAACTACAATAGAAACTTCATGACTTAGTCAAAGTTACATCGCCATCTACTGGCATGGCATGCATGATACAGCAATTTGAGTCGTAATCTCAGATTTAACGACTAAAATTAAAGATAAAGAAACGTTTTAAATAAAATGTTGAACTTTTTAAGTTTGCATCTCATTACATTCGACAACAAAGTATAAATCATGTTGTAAACAAATAATGCTAAATGAGTTTTATTTATTAAATTTTTACATTTTATCTTAGTTGATTAAATATTAATATTTTATTTTCAATTTATTTCTACATTTTTTAAATTATTTTATCATGTTGTAAACAAATAATACGAAGTTTAATTTAATTTAATTTAATTCTTTTATTTATTTTATTAGTTTTATCCAATAATGCTAAATAAGTTATTTACTTTAATATTGAGTTTTATTTATTTATTTATTTTATTTTTCTCACGTTGTAAACAAATAATGCGAAGTAACATTTATTTAATTAAATTTTGTATTAAATTTGATCTTAATTCATTTTATTGTTATTTTTTATTTCGGTTTTTTATTTCATTATTTTCCCACATTGTAAATAAATAAAGCTAAATACATTTAATTTTATCATAATTTATTTAATATTTTATTATTTTATTTCATTTTATTATATTTTATTTAATGTTATGTTTTGTTTTATATTATTTAGTTTATTTTAAAAATGTAAGTCGTTTTTTTGTTTTTTATATTATATCTTAATTATTTTTATTTTATAATTTTTTTCACGTTGTAAACAAATAATATTTTAAAGTTTTATTTTTTTTTATATATATAAAATTTTATCTTAATTTATTTTATTTATTTTAGTTAATTTCATTTTATTAAATTTAATTTTTTTAATATTTAATTTTATGTTTCAAAATGTTATATTTTATTTTATATTATTTTATTTTAATTTTTTTTATAAAAATGTTACATTTTTATGTTATTTTTAAACGAACATTTGCTTAAATTATTATATATTTTTTTATTATTTAATTTTTTTATTATTTTTTATAATTTCTCACATTGTAAACAAATAATGCTTACTATTATATTTTATCTTCATTTATTCTTTATTTTAGTTCATTTCAGTTCATTTCTTTTTATAAAGTTTTATATTTTATTTAATATTTAATTTCATTTAATGCTATATTTTATTTTATATCATTTGTATTCTATTATAAAAATGTTAAATATTTTCGTTATTTTTAAATGTAAATTGGCTTAATTCTATATTATATTTAATTTTAATTATTATTTTTTTCTCACATTGTAAACAAAAAATGCTAAGTTTTATTTAATTTAATATTATATTTTATCTTCATTTATTTTATATTTTATTTTTTTAATTTTAGTTAATTTCCTTTTATTAAATTTTATATTTTATTTAATATTTAATTTTATAAAATTTTAATTTTTATTATAAAAATTGCTTAATTTTATATTAGATTTCATTTTAATTATAATTTTTTAAATTTAATATTATTATATTCCTCACGTTGTAAACAAATAATGCTGAATACATTTTGTTTAATTTAATATTATATTTTATCTTCATTTATTTCATCATTTTATTTTAGTTCATTTTATTATATTTTATATTTCATTAAATATAAAATTGTATTTAATGTTATATTTTATATCATTTTTATTTTATTATAAAAACTGTTGAATAATTTTATGTTATTTTTAACGCAAATTGGCTTAATTTTTATATTATATTAAAAAATTTTATTTTTAAATTTTGTTTATTTTATTATTTTTTGTTTTATTATTTTTTGTTATTTTTCTCACATTGTAAACAAATGCTAAGTAAGTTTTGTTTAATATATATATATATATATATATATATATATATATATATATATATATATATTTTTTTTTTTTTTTTTTTTTTTTTTTTTCATTTATTCTAATTTTACCATATTATTTTAGTTCATTTCATTTTACTTTATTTAATATTTTACTTCACAATTAATTTTATTTAATGTTATATTTTATTTTATAACTTTTATATTTATTTTATTTTTTAAAAAAATAGTAAAAAAAAACCATTTTTTAAATGCAAATTGGCTTCATTTTATACTATATTTCATTATATTATATACTATATTTCATTGTATTATATTTGATATTTTATCAAATAATTTTAATGCTACATTTTATTTTAGATCATTTATATTTTATTTTATTATAAAAAGATGTTCAGTTATGTTATTTTTATGTTATTTTCAAACACAAATTGTCTTAATTTTATATTATAATGCATTAATTAATTTTAAAATAATTTATATAATATTTTATTTTATATTAAATTTTATGTTTTTGTTTAATAAAAAAAAATTATGTTTTCATTTCATTTTATTTAATTTAGTATTTAATTTAATACAATTTTTTATTTGATTTATTCTAAAAAGCAAACTGCTTTAACATGTTCTAAAAGTACGCCGGCTCTAAAGCTAAGGGTCAACCGAAAGCCATTCTCCATGATGGGATTAAACCGTTCTCCAGCTGTTACATCTTTGATCATAAAGCAATCAATCAAGAACCCAAAAGAGTGAAAAATCACCTTTAACTTGCTGCAGCATGGCTCCTTCTTCTTCTCCGTACTCATGGTGTCCTGGAAATAAAATGAAGAAGACAGAAGAGCGCCGAGACCGTTAACAGGTTATTGTGGAGCAAAACAGCATGTTGTTCTTTAGTTGTTGTTTTTTTTATCCAGGGTCCATTGTTTAAGACGTAAGAAAACACGATCAGAGGAAAAGAGTCCTGAGGGTGGAGCCGAGAGACGCACAAATTGCTCCAGGTTTCCTGCAAGAGGAAGGGAGTCCGAGAGAATCAAAGATTTTCAGCATCAGCCTTTTGTTGATGTTGGTTTGATGCTGAACACAATGAGATGTGTGACAGGACAGAATATTTGGAGAAAGCGAGAGGGGAAAGAATCCACCACTAGTGTGGTTTGTTCTTTAGATCTTTAATATATATCTAGCTTAAGGGGGCTAATAATATTGACCGTAAAATGGGGTTTAAACAATTAAGAACTGCTTTTATTCAAGCCGAAATAAAGCAAATAAGACTTTCTCCAGAAGAAAAAATATTAGAGGAAATACTGCTGAAAAATTCCTGAATCTGTTCAACATCATTTGGGAAATATTGAAAAAAGAAAAGCAAATTCACAGGAGGGCGAATCGTTTTGACAGCTTTATGACAGTATTATTAATACAGTTGGTGGTAAATTAACATAGTAGATTAATTAATTTATTTATTTATTCATTCATCCATCCATCAATTTATTTATTTATTGAACTTATTATTTGTTTACTGATTTAGTTTATTTATTTATTTAAGTCATTTATTCATTCATTTATTTTAAAATGAAATTTTATTAATACAAATGATATCTTTCATTTTTTAAATATATTTATTCATTCATTCATTCATTTATTCATTCATTCAATATTTATTTATCCATTTATTTATTTATTCATTCATTCATTTATTCATTCATTCAATATTTATTTATTTATTTATTTATTTGTTTATTTATTTATTTATTCATTCATTAATTCATTCATTCAATATTTATTTATTTATTTATTCATTCATTCATTCAATATTTATTTATCTATTTATTTATTACATTATATTATATCACATTACATTACATTATATTATATCACATTACATCACATCACATTATATTACATTATATTATATAACGTTACATTACATTACATTATATTATATCACATTATATTACATTATATTATATCACATTATATTATATTCTATCATATCACATTACATCACATTACATTATATCACGTTGCATTACATTATATTATATTATATCGCATCACATCACATTATATTATATAACATTACATTATATTATATTATATTATATCACATTACATTATATTATATCACATCACATCACATGATATTATATAACATTACATTATATTATATTATATCACATTACATTACATTATATTATATCACATTATATTATATCACATCACATTATATTATATTACATTATAGTATATTATATCACATTACATTACATTATATCACATTATATTATATCACATCACATCACATCACATTATATTATATTACATTATAGTATATTATATCACATCACATTATATCACATTACATTACATTATATTATATCACATCACATCACATTATATTATATTATATCACATCACATTATATTATATCACATCACATTATATTATATTATATCACATTACATTATATTATATCACATCGCATCACATTATATTATATTACATTATATTATATCATATCACATCACATTATATTATATCACATCGCATCACATTATATTATATTACATTACATTATATATATTATATTCACATTACATTATATTATATTCATTAATATTAATCATATCACATCACATTATATTATATCACATCGCATCACATTATATTATATTACATTATATTATATCACATTACATTATATTATATCATATCACATCACATTATATTATATTACATCGCATCACATTATATTATATTACATTATATTATATCATATCACTATCACATTATATTATATTACATCGCATCACATTATATTATATCACATCGCATCACATTATATTATATTATATTATATTATATCATATCACATCACATTATATTATATCACATCGCATCACATTATATTATATCACATTACATTACATTATATTACATTATATTATATCATATCACATCACATTATATTATATTACATTATATTATATCACGTTATATTATATTACATTATATTATATCACGTTATATTACATTACATTATATTATATTACATTATATTATATTACATTATATTATATCACATATTATATTACATTACATTATATTATATTACATTACATTATATCACATTACATTACATTATATTATATTACATTATATTATATCATATCACATCACATATTATATTACATTATATTACATTACATTATATCACATTACATTACATTATATTATAGCACATCACATATTACATTACATTATATTATATCACATCACATATTATATTACATTATATTATATTATATTACATTATAGTATATTATATCACATCACATTATATCACATTACATTACATTATATTATATCACATCACATCACATTATATTATATTATATCACATCACATTATATTATATCACATCACATTATATTATATTATATCACATTACATTATATTATATCACATCGCATCACATTATATTATATTACATTATATTATATCATATCACATCACATTATATTATATCACATCGCATCACATTATATTATATTACATTACATTATATTATATTATATCACATTACATTATATTATATTACATTATATCATATCACATCACATTATATTATATCACATCGCATCACATTATATTATATTACATTATATTATATCACATTACATTATATTATATCATATCACATCACATTATATTATATTACATCGCATCACATTATATTATATTACATTATATTATATCATATCACATCACATTATATTATATTACATCGCATCACATTATATTATATCACATCGCATCACATTATATTATATTATATTATATTATATCATATCACATTATATTATATTACATTATATTATATCATATCACATCACATTATATTATATTACATCGCATCACATTATATTATATCACATCGCATCACATTATATTATATTATATTATATTATATCATATCACATCACATTATATTATATCACATCGCATCACATTATATTATATCACATTACATTACATTATATTACATTATATTATATCATATCACATCACATTATATTATATTACATTATATTATATCACGTTATATTATATTACATTATATTATATCACGTTATATTACATTACATTATATTATATTACATTATATTATATTACATTATATTATATCACATATTATATTACATTACATTATATTATATTACATTACATTATATCACATTACATTACATTATATTATATTACATTATATTATATCATATCACATCACATATTATATTACATTATATTACATTACATTATATCACATTACATTACATTATATTATAGCACATCACATATTACATTACATTATATTATATCACATCACATATTATATTACATTATATTATATTATATTACATTACATTACATTATATTATATTACATTATATTATATCACATCACATATTATATTACATTATATTATATCCCATTACATTACATTATATTACATTACATTATCACATTACATAATATTATATTATATTATATCACATTACAATATATTACATTATATTACATTACATTACATAATATTATATTATATTATATTACATTACATTATATTACATTATATTATTTATTTGTTCATTTATTCAATTTCTATTCAGCTTAGTCCCTTTATTAATCAGTGGTCGCGACAGCGGAATGAACCGCCAACTTACCCAGCATATGTTTTACACAGCGGATGCCCTTCCAATCACAACCCAACACTGGGAAACACCCATACACACTCATTCACAAACAAACTCATACACTACAACCAATTTAGTTCATCAATTCCCCCATAGCACATCTGTTTGGAGTTGTGGGGGAAACCGGAGCACCCGGAGGAAACCCACGCCAACACGAGGAGAACATGCACACTCCACACAGAAATGCCAACTGACCTAGCCGAGGCTCGAACCAGCAACCTTCTAGCTGTGAGGCTATCCTGCTACCCACTGCGCCACCGTGACGCCCCTATATTATACTATGTCATATTATTTTATATTTATTATATGTTATGATATGATATTATAATATAAATGTCATAATTTTGTGCCAAATGTAAATTATGTAATACTGCACATGCACAAAGATACACAACATGAATCCTACTCTCAGATGTAGCCTTTTCAGGTATACATTAATATTCTTTACATTTTAATATGACAAGACTGTATTTAGTTATATTTATATGGCCACACACACACACACACACACACACATTACAGACAAATCAGCTCTTAAAAGCACAGTTCACCCAAAAAATGAACATTTACTCACTGTTTACTTTTCGCTATTACTGTTTACTATTGCTATTAACACTACTAATTAATTCCAATCAACCTTTATGTGTTGTCTTTTCCCCCGCTGAGCCTAAAATAAGATACTCTGAAGAATGTTGGAAAACTTCGACATCCATAGTGGGAACAAAAAAACACAATAGAAGTCAATGCCTCTTTTATTCCCCCAAACATTCTTCAGAATATCTCCATTTGTGTTCAACAGATAAAAGAAACTCATACAAATCTGGAACGAAGTAAATGAAAACCGAACTCAAAATTTAGGTGAACTGTCCCTTTAAAAGACGTAAAGCAATACATACAGTAATCACCATTTAAAGTGGATCATCACCTTTGATTAAAAGCTATTCCACGAGGCCTTTTCTTATTTAAGAGCAACCTCGAAACCCTTATTTTGATCCATTTCTGATGTTGACTACTGTATCAGTGTAAAGAAGCAGAGAGTGCGTACCTGTACCTGCTGCTGGCGGTGATGAAGGACTCTGACACAGGTAAACTCTTATCATTCAGGGTTATGAGAGCTCATCTAATCAGTAACCAGACCGGCTGACGCTCTGATCAGGTCAGCAGATCAATGGGGTCCTGAGTACCGTAAACGCTGGGGACTCTCACTCCTGTGAATGACCCTTTAATACACTTCAAACACTGCAGAGATTTAACTCGGAGAACTGCAGAATCACTGTGGACATACTGGCAGAATACTCATGCTCATTATTATTATTATTATAAATACATTTTACACAAATAGTAGTAATAATAACAACAACAACAACAACATTAGTGTTATTACTATTATTATTATAAAAAATAATTACTTAAATAAAATGTTATATTATAACATAACACCATTTTTTGTAATATATACATATATCTTACTTAAAAATAAATAGAAATATTAATAATAATAATAATAATAACTTAGTTTGATTATTATATTATTATTTAATTATTACTATTATTAATAATTTTATTATTATTATTATTATTGTTGTTGCTGTTACTTTTATTATTATTATTATTATTATTATTATTATTATTAATACATTTTACAAAAATAGTAATAATAATAATAATAATAATAATAATAATGAAAGCAACAACATTAGTGTTATTATTATTATAAATAAATAAATAAATAAATAAATAAATAAATAAATAAATAAATAAAATGTTATAATATAACATATATCTTAAAAATAAATAGAAATATTAATAATAATAATAATAATAATAATAATAACTTAGTGTTATTATAATGTTATTTAATTATTACTATTAATAATAATTTTCTTATTGTTGTTGTTGTTACTTTTATTATTGTTATTATTATTATTATTATTATTATTATTATTATTATTAGTGTTATTATTATTATTATAAATAAATACATAAATAAAATCCTATATTATAAAATAACATCAATTGTAATGTATACATATATATTATTAAAAAGGAATAAACAACAACAACAACAATAACAATAATAATAATAATAATAATAATAATAATAATAATAATAATAAATTATTATTATTATTATTATTATTATTATTATTATTATTATACATTTTATTATTATTATTATTATCATCATCAATTTAATTATTATTATTATTATTATTATTATTATTATTATTATAGTATTTAATTTTTATTATTAGTGTTATTATTACTATTATAAATAAATAAATAAATAAATAAATAAATAAATAAAAAAATAATAAAATGCTATATTATAAAATAACATTAATTGTAATGTATACATATATATTATTAAAAAGGAATAAATAACAACAATAATAATAAAAATAATAATAAATTAATATTATTATTATTAGTATTAGTTTTTATTATTATTATTATTATTAATATTATATATTATTTAATTTTTATTATTAGTGTTATTATATTATAAATAAATAAATAAATAATAAAATGCTATATTATAAAATAACAATTGTAATGTATACATATATATTATTAAAAAGGAATAAATAACAATAATAATAATAATAATTTATTATTATTATAGTTATTGTTGTTGTTGTTATAGTATTTAATTATTATTAGTGTTATTAATATTATATATAAATAAATAATAAAAAAATGTTATATTATAATATAACATTTATTTGTAAAACACACATATGTTACTCAAAATTAATAATAATAATAATAATAATAATAATAATAATAATAATAATAATAATTTATTCTTATTATAAATAAATAAATTATGAAATAAAACATTATATTATAATATAAAACATTTATTTGTAATATATACATAAGTTACTTATAATAATAATAATAACTCATCATTAGTATTATCATCATAATAAATAAATAAATAAATAAATAAATAAATAAATAAATAAATGAAATATGAATAAAATATGACCAAATTCTGAAATTTGTGTATGTTTAGGTATTTTTCACTTTTCATAAACAACTAAAAGATCAACAAACAAACAAACAATAACAAATAGTTTTTTCCCCAAATAGTTTGTTGTGTTTTATTTATAACAAGGTCATATAAAAGCAAACTTGTTTTTAAAAAGTGCTATAATCATTGATTACAAACCGAATTATTATTATTATAACAAAAATTATAATAATAATATAAAAAAAACCAAATCCATAAAGTGGATTAAACACCTGAGGACACCTGATGTCAGGTTACAGAAATCATTGAATCAATAGACATATTTGCTCACACTTAATTTAAGAAACAATCCTCTCTATTAAGAATCCACTAAGACTTTTAGCTCAATAAATTACTAACGTTCTGCTTAACTATCTGCTTATTATAGTTATTAGCTATTAGTGGGCTCACATGAAATCTGCAGATTTCTAGCCCATCATTGAGTCGATGTATTTACCTGTGCAAAGGTGTACATTCATATTGATTCAGTTTTTAAATTAATTTTACTAATAATATTGTGATATAATAATAATATTAACATGTTCATATGATTTATTTACAATACAATTTGTAAAGTAAATCTGTCTTTCAGTAAAGATATTATATGAGAGACTTGCTTTGTTTACCAAATAAGTGAATAGTTGGATTTGCATTGTAAACATTAAAGAAATGTATTCTTTTTATTTGATATATTAAGTTTTTTGTTACGATACTCCTAAAATAATCTTAGATAAATCCGCAGATATAGCAGATTCTGTCTGGCCCTAGGTATTAGGGACTATAAAATAAGATCCTACTTTATAAGTGCTAATAAACAGCCAATATTCTAATAAGCAGATAATAATCAACTAGTTAATAGTGAGAATTGCTACTTCAACTGAAGTGCTACAGAAATAATCATGACGTTATTCATACAACATGTGACGTTCATCAGAATCATTTACAATTTAACTAATAAGTAGATAACATTACATCCATTCAAAGTATAGTTTTGGAGATACAATTTGAAACTTAAATCACCCCACACTTTCAGCATTTCATTATTAATAATGGCATATACACCAAAGTAGACAAATCGGTAACTAACATTCAGTGCGTTTGTACGTCAGGTGAAGCTAACGTTTGGCTCCGCATTGGCAGCGTGTGGCGTGTCTGTAAGTGAAGCGACTCTGGGAGTTTTTACCGCAGTTCAGCAGGATTTCTCTCATCTCGGAAGCCGTTTCCTCACAGCGCTGATGTGTCTGGTCGAGCTGCAGCGTCCCGTTAGTGTGAACCCATCTGAAGCGCGACAAATAAGAGCGTGAACAAGCAGCCAGGAAAATAAAAGAAAATAAAGAAAAAACTAAACAATTAGCTTGGCGGAAAGTTAGCTACTGCTGATATTTATGGAAGCTTCTGTAGCTACTGGATTAAAGGGACAGAAAAAAAAGTGACTATAGCCCCTGCCTTCTAGAAAAAGGAGCCAATCATTGATCACTATAGACTGATGAATCTTTGAGGGAGGGGCTTGGTGTGTTTTTATGATAGTTTCTGCAGCTTCATTGTTATGAACTATGGCATGCACGCCTCCCACCACTGCCAATATACAGCCACATCGCACTGCTACTCTGTTTATTTTTACTGATATTGCTCCTATAAATTATATATATATATATATATATATATATATATATATATATATATATATATATATATATATATATATATATATATATATATATATATATATATATATATATATATATATATTAGGGGGTAACGATATGCATATTCATATTGAACTGTTCGGTACAAGACTTTCGGTTCGGTACGCATTACAAACCAAACGATTCAGACAAATATCTAGAAAGATAAAAGAGAGTAAGTGTACAGAATATAATGTTTTCGGCGCAACAACGCTCAACAAGGCATCCCCAAATGACGTGACCCTGGATGTGACAGGCAACATGCTGCCTTCCCCGCCCACCTCCAAACACCACTCCAGTCAGGCACACGCTGCTCTAGCTCGCAAAATGGCTAACATTAATGTAATCCTCCTATATTTAATATTTGCATTTTAAACATTAAATACAACTTAAAAAGACATTATTTTTTATTTCACATATTAAGGTTTTAGTTATGAGACTCCCGAAATAATTCCGCAGAAATCCGCAGATTTTTACCAAAATTCTCCGCAGAAATAGCAAAAAACATCCGCAGATTCCGTCTGGCCCTGGTTATGAGGATGATGGCAAGAGAGTGACAATGACATCTGCTATGACAGCAAGCTATTTTAGCGGTAATATTTGAGCATGTCAACTCATTTACACTGACATCACGGAATCACTAACTGGAATTAGACGAAAACTAGAAACACGAGCACCATATGCAACTATCCCCACAGTATTCAGACAGGCATTTTCTACAGATTCGAACAGGACAAAACAAATCACCGAGGCGATCAGTACATTTATAGCTGTGGATATGAGACCTTAATCGGTAGTGGGAATTTCGGGTTTTAAGAAAATGTTAAATGTAATAGAGCCCCGTTACATTATTCCTTCATAAGCCCATTTCAGTCAGATAATCATTCCTGCTTTCAGATCCACTGAAATGGCAGGTGACAGTCAAACCAAGCAGATCTGTGCTGTCTGAAGAAAAGGTGGACACTTTCTGAAAATAACAAAATGACTTAAACATTGATTGAAACTGAGTTTCATATAAAAACTAAACTGTTCTTTTCTTTTTATTTGTTTAACTAGTACAATATTACATTTATTTTTATAAGCAGCTTTTTGGTTTAGTGTAAAGAAGGATTTGTTTTATTTGCTGCTAAGCAGAAACCCCAGAAGTATAGCTTTATATCACTGTTCAAAGTAAAAAAAAGAACAAAATCTGATCCGATTAAAAATATTCCACAGGTAGTTGAGATATTAAATCAATTTGGAAAGTTTTCAGGTTATAAGTTAAATTTTTCAAAAAGTGTTTGTTTTCCTATAAACAACACGGGCCTCCATATCTCAAAAAAGGATGTACCATTCAAACTGTCTGTATCAGGTTTTAAGTATTTAGGGATAAATATTACACAAGGATTTCCTAACCTCTACAAAGAGATTTTTACTCCTTTAATTGAAAAATTAAAGCTAGAGCTCAAAAAAATGGAACTTGCTGTTTCTTTCCCTTGCAGGAAGAATTAATTGTGTAAAAATGAACATTTTACCAAGATTTTTATACCTGTTCCAATGTATCCCAATCTTTCTATCTAAATCATTCTTTCAGAATTTAGACAAACTGATCTCATCATTTATATGGGGTGGAAAAACACCTAGAATTCGAAAGGAATTTCTCCAAAGACCCAAAACTCAAGGTGGATTAGCACTTCCTAATTTCAGGTATTATTATTGGGCTGCAAATATCTCAAAAATACTTTATTGGCTTCAAAACCATAAGGATGTTTGGTGTATTTCAGAATCGAACTCTTGCACTTCTTCATCCCTACCTGCTTTGGCTTTATCCAAAATGCCCCTTTGTATTACACTGTATACCCAATGCCCAGTTGTAGTAAATACCCTCAAGATTTGGTTCCAATTTAGAAGATCTTTTGATTTTAAAGACATCTCCATAGCTAGCCCTATATGCAAGAATCACTTATTTCTCCCTGGTCAATTGGACTCAGTCTTTAGTCAATGGCAACAGGTAGGCCTTGTTAAATTCAGTGACCTTTTTATTGATGATGTTTTTGCTCCATTCACAACTCTCTCATCAAAATACACACTGCCTAGATCACATCCGTTTAGATATTTTCAAATTCGACATCTAATCCAAAATTATTGTCGCACATATCCCTCTATCCCTCCTAATACAGGATTAGATGCAGTATTAAATATTCCCTTACATTTGAAGGGAGTAATTTCTAATATGTATAACACTTTAATGTCAATAAAAAATATTAATCTAGACAAAATCCATGCAGAATGGTCAAAGGATTTGGGAGTGGATATTTCAGAGGAAACCT
>CAIGQS010000370.1:0-40975 GCA_903798195.1 Danio kyathit
AATTTATTTGTTTATTTATTTGATTTATTTATATTTATTTGCTGACTTATTTTATTTCTTAATAATTATTTGATGATTTATTTATATTTGCTGATTTATTTGATTTATTTATATTTGCTGATTTATTTGATTTATTTATATTTGCTGATTTTTATTTATATTTGCTGATTTATTTGATTTCTTAATATTTAATTGCTGATTTATTTATATTTGCTAATTTATTTGATTTATTTATATTTGCTATTTGCTGACTTATTTTATTTCTTAATAATTATTTGATGATTTATTATTTTTTATGATTTTTATTTGATTTATTTGCTGATTTATTTTATTTCTTAATAATTATTTGATGATTTATTTATATTTGCTGATTTATTTGATTTATTTATATTTGCTGATTTATTTGATTTATTTATATTTGCTAATTTATTTGATTTATTTATATTTATTTGCTGACTTATTTTATTTCTTAATAATTATTTGATGATTTATTTATATTTGCTGATTTATTTGATTTATATTTATTTGCTGATTTATTTGATTTCTTAATATTTAATTGCTGATTTATTTATATTTGCTAATTTATTTGATTTATTTATATTTATTTGCTGATTTATTTTATTTCTTAATAATTATTTGCTGATTTATTTATATTTGCTGATTTATCTGATTTATTTATATTTGCTGATTTATTTGATTTCTTAATAATTATTTGCTGATTTATTTATATTTGCTGATTTATTTGATTTATTTATATTTATTTGCTGATTTATTTTATTTCTTAATAATTAATTGATGATTTATATTTGCTGATTTATTTGATTTATTTATATTTATTTGCTGATTTATTTTATTTATTTATTATTATTATTTATTTGATGATTTATTTTATATGTTTATTTGCTTATTTATTTAATTTATTTATTATTAATATTTATGGCGGTTCATTCCACTGTGGTGACCCTGGATTAATAAAGGGACTAAGCCGAAAATGAATAAATGAATGAATGAATAATATTTATTTGCTGATTTATTTTATTTATTTATTATTTATGTTTATTTGCTGATTTATTGTATTTATTTATTTATTATTAATATTTATTTGCTGATTTATTTTATTTATTATTTATATTTATTTGATAATTTATATTTATATTTATTTGCTGATTTATATTTATATTTATTTGATGATTTTTTTTTATATTTATTTGCTGATTTATATTTATATTTATTTGATAATTTTTTTTATATTTATTTGCTGATTTATATTTATATTTATTTGATGATTTTTTTATATTTATTTGCTGATTTTTATTTTTATTTATTTGATGATTTTTTTTATATTTATTTGCTGATTTATATTTTTATTTATTTGATGATTTTTATTTATATTTATTTTAGGATGTTTTTTATATTTATTTTCTAATTTATATTTATATTTATATTTATTTGCTGATTGTTTTTATATTTATTTGCTAGTTTATATTTATATTTATTTAATGATTTTTTTATATTTATTTGCTAATTTATACAGGGAGTGCAGAATTATTAGGCAAGTTGTATTTTTGAGGATTAATTTTATTATTGAGCAACAACCATGTTCTCAATGAACCCAAAAAACTCATTAATATCAAAGCTGAATATTTCTGGAAGTAGTTTTTAGTTTGTTTTTAGTTTGAGCTATTTTAGGAGGATATCTGTGTGTGCAGGTGACTATTACTGTGCAGAATTATTAGGCAACTTAACAAAAAACAAATATATACCCATTTCAATGATTTATTTTCACCAGTGAAACCAATATAACATCTCAACATTCACAAATATACATTTCTGACATTCAAAAACAAAACAAAAACAAATCAGTGACCAATATAGCCACCTTTCTTTGCAAGGACACTCAAAAGCCTGCCATCCATGGATTCTGTCAGTGTTTTGATCTGTTCACCATCAACATTGCGTGCAGCAGCAACCACAGCCTCCCAGACACTGTTCAGAGAGGTGGACTGTTTTCCCTCCTTGTAAATCTCACATTTGATGATGGACCACAGGTTCTCTATGGGGTTCAGATCAGGTGAACAAGGAGGCCATGTCATTAGTTTTTCTTCTTTAGACCCTTTCTTGCCAGCCACGCTGTGGAGTACTTGGACGCGTGTGATGGAGCATTGTCCTGCATGAAAATCATGTTTTTCTTGAAGGATGCAGACTTCTTCCTGTACCACTGCTTGAAGAAGGTGTCTTCCAGAAACTGGCAGTAGGACTGGGAGTTGAGCTTGAGAATAGAAAGAGGATGATGTGGTCAAAATACTCATTTGCCTAATAATTCTGCACTCCCTGTATTTATATTTATTTGATCATTTTTCATATTTATTTGCTAATTTATATTTATATTTATTTGAGGATTTTTTATATTTATTTGCTGTTTCATATTTATGCTTATTTTTCTGATTTATATTTATTTGATGATTTATTTTATTTATTTATTTATACTTATTTGCTGATTTATTTATTTTATTTATATTTTTATTTGTTTACTAATTTTTATTATACAATTTTTTATTTTGTACATTTAATATAATATCAAATGTATGTAAATCTGTGTGTGTGTGTGTGTGTGTGTGTGTGTGTGTGTGTGTGTGTGTGTGTGTGTGTGTGCGCGCACACTTTTTAGTTTATTTCACTTTTCAAAATTAGTTTTTTCCACAAGTAGTTTAAAATATTTATGGTTTTAAGCCAAAATTACAAATAAGCACATAAAAGTTACAAATAGTTGAAAAATAATTTTTTTTACAAATGTAGAATATAATAATAACAAACAGCAAGTACATGTATACGTATATATATATATATATATATATATATATATATATATATATATATATATATATATATATATATATATATATAGATAAATAATAAGGTAATAGATTGTGTAAAAAATTAATTTACATTAATTATTTTATTTCAATTATTATATTATTATTAATTTATTTATTATATAATCATATATTTATAATTTTTAAATAAAAATAAAAGAATCTGAAAAAATGCTTGATTTATTTATTAAATATTGTGTCTGATTTCAGTGTCTTGTTGGTTATCTCAGTGATTTACATGAGCTGTTTAATCATTCATTTGTGTGTTTTATTACAGCTCTGCTCTGCTTGTCATGAGCCTTCATACATCTTTAATACACACTCCATATATATTTATTTATATTTGTATATCATTGTGACAGAGTGCTTTGTTGGCCTGAATCTTGTGTTTCTGAGTGCTTCCTTTAAAAGTCCAGATCCTAAATAAATCATGCTGTGAAAAACACAATGTGCCTCGATCACGGACTGAACCGCTTTTGTTAAAGTACAGCGAGACGCAAAACAGACCATGTGTTTTACAGTTTACTGAACTCTGTTTACAGCAGCAGAAAAAAACACACACTTTCATTCATTCATTCATTCATTTCCCTTCGGCTTAGTCTCTTTATTCATCAGGCTATAAGTGAATTAAATAAACTAAATTGGTCGTAGTGTATGAGTATGTGTGTGTGTATGTGAGTATGTATGGGTGTTTCCCAGTACTGGGTGGAAGAGCATCAGTTGTGTAAAACATATGCCAGAATAGTTGGTGGTTCATTTCGCTGTGACGACCCCTGATAAATAGAGTGGAGGCGTATAGAGTAGTATGTAGAGTGGTATGACGTCACCTTGTAGGCCAATCTGCTGCTAGAATAAAACTTGTTTCCTCGATAAGATCCCCATAGGATTTTCCCATAGGCTTTTCGAAGATTGCAATTAATAAGCTCTGTGTTCAAACAATGTTCATATCTTTAATGCAAACGCAAAAACTGAAAAGCTAACATTAGACTTTAAACAGACTACAGTGCCTTCAGGGCGCTCGCTTGTTACGTCAGCACCACCCTGCTAACAGCGACTTATCAAGCTTATTTTTAGAAATATGGCCCATGACAAAGATTTACTCTCTCGTTTTATTATATTATAATCCGCTCTATATATAATAAACGAATACAAATACACAAAAATCACATCCATATATGGACCTACGCGCATTTTGGATTGTTTTTACATGGGAAGTACATTTGCTTTGCTTTACGGTTGTTGTCAAAGTTTTAAAACACGTACTGTATGTTTTATAAACGTGCCTACATAGTATTATCATAAGACATAATTAAATAAGTGTATCGCGCGCATACAGCCGGCTTACCTTAGTGATGAGGCGTGATTGACAGGTCTATCAAATGCCTGCAGGTTCCATCATAGATAGAGAACAACATTCAATTGACCTTATTCTTGAATGCGGAAGTGCGCTCGTTTTTGCGATTGTTTTAGAACTTCCGATTCAGTTGCCTATGAGAGAAATGACTAGGAATAATAAACGGCTGAAAACGGTCAAACTACTCGCTCTACAAACAAGTGTTTGCATGATTATACAGACAAAATAGAAGAATATAATAAGAAAACCTCAGTTTGCAACATCAAGCAGCAGAACGAGCTGTTTTTAACGTCTAAAAATGAATGGAGGTGAATGAGACCGGAAGTCTCGAGCCAAAATGATTCAAATGGCTGCGTCCGCTCGTACGCAGAGAATAAGGTGAATACTGTTTTTTTTTTTTGTCACGAAAAGTAGCCCATACAGTCACATCTGCTACACATTTTAAGGAGGAGTGTAAATATTGCAGTTCTGACAGAGTTAAATGTGTTCAGATGAAGAAGAAAAATGATGGAAAATCATTTGATCAGGTTAAAATGACAGTAACATGTATGTATGATGTGTTTTATGTCACAGAATAAAGCATGAAAGTATCTTGATTTGTGTTAGCCACTTACTTTATTTAAGCGATTTAACTGAAAAAACCCATTGACTTTGGGACGATTGAACCGGAACTGCTAAAATGCTGACTCGCTTCTGTTTTTTTGCATACAAATAGACGTCACATTTCCCCACTCTATAAGGAACTAAGCTGAAGGAAAATGAATGAATGAATAAATTTCCTAAAAATATGACCGGAGGCGGGGCTCATGGTGGCGCAGTGGGTGGTACAATCGCCTCACAGCAAGAAGGTCGCTAGTTCGAGCCCCAGCTGGGCCAGTTGGCATTTCTGTGTGGACTTTGCATGTTCTCCCCATGTTGGCGTGGGTTTCCTCCGGGTGCTCTGGTTTCCCCCACAGTCCAAACACATGCGCTATAGGGGAATTGGGTATTCTAAAATTGACCGTAGTGTATGTGTGTGAATGAGTGTGTATGGATGTTTCCCAGTGATTGGTTGCAGCTGGAAGGGCATCCGCTGCGTAAAGCATACGCTGGATAAGTTGGCGGTTCATTCCGCTGTGGCGACCCCAGATTAATAAAGGGACTAAGCTGAAAAGAAAATGAATGAATGTCTAAGGGGGAGTAATGAACAGGAGTGGACCCAGAACCGAACGCTGACGCTTATTTGAGCACAATAAAATATGATCATGCCTTGATCTTTAATGATTTCATTAGGACAGTAAGGTCTGACTCTGCTTAGACAAAAGTCTCATCACTGAACAGAAATAATGTCCAGTATAGAATATAAAGTGATGCTGCAGTGGAAACAGAATGAATATTGTGTCTGACTCCATCATGAGCTTGGAGGACTGCATCATACATCTCTGCAATGACTCAAATCACGCATTAATAAAGTCATCTGGAATGGCAAAGAAAGCGTTCTTGCAGGACTCCCAGAGTTCATCAAGACTCTTTGGGTTCATCTTCAATGCCTCCTGCTTCATCTTACTCAATAATGTTCATGTCTGGTGACTGGACTGGCCAATTCTGCAGCACCTTGACCTTCTTTGCTTTCAGGAGCTTTGATGTGGAGGCTGAAGTATGAGAAGGAGCGCTATCCTGCTGGAGAATTGTCCCTCTCCTGTGGTTTGTAATGTAATGGGCAGCACAAATGTCTTGATACCTCAGGCTGTTGATGTTGATCATCCACTCTGCAGATCTCTCGTACGCCCCCATACTGAATATAACCCCAAACCAGGATTTCTCCTTCACCAAACTTGACTGATTTCTGTGAGAATCTTGGCTCCATGCAGGTTCCAGTAGGTCTTCTGCAGTATTAGTGATGATTGGGATGCAGATCAACAGATGATTCATCAGTAAAATCCAACTTCTGCCACTTTTCCAAATGATCAACTAGAAGTCGAGTTATTATTTGTTGCTCTTACAACTGAGATCAACCACAAGACTTTTGTCAGGTAATGTAGAGATGTGTACATATGTGTACATATCATGACTAGATTATTTAACCACGAAAAAATGTACTCAGAAGCTCAAAGGACTTCAATACAAGCTGTTGAAAAGTTCAGATTAACTAAGAAATTGTCACTCAGGGCTGTTTATGCTAATGAGGGAGAGATTGTCACTAGTGGGCGGGGCTTTCCCTCTCTGATGACACGTACAAAGGGAGAATGTCAATCAAAGTGTTTCTGCAGACTGTTTTCATCAAGTCTGATTATAACCAATACAATTAATTCATTTTTACCATTAGAAGCTGGTTGTATTTACACACCGTTGCCACATAACCCCTTATAAAAGTCATTTTTGCATAACAAGTCCCCCTTAATGTACCTATGATTTGAAAAGATTTAATTATATAGATTTTTCAATAATTGATTGATCTAAATTATGTAACGTAACTTAATGTAACTTGCTGTAAGTGCAGGCCTCTTATTTGAAGTGTCCAAACTTTGAACTTGACAGATTTGTGTGTGTGTGTGTGTGTGTGTGTGTGTGTGTGTGTGTGTGTGTGTGTGTGTGTGTGTGTGTGTGTGTGTGTTGTGTGAAGGTTTTATGCTTTCAAACTTTCTGTACGGGGGAGAAATTTTAGCCTGTCATGAAATATTCATATGTTAGAAAGAGTCGCCCAAAACCAAGGCAAAGATGGAGCCGTGTCAACTCCTCTTTTCTTTTCCCCATGCGTGTGTTTTTACTTTATCCAATATTTACTTAAGCTCATATTGTCTCAAACTGACTTTTTTCTCTTCTGTTTAACAGAGCATTACCTGTGCTCTTATCCATGCAACAGACTTTAAGGACAAAACTTCATAACATTATCACAGTATTATTTGTCATATGGTAATATACAGCATAACAAATGCAGTGGATAATGCAAACCTCATCCGCTATTTTGACTGCATATGTGTGTGTATTCATTCATTCATTCATTCATTCATTCATTCATTTATTTGTTTATTTATTAATTCATTCATTTGTTTATTCATTCATTCATTCATTCATTTATTTGTTTATTTATTAATTCATTCATTTGTTTATTCATTCATTCATTCATTGATTTGTTTATTTATTCATTCATTCATTTGTTTATTTATTCATTCATTCATTTGTTTATTTATTCATTCATTAATTTATTCATTTGTTTATTCATTCAATCATTCATTCATTTATTTATTCTTTTTTTCATTCATTCATTCATTCATTCATTCATTCATTCATTCATTCATTCATTTTTTCATTCATTCATTCATTCATTCATTTGTTTATTCATTCATTCATTCATTTGTTTATTCATTCATTCATTCATTTGTTTATTCATTCATTCATTCATTCATTCATTCATTCATTTTTTCATTCATTCATTCATTCATTTGTTTATTCATTCATTCATTCATTTGTTTATTCATTCATTCATTCATTCATTCATTCATTCATTCGTTTATTTATTCATTCGTTTATTCATTCATTTGTTTATTCATTCAATCATTCATTCATTTATTTATTCTTTTTTCATTCATTCATTCATTCATTCATTCATTTTTTCATTCATTCATTTGTTTATTTATTCATTCGTTTATTCATTCATTTGTTTATTTATTCATCAATGTATTCATTAATTCATTCGTTCATTCATTTGTTTAATTTATTCTTTCATTCATTTCATTCATTAACTTGTTTATTTATTCAATAATTAAATTGTTTATTCATTCATTCTTTCATTTAATCGTTCATTCATTCCTTTGTTCATTCATTCATACATTTTATTGATTCATTAATTTGTTTATTCATTTATTCATTCATTTATTCATTCATTCCTCCATTAATTTATTCATTTGTTTATTAATTAATTCTTTTATTCATTTCATTCATTCATTACCTTGTTTATTTATTCAAAAAATAATTAATTTATTCATTAATTTATTCATTCTTTCGTTTATTCATTAATTTGTTTGTTTTCATTCGTTCATACTTTTCATTTATTCATTAATTAGTTTATTCCTTCATTTATTAATTAATTATTTCATTCAATTAATTCAATCATTAACTTGTGTATTTATTCAATAATTCATTTGTTTATTCATTCATTTATTCATTCATTCATTTGTTTGTTTAGTCATTCATTCATTTGTTTATTCATTCGTTTAGTCATTCATTTGTTTGTTTATTCATTAATTTGTTTATTCATTCATACATTTATTCATTCATTCATGAATTGCGCATTAAATTGTATTTTACTAACATCTACCCCTAAACCCAACCCTCACATTAATGTAAAAACAGCTATTATACCTTTTATGAATGCACAAATTATTCATTAGTTTGTTTATTCATTCATTTATTTGTTCATTAATTCATTCTTTCATACATTCTTTCATCCCTGTCATTCATTAATTCATTAGTTTATTCATTCATTTCTTATTCATTCATTCTTTCATTTGTTTTTTCATTCATTTAAATTAATAATTAGTTTCTTTGTTCATGATTTTATTAATTCATTTTTTCATTCACCCATTCAATAATCCATTCATTCATTCAGTTTGTTTTTTCATTCGTTTGTTTGTTTATTCATTCATTAATTCGTTTATTCATTCATAATTCATTCATTTATTTATTAGTTTGTTCATTGATTCATTCATTCGTTTATTCATTCATTCGTTTATTCATTCATTTGTTTTCATCCATCCATCCATCCATCCATCCATCCATCCATCCATCCATCCATATTAATAAATAATTGATTAACTACTATTATCTTACTATTTTATCTTATTGTGAAGTGTACTAAAATAATAATGAAAAATAACAAAATACCAAGATGGTTGCTCATACTTATTTATTTTGGATGAATGGATGAAATAAAAATAAAAGGATATCAGCTGAGGTTGAGAGGATAAACTTTCCCTTAAAAGTGTGCTTTGTTTCTGGTGTTTTCCCTTGTCAAGATGAAGCCTATAGGAGGGAGACAAACAGGATCATCTTCATCTTGTGTCAGGGCGGACGCTGCGCTGTGGACAGCTGTACACACACCAGGAACAGCGGACACCGTCAGAAAAAGCAGAGGTGAAGCCCTTCACAGAGATTTCCCGCGCTATGGATCTGACATTTAGTGACATGATCTGATTCACATTTAGTATATGTTAACATTATATTGAAACATCTGTTTACGTTTTCCAAAACTACTAACCACAAAGTTATGTGAGTTAAAAATATCAAGCTGCATAAGCATTTTTTTAGATTTTAAATGAGGGAAGTAAGCAAGCATTAGATGTGCCACATAGATGTGACCAAGATGTGATTTTTACAGTAGACAACATGCAGTAGTTTGTAGAAATTTGGTGAATTAAACTGCACATACCAAAAGAAATAATGATAATTAAAATTTTTAGATGTTAGTATCAGTATTATTAGTTTCTAAGACATCTATAAGCTAGTGTGCTCCAAAACAGTAACACAAGTCATGTTTAGGAGATATTAAACTGATATAAACATGTAAAGCTTGTAGTTTGTCACTTCGTGTCTCATCAAATCATAGCCAATCAAATGCTTTCTAGTATCTGTCATGCCCCGCCCCCTTTAAGATGCTTCTCATTTGCTTTTCATTTGATGTGCTTGAGCTCAACCACTCTCACTGGCAGAGCTGTGATAAAACAAAACTGGGTGTTTTTTTTTTTTTTTTTTTTTTTTTTAAGGGGAGGAGCTACACTATGTCCCGCCCTCTTTGTGTTTCGGTTGAGATTATGTCAAACACTGAATAAAACTGCATGTTTCAAAGCACTTAATGAAACCTTTAATGAAACCATTTTGAATAATAACACAAATTATATAAAGTTAACTCTATAAAAAGTATGTTTGAATCTAGGGCTGGGAGATATTGCTAAAAAAACGATATCATGTTTCATATCGTTCGGTATCGATAATTATTGAATACGTTTTACCAATACATTTAGGAATATTAGAATTTTAAAATTTAACCACTTTTAACCGCTAAGGCAAATAGTTTTAAAGGTCAAAAAGAAAAACATGTAAACAAAAATATCTGATCTCTTCATAACAAAAATAAACATTAGTGTTAAAGAGACTATTAAACTTGATAAATGAAATGTTAAAGTGTGTGCAATGGTTAAGTGTAAACGCTAAACAATCAAAGCAAACTTTAAGGTGGATCAACTTCTGTAAGGTATCAATAGTAATGAGACAGTAAACCTCAAACTCTGTCAACCAAATAAATTATGATAATCAAATCTGAGCTTTCACGTAAAGGAACCAGCCATCATTATTCAAATACATACTGCAACATTACAAATTGTGAAGTCGGATGACTACATTACCCCCTATGCTAAAAACTCTTTCAGATGGGGTGCAAGTGTCTGGGATACAAGAAAAGAAACCAAAAAGCCACTCTGGCGACATCCTTACATCCTTTTTTATTTACAATCTCCTCACTGCTGCTATACTATTTTTGTGTGTGTTGTTATTCTGACTTGAAGTGACAATGATGCAACCCAAAACTCACACGTGAAAAGCATGAGCGCGTGGTTTCCTTCTCCATTTTCACTGCGCTTTGCGCTCATGCTCTCCTGCTGTCTTTCTGTAACTAGGCGAACGTCAACCATTTTCTCAGAGGGTGACAAACTGGCAAACCATTGCTGCAGCTCTGATATAACTTTATGTGTGAATTGTATGCGCTGTGTTTGTCTGAGGTAATTATATACAGTTACTGGTCGGCGCCAGTGGTGTAGTGGTTAGTGCGTCGACACATGCACTCCGGTGTTCACGGCGACCTGAGTTCGATTCCGCCTCGCGGTCTTATGCCGATCCTTCCCCTCTCTCTGCTCCCCATTCTGTCCTGTCAATACTCTCAACTGTCCTATCAAATAAAGGTAAAAATCCCGAAAAAAAAAAAAAAAAATAAAATAAAAATTATATACCGTTACTGAAATGTGTATATTCAACGCAATCTCACGGCAATTCGTAACTTTTTGATTTAATTCGTATGAATTCGTACGATCTAATTCGTACAAATTAGTATGATTTGCTCATCACCCAATGACGGTTGGGGTTGGGGGTGAAGTTAGGTGCCACGACTCCATTTTAAAATCGTACATTTTCATACGACTGAACTCGTACGAATTCGTACGAATTAGCCACTAAACTGACAAAACATAAAATACTTGCGTTTCCTCGTGAGATCAGGCTGGTATATTCCATACAAAGTGTGAAGCAGGGGTGCGTTTCCCAAAACCATCGTTAGCCAACTAAGGTTGCAAGTTCCGTCGTTACAAACATAGTTCTTTGATTTGCTGTTTCCCAAATCCATCGCTCCAATGAACATTCGCAAACCGCGTCGCAAACTTGAGCACTTGAAACGACACCTCTGGAGCTGTAGTTAGAAGCATAGTTCCTGGCTGTGTTCTATTCCCACTTATCCCCCCTATGCCCTATTCATTTAGAACATTCGAACATTCAAAGTTGGAATTATTAAAAATAAAAAAGCATTAAGTTAATCTCTCTTAGGTGTAATTTGCTTTCAAAGTATTTTTACAGTTCAGTTTTAGCGATCTTCATGTTTACAATTATGCTCCCTTCGCAGTGCACTTTGAAAACATTGATATCATTTTGAACACAGCCTCATGGCGAAAGCTATAGGTATATTTAAAAGCGGAAATTATGTTACAGTACGTCTCCAAAGCTTGTGAAAATAAAATACGTTAATTCTTTTATTTTATAGTGAGTTATTTATTAAGTTTCTCTGCTGTATATGACATGGGTCTGTTGATTAGAACTTTCTGCTGTGGTTTGCATGTGTAATTGTAATTTTTTTTTTAAATAAATAAACAATATCCTAAATAATAATAATAATAATAATAATAATAATAATAATAATAATCATCATCATCAAATGTAAATATAAAGTAAATATATTTATAATAAATCGCCTCATTATTTATTTATTTATATGATTTATATATGATATTAGAATAGTGTTAGCTTTTGTAAGTGATTTAATGTTTTAGAATAGAATATGTAATGTTCAACTTCTCAATAATATTAATAAAGCAAACATTGGTCCTATATGTGTCATTTATATATATTTTATTTAATATGGAAAGCGAGAGGATGTTTTTACCAAAACTAATATTGGATTTTATTTTAAATGCGTGTTTGTGTAAAACAATATAATTTGCACAAAGAAATGATGGGGTTGTTCTCTAAAGAAGTTACTTCACCTCGTTTAGAGCATCATTATGGGCGTTTTACATTATAACTAACGTGATTCAAGCGATGGATCTGTGACAGAGAAAATAGGGGTTTTGGGAAACACTCGTCACTACATCGTTCTTTTGCCAAACGATGCATCGCACTATGATAGTTCAGCCGCGAGTTACGTCGTTGTTTGGAAAACGCACCCCAGATTGGTTAATTTTACTTTCATGAATCGCTAGCGACATTCGGAAAAGTTGAGATGTTTTTTAACTAGGTGTACCTGGAAAATGCGTGCGCCACTTGCACAACATGTGCGCGTCGTTCAAGTCACGTGCCTTCATTGGAAATGACAAACTTACACCCTAAGCCTATTGACATTCCTTCCAAGGCGCACACTCAGCAGCCACATTTTAATATAACTATAGTGCCTCATACCGAAACTACAAACCAAACTTATTGACAGTGGTGTTCGGTTAGTAAATACCAATAGCAATACCAATTTTATCGCCCAACCTTATTTGAATATCTATTTATGCACATTTCAGTCTTGGAAATATGAACTTACAGACTCCCACCATACCTATTTTTGACTGTCTCCACCTCCTGAATTATACATTCAGCTTCAATCATTCATTCATTTTCCTTCAGGTTAGTCCCTTTATTCATCAGGGGTCGCCACAGCAGAATGAACCGCCAACTATTCCAGCATGTTTTACACAGCAGATGCCCTTCCAGCTGCAACCCAGTAATGTGAAACACCCATACACACTCATTAACACACACACTCATACACTACGGCCAATTTAGTTAATCAATTCCCCAATAGCGCATGTCTTTGGACTGTGGGGGAAACCTGGAGCACCCGGAGGAAACCCACGCCAACACTGGGAGAACATGCAAACTCCACACAGAAATGCTAACTGACCCAGTTGGGGCTCGAACTAGTGACCTTGCTGTGAGGTGCTATCCACTGCGCCACCGTGACGCCCTTGATAATTGATGTATATTTGATATATTTAGAACTTATTTTAATACTCACTGATTAGGCTTTTCGGAGTAACTGAAGCACCAGCTGTAAAGGCTCCGCCCTCTTATGGAAAGGGGGTGGGGCAGCAGCTCATTAGCATTTAAAGAGACACACGCACAAAAACAGTGTGTATTATCCAAAAAAAGAGGCGTTTATAGCAAGATATAATGAATATCTGTGAGGTGTTTTGAGCTGAAGCTGCACAGACACGTTCTCACCTTTCAGTTATATTACTTCTTGTAAAAAAAAGAGCAAAATTTGACCCGTTTAATAATTGTGCTGTGTGGACACATGCTGGTGTGAAACCGGAGAGCAGGTCTAAATCAGCACTGAGTGAGACACACACACACACACACACACACACACACACACACACGCACGCTTCAGTCAGTCAGGAGGTCAAACTCTAAATCTACTACAACAAACTCCAGCTGAGACCCGTGAGAAGGACATGAGTAGATCTTCATTTAGCCCTTCAATTCCTTCATTCCTCCGTCTTCTGTTTTCATTTCTGTCTGGGGATTAAATCAAATCTGTCCAGAGACCGAACCAGAGTCAAAGGCTTCGTGCAGAATTGAAAATAAATACAAACATGTTCACAAATTAGAAGAGATCAGATTGATGATCGTGTTCTGCTTCTTTTGTTTTCTCTTACAAGATTTAATAAAGTCTCAGGTGTCCCCAAGACATGTCTCTGAGGTTTGAGCTCAAAAATCTAGTAATATAATACTAGTATTCAGCTTAAAGTTACATTTAAAGGCTTAACTAGGTTAATTAGGGTAAAGTTAGGGTAATTAGGCAAGTTATTGTATAACAGTGGTTTGTTCTGGAGACAACTGAAAAATATAAAAATATCAAAAATATAAAATGAAAAATATATTGATTAAGGGAGCTAATAATATTGACCTTAAAACGTTTTTTTTTTGTTTTTTTTTAAAATGTTTTTATTAAGGCTGAAATAAAACAAATAAGACTTTCTCCAGAAAAAATAATATAATCGGAAATACTGTGAAAATTGCCTTGCTCTGTTAAACATCATTTGAGAAATATTTTAAAAATAATGAATATTTCGTAGAAATATTGTGTGTGTGTGTGTGTATATATACATATATACACACACACACACACACACACATATATATATATATATATATATATATATATATATATATATATACAGTTGAAGTCAAAATTATTAGCCCCTTTTAATTTTTTTTCTTTTTTAAATATTTCCCAAGCAATGTTTAACAGAGCAAGGAAATTTTCACAGTATGTCTGATAATATTTTTTCTATAAATAATAAGTCTTATTTGTTTTATTTCGGCTAGAATAAAAGTACATTTTTAAATAAATAAATACATTTTTAATAACCATTTTAAGGACAATATTATTAGCCCCTTTAAGCTTTATATTTTTTCGATAGTCTACAGAACAAACCATCATTATACAATAACTTGCCTAATTACCCTAACCTGCCTAGTTAACCTAATTAACCTAGTTAAGCCTTTAAATGTCACTTTAAGCTGTATAGAAGTGTCTTGAAGAATATCTAGTCAAATATTATTTACTGTCATCATGGCAAAGATAAATAATAAATATAATAAATATAAAATATTCATTCATTAATTCATTCATTTTCTTGTCGGCTTTGTCCCTTGCGGGGTCGCCACAGTGAAATGAACCACCAACTTATCCTGCATGATTTTACGCAGCGGATGTCCTTCCAGCCGCAACCCATCTCTGGGAACTTCCACACACACATTCACACTCATACACTACGGACAATTTAGCTTACCCAATTCACCTGTACTGCATGTCTTTGGACTGTGGGGGAAACCGGAGCACCCGGAGGAAACCCACGCGAACGCAGGGAGAACATGCAAACTCCACACAGAAACGGCAACTGACCCAGCCCAGCCGAGGTTCGAACCTGCGACCCAGCGACGTTCTTGCTGTGAGGCAACAGCACTACCTACTGCGCCACTGCGTTGCCCCAATAAATCAGTTATTAGAAATGAGTTATTAAAACTATTATGCTTAGAAAATGTGTTTAAAAACTCTTCTTTCCGTCAAACAGAGCTTGGGGAATAATAAAAAGGGGTCTAATAATTCATGGGGGCTACTAATTCTGACTTCAATTGTATATATATATATATATATATATATATATATATATATATATATGAGTGCTTAACATAAATGAAAGGTGACTGGCAGACGCGCTCTGTATAAAGACACTGTTCTCAGAACAGCTTCTGTACACGCGATTTGAAGATGAGCGAAAGTTGACGCTTTGGGATTTGGGTGTGCTTTTATTACAGACAAATACACTTAATAATATGTAAAAATGTCCTTCCTGGTGTCTTTTATTTTAAACACAAATAATTTAGTCTTAAATGAGTACAAACAGTACTAAAGTAATCGAATGCTTTCATTATAGATCTGTGTATATTTCTCCATGCAATTAGGCTAATTAAGAAATGAAAAAAAAAAAACACAAATGCTTGATCCCGGTCCGGCCCGAAGATAGTGGCAGGAAATACCCGCGAGTCGGGTCAAGTCAAGTCTGGGCTCGGGCAGTGTGTCTAAACTGTAAAATGAGTACACCCCATTTTGAAAATGAATATTTTAATCCGTTTCTCAGTGAATATATGTTTATTAAAATAATATTTTTTGTCACTGAACATCTTTAGAAATAGAAAGCAAATACATTTAAATTCATGCAAAATATATAAAAAAAATGACAAATTACAACATTTCAACAAAATTTTATAAATTTTTCTTTCTTGAATTTTGCTCTTTTTTATGTAACAGTTTCCCTTAACATGTAAATTTGGGTATACTAATTTTGCACTAAAATTCAATTAAATTCATCTTTATTTGTATAGCGCTTTTACAATGTGGATTGTGTCAAAGCAGCTTTACGTAGAAGATTATAATGAATTGAAACCGTGTCAGTTCAGTTTTCAGAGTTTAAGTTCAGTTCAGTTTAGCTCAGTTCAGTGTGTTGTAATATTCACGGCTGAGAGTCAAAACACTGAAGAGCAAATCCATCAATGCGCAGCTCTACAAGTCCCGAACCATGCAAGCCAGTGGCGACAGCGGCGAGGAAAACACTTTACCAATTGACGAAAGTGAAGATTTAAAAAACCTCAAGAGAAACAAGGCTCAGTTGGGCACGACCATTTCTCCTATGGCCAAACGCCTTGTGCAGAGTTGCAGTCTAGGCACCGAAGGCTGGAGAATGCTGGACATCAACAAAGACTCAGTACTGGCTAATCTAATGTATATGCACAAATATAATATTGTAAAGCATCCTATAGAAAATATTAATTCAAAGGTGCTGTATGTAAGTTTTTGACTCTTGTAAAGCATAAAAATACCATAATATGTGTGCAGATATTTAAGAAACATCCCAAGTGAACATACTTGTTTAACTGAAAAACAATGCTGAACTCAGATATTCTGCTTTGAAAATGGTTTTTCCGTGCCGGAACGCTGTCTTTGTTTAGGTAAAGTTAACTTGCACAATGTCAGTTTAGGCAATTATATTTCAGCACCCGGGTTGCCTTGTTGGAAAACAGCGTATTTCATTCATTCATTCAGAAAGGCTCTGAAAGCATGCGCCCGTGACCGAAATGGACAGTACCAGACGTCGAAATGAGACAGATTCAGTTCCACATGAGGTTATTAATTAGCAAATGATATAAATATTACGAACGTAAACATTAGGTGAGCAGGTTACATTGTAACCACGTGTCCTAACAACACGCAAACAGCAGTTTGGCTGCTTGCACCGGATGAAACACGACAGAAATGTAAACACAGCCTTTCAGGAGCACAGAATAAGCACTCACTCACAAAACGGTAAGGTTTAGAATCTATTCAAACTCACATTGTTAGCATTTAGCACTGAATAAAACACACGAGGTTTACCTGAGGTGATCACTGTCATAGGTTTCACATGTTGAGCTGTGAGAAAAAGGAGTCGTTTCATATATCAATTCGATGTGTTGGTTAAAACCAAAACTCCTTTTAATATGGAAAAATATTCCTTCTATTCGATCGCGTGTCGTTGCTTTTATTTAGAACACAGTTTAAATCACTCGCTCCTGTACTCAATCTGGCATCCCACGCATGCGTTTATTTCATAGACTGTAAAAGATATGAACGTAGTATCCGTGACGTCACCCATAGGTTTATGAAGAACCCAAAAGAAGCTACCAGAAGGCGTGGCTGACCATCGCCATTTTGTTCGCGCGTCATCGCACCAACCCTGGGCATACCATACAAGGGCAAAGAGGCGGAGCGTGAGCGGAGCTACAGACGCATGCTGGCATTCTGCTTAGACGGGCTTTCCTATGGGAGAAACGCTTAATACTTCATCACCTGCGACTCGTTTGTGTTCTCACCACATGTGCTTGGTTGTACACTTCATCAATAAAGTGTTTAGACTTTTAAAAACACTGTTTCATAAGCAACGTCATAAGCGCAATGCTTAGTGGCTCAATGCATTACACACTGAGCCACTAAGCATTGTGCTTATGACGTTTTTCAACAGGAGAAAAGTGCGAATTACTTCCAAAAACTTCAGATATAGTCTGTGTTAGTAAATGCAAGGCTAATTATGAAGTCCAGGCAGAACACTGTATGACAACGCTTCAGATGACTGATCTAGAGCCTACAGCTAATAATCTGTCTGATTCTGGAGTGCATTACAGGTCTAAAGAACATTATAAATGATAAATGATCTTAAATAAAACAAATACATTCATAGAGATGGTATATAATTATATATTTCACTCAGCTGGGAATTGGAGGCCACGTGAATGGCTTGTGAGCACAATTAAGTGCACACAGCGTGCTATATCATCTGATAATTGTAGACAATAATTCCAAAAGGCAGCAGACTGTGTAAAGCCACATAAAACAAAACAAAAATACGATGAATATGCCGAGATCAGCGGCTAATCAGCCGTAATCAGCTGAGGTGAAGTGACGGTGACCAGCGAGACCTAGCTGTCACTCAAGTGGCCACGCCCTTAATTATGCAAACTTAATATAACTTAATATAAAGGAAACGGATGAGTTATAAAAAAATTCACCCCCCTCACAGTGGTCACGAAGGGTAATATTAGCTATATGAACCAAAATCGTTCTTTGTACCAGGCTGTAAACACCTTTTTTTCTGCTGTAAAGTTGGCCATTCTAACAGTGGGCTCAATAGAAATTTGCTCTATTATGGAGCCAGGACTAGCGGAATTTCGATGAATTGCAGTTTCAGTTACTTCCGTATTGGCTTCCCGAGGGAGAGCGGGAGGTTGCCGCTTGGTTTATTTTGATCTAGGAGTGCAATACCCAGTTCAACCACTGGGTGTCAAGCTTACATACTGCACCTTTAAATGAGATATTTGTGAGAGGTGTACTCATTATTAATCTGTAATATTCATTCCCACAGCCGTTAACCAGCGGTCTGATCTGTGAACTCATATCCAGACATTATTCTTCAGTGTGTGTGTGTGTGTGTGTTGTGAATGAAAGCATCACTCATGCACATTTGACGTGACGTACATGAGAAACTCTCTTTGATCGTGTGTTTTTCGGTGAGATCAAGAAAAGCACAGAGAGTGATTTCAGACTCAGAATAAAGGGAAGCACTTTTGATTTTTCCTGCTCTGCTTCCTGTCCTCTGACGCTGTGTTTCGGAGAGGTGTGTGTGTGTTTGTGTGTATCGCTCCACCATCTGTGAGGTATCAAGCGGGACGTCCTTTGGGGAAAAGAGCACAACAATGCAGGTGCCTTGTGGCTGTGTTTGTGAGAAGGTCGTGCCCTCGTCTGACGGCTGATTAATGCTCATTTACTGACACAACAATGAGACGCTTCACTGAGAAACACACTCTGAAGTCTGGAGAGGCTTTACACTTACGTCATCAGTGTGTGTGTGTGTGTGTGTGTGATGCGTCTTACCCTTCTGAACTCCTAAAGTGAACTTGAGTCTTGAAGTATTTGATGGTAAGGTTATATGGACAGTACAGCTCTGTGTGTGTGTGTCTGTGTGTGTGTGTGTGTCTGTGTGTGTGTGTGTGTGTGTGTGTGTGTGTGTGTGTGTGTGTGCATGCATACATGCGTGTTTGTCTGTGTGTGTGTGTGTGTGTGTGTGTGTGTGTGTGTGTTGGTATGTACATGATTGTGTGTGGGTATTTGTGATTGTGTGTTTCTTTGTCTGTATGTGATTGTGTGCGTGCGTGTGTGTGTGTGTGTGTGTGTGTGTGTGTGTGTGTGTGTGTGTGTGTGTGTGTGTGTGCGTGCATACATGCGTGTTTGTCTGTGTGTGTATGTTTGTATGTACATGATTGTGTGTGGGTATTTGTGATTGTGTTTGTTTTTGTCTGTATGTGATGGTGTGTATGCGATTGTGTGTGTGTGTGTGTTGCGTCTTACCCTATTGAGCTCCTGAAGTAGTCTTGAAGTATTTGGTGAGGTCTTATGGACAGTACAGCTCTCTCTCTCTCTCTCTCTCTCTCTCTCTCTCTCTGTGTGTGTGTGTGTGTGTGTGTGATTGTGTGTATGTCTATACGTGATTGTGTGTGGGTGTGCGATTGTGTGTGGGTGTGATTCTCTGTACAGTATGTGCATGTTTGTGTTTGTTTGTATGTGTTGGTGTGTGTGTGTTGCGTCTTACCCTTCAGTGTGTCTGAAGGGCTCTCTAAGGCTACGTTCACACTGCAGGCAAATGTGGCCCGAATCTGATCTTTGGGCCCATATGTGACTCAGGTCTTGACAGTGTGAACAGCCCAAAGCGCATGGAATCTGATCTTTTCACTTCAGATTTGTGCCACTTTCATATGTAGTCTTAAATCAGACACAGATCTGATGTTCTGCAATGCGACCGCAGTGTAAACGGTTATGTTGGATTTCATGTGACTTTAACATAATCTTCGAGCGACATACGTCATCATTCTGTGCTGCAGACATCATCTACACCTCTGCAGCACAGTAGAATAACACACAGGGCGATTACTTTACCACAGAAAGTTGGTTGTTCATTTTGAAGAAGATTTTGAAGGTAAAACTGGTGCTTGTTAACCACTCTGGTTAAGGATCGGGGCACGGGTTGATCGTGATGCTAAAGAGTGTCAGGAGGTGTTGCGGATGGGGGATCCGTGCACAAAGGAGGGGCACTTTCATTTTAAGCCCAAACTTACTCTGCGAGAGAATAAAGGGCAGGAGCTCAAGCACCCAAACCCCCTTCTGCACGTGTCTGTTGTTTATAACAAAGTAAAATAAAATAACTGCAAACAGAGATAAACCAACTCCGCCGTCACAGTTCAGTCTGCGGCTGCTCATTAACCCTTGATGAGTTCACTACAACGGTGGTCAGACAGATGTGCGCCGCGGTTGTCTTAAATCACAAATGATCAGTGTTTTCAATCACAAGAGACTTATTTTAGGTGTCAAATGCTGAAATACACATTAGTAGTAGCAGAACAACCCTTTACAGTTGATGAAATACACTACTGTTGTCTGTGAAAAGGGCAATAATCATATTAAGCATAATCTGACAACGTGCTTCATACAGTGTACACATTGTGTGCATAATTAGACATTTTGTGTTGTCCGTAACTAAACTTCTGCACATGCGGGTCAGTTTTCGAGCATGATCTGTTCACACTGCAAATCTGATATTAGCCACATTTATAACAACAGTGTGAACAGCTAGGCAAAAACATCAGATCTGAGAAAAAATCAGATTTGAGCACTAAGTCTCGCAGTGTGAACGTAGCCTAAAGCCTCGTTTACACTACTATGTTTTAGTTTTAAAACTGCGTTTTAGAATGAAAACGATCCGCGTTCACACTACCGTTTCACCCAGCATTTCTGAACAGTTCTGCGTCTACATTAAAACAGTGAAAAAGCACATCACGTGACCACACACACACACACTCTGGCATGCGCTGCAGCATGCTTTGAGCACATACCCATATGAGAGCTGTGCACGTCGGACTTCATCACGGATCTCCCGCTGGATCTAATCTCACTATATTTGTTAAACGTGATGTTTAATTCATCTTGTTGTCTATATCTAACTACATATTCCCCAGCTTTGGTCTTTTGAATCTATTACTTGTTCTCAGGTAACGTGTTTTGGCTGAGCGCAAAGATAAGTTAGGTTAATATCTTAATTAATGTAACCGCGGACACCACATCTGACTGATTGCTTGCTTTTATTTTCTCTATTGTATAAACATATTGTGCATTATACTTTTATAATGGCCATTATTAATTATTAAAACTGATGTAAAAAAGGGTGTGTTTCGTATTTTCAATGAAAATGAAAGGAGGCAGTGATGTTATAGGCTCCATTCTGTTATAAATATACATGAAGATGACGCTCATATCATGCAGCTACACGACGCCTCAACATTTTTGATGTCTGTTGTTGCTAATATCAAAATGAAAATAGGCAGTTCGTCACATCATGTTTTCATTTTATTGTCAAGATAGTGAAACAGCATAGCCAGGGTGATGTGAATGACTTTATAAAGTACACACTCGGGAGTTTGTTTTCCATATCAAACTTGCAAAGTCTGAACTTACAAGGAGAGGATGCAGGACTGAACTGTGTGAAGGCTACTTAATATTGAGGAAAAAGCCCCAATCAGAGGCCCCGCCTCCATTTACAGATGTCTCCGTTTTCCCCCATCCACACTGAGACAGAGCAGCAGCGTTTCAGAATGAAAACGGCCTCTCCAGCGTTTCCAAAACGCTCCGTTTTCGGCCTCGAAAACTCTGGCGTAGTGTGGACAGATGGCGTAACCATAGCAAAACTTATGCGTTTTAAAACTAAAATGTATTGGTGTAAACGGGGCCTAAGTATTTGACGATCAGGTTCTGTTGTATGGACTGTGTGTGTGTGTGTGTACATTTGTTTGTTTGTCTGTATGTGATTGTGTGTGTGTGTGTGTGCGCATACGTGTGTGTTTGTCTGTGTGTGGTTGTGTGATGTGTGTGTTTATATTCACGTGATTGTGTGTGTGTTTGTATGTGATTGTCTGGATGTGCATGTATGTATGTATGTGTGGAGGAATGTGTGTGTTACGTCTTACCCTTCAGTGTGTTTGAAGGCTCTCTAAGTATTTGACGGTCAGGTCCTGTATATGGATAGTACAGTTGAGTGTGTGTGTGTGTGTTTGTGTGTGTGTGTGTGTTTTTTAACACAAGCTCAGTCCGGCATCCTGAGGAATGCTATTTACTGTACTCAACAGCTGTTATATGTTTAAAGTGTACTGTGAGATCAGATGTTTTCTTTTTTATATGGAGTCAGATATCAATTATTAAATAAGTCATCACACTGTATATACAGTAGAATATTAGTTGAGGTCTTGCAGGATAAAAAGCCCTTTGCTTTTTGTTGTATGCATATATTTATGTTAGCATCGTGGCCTCACAGCAAGAAGGTCGCTGGTTCGAGCCTCGGCTGGGTCAGTTGGCGTTTCTGAGTGGAGTTTGCATGTTCTCCCCATGTTGGCGTGGGTTTCCTCCGGGTGCTCCGGTTTCCCCCACAGTCCAAACACATGCGCTATGTGTGGTTTATTTATAAACTAATTTCGAGAGGATCACATGCTTATGATTGAACACAGCTGGTACCGCATTAGCTCCGTATATTTGCACCAATTAGATGAATACTGACACACTATAAATTACCATAAATCATCTTCGTCTTGAAGAATCCCCCCTTCCACCCCTACTCCTCCCCTTCTCTGATAGGGCGGCACGGTGGCCCAGTGGGTAGCACTGTTGCCTCACAGCAAGAACGCTACTGGTTTGGCCTCTCCGGGCCAGTCGGCATTTCAGTGCGGAGTTTGCATGTTCTCCCCGTGGGTTTTCCCCGGGTTCTCTGGTTTCCTCCCACCGTCTAAAGACATGCACCATAAGTAAATTGACTACTTCAAAATAGCATGCTAAGGCAACTCTTAGTCAGATATATCTCAGTAGTTCACAAGTAGGGGAGTTCTCGAGACCTACCTGAGCTCAAATTCTTCTCTCGCTCTTCAAACGAGAGGGAGCCCTGGGCTCAAGGATATTTTGAGCTCAGGGCTCTCTCCCGGGACAGCATGCCAAACACACTTTATTATCAATCATCAGCTAAGTGTGAACTCTTGAAAGGGGAATTGATGAACTAAATTGGCCGTAGTGTATGAGTGTGTGTGTGAATGAGTGTGTATGGATGTTTTCCAGTAATGGGGTTGGGGCTGGAAGGTCATCCACTGTGTAAAACATATGCTGGAATAGTTGGCGGTTCATTCCGCTGTGGCGACCGCTGATTAATAAAGGGACTAAGCTGAAAAGAAAATGAATGAATGAATATATTTATGTGTACTTGACTTTATGCAGTGCATACTTGATCTCTGTTGGACACTAAGTGAATTATCAAGGCAACACTTGATCATTTTAAAAAGTGTCTCTTGTGCTCAGGCTTCATTCATTTTAATCCGCTTTTTCGGGGCTGGGTCGCGGGGGCAGCAGACTTAGGAGAGAACCCCAAGCTTCCCTCTCCCCAGACACTTCCTCCAGTTCCTCCGGGGGATCCCAATGTGTTCCCAGGCCATCTGAGAGACATAGTCGCTTCAGTTTGTCCTGGGTCCTCCCTGAGGCCTCCTCCCGGTGGGACATGCCTGGAACACCTCCCTAGGTAGGCGTCTAGGAGGCTTCCGAAACAGATGCACGAGCCACCTCAGCTGACTTCTCTCGATGTGGAGGAGCTACGGCTCTACTCCGAGCTCCTCCTGGGTGACAGAGCTCCTCACCCTGTCTATAAGTGTGTACCCTGCCACCCTGCGAAGGAAACTTATTTGGGCAGCTTGTATCCGAATATCATTAAAATTTTTACAAATTATATTTTCTATTTCTGACAATTCATTGAATTGCATCTTTGTCATTAATTAAAGAAGAAAAAAAGCCCACAGTGGCTTCTGCTACTGCACTACACTACATTTCTCTGTCTGATATTTGCTCCAGTTTATCAGGAAGTGATGATTTTGTTGTCTTTGACTCATTGGTGGGCCCACACAGCATCTGTGTGCGCAGAAATCCGCACATTTCCAAAGATTTTTTGCCCACCGAGTCTATTTATTTACTTATGTGTGTAAATTTATATTTATATTTAAAAACACTTTACAGTTCGTGTGGCATTAACTATACATACAGTCTTGCACAGAAAGGACTAAACACAGTGACAGAAGCACGTAGAGAATGTACTCGTTATGACTGTCACTGAGTCACTGACAGAGATAGAAACATCAAGTGTTGTCTAGTATTAAACAATACTTCTTATTTATTATTATCATTCAGATCTTGAAATATGTGTATTAGCCTGTAAGTTTACAAATATATATTAATATGTGTGTCAATTAATTAGAAAAGTGGCAGTTTATTTATTTAATACATGGAAACAAAAAAATGCACTTGAATATTGAAAGTGGTTTTTACCACAGTAAACAGGGGGGTTGAGCCTATTCAGAACTCAAATGGCTATGCCTGTCTATGTAATACAGTTGAATACTAGTATACAACCCATATTAAACAAACATTTTAAGTGTATTACTTTTAAATTACTACTTATAAATGTAATATTAGACTTTATATATATATATTTTTTTTTTTACCTTGTAAGGAGCTGAGCCTCCCTAAAATTAAAATCCTAAAATCGCCCCTGGTTGCATCCAATATCTTGTTTGTCATGAGGTGCATGCATGAAATGTTCCTGAATGAAAGTGAAAGTGTCAAACTGCAGTTAAACTCGACAAATGAAACACCCGAAATTACATGAAACTCTGGAAGAAATGCGGATAGCACGGGCCACTTGTACTTTTAGGGGGCACACTTTAACATACATCACAAACTACTTAAACAACTTCTACCACTCTTTAAAAGTTTTGGTTTGGGTTTGTGTCATTTTAAATGCTCAGTCTCCTTATGCGCTGATTTACATTTTTCTGTGTTTATGGAATAAAACAGGCGAGTCAGCCGGCCCAATATAAGAGCAGGCAGAGCAGGATTTCTCGTGATGACCACCGGCGCAATATTGTTCTTTGTTATGAGCCGCAGTTTCAGTTTAAACTCAGTGAAGGCGAGCTTCTTTGGCGATGATGTGTACAGTGTTAGATTTTACATTTGCGCTGAACACGCAGTGAATGCAATGCATCGAGATTCAGGCACCTTCTCCAAAACACTCGATTGATCTCGGCTGGCGGATCAACATTCACCACATGATCGCTGTCATAGGCACCATTATTTATAACTTTAGGTGGGGTTTGCAAACCTGTGTACTTTTCCCTCTTCAGTCATTTGCATTACCCGTGGTCACAAAAGCTCCCTGTCATCTGACAGTGGAAAGCCTTGAGTGATTGACAGCTAATATGAACCATTATAGCGGCAAGGAAGACTGATTCAGTACGTTTTTAGAAACAATCAAAACAGGTTGCGCTACAACCATTATATACAGTAGCACAAATGCTCCCAAATATATTATGAGGTCACATAGATAAAATTTCGGGCACATATGCGACCAAAAATGGAATTGCAATTATTCAAAGTCATTTTTTTCTATGCATCACTCTGCAGTCGTCATAAACAAACTAATTAAATAACTTAAAACTCAAAATAGTCTTCCATGTTAATGTATTTGACAAGTAACTTTGTACATTTCTAACATTCAAGTACATCAAGACACATTTTTACACCTGTAAACTTTAACAGATACAGTTGAAGTATTTTTCTTTGCCCTCCCATTAATTTAAAATAATGTTTTCCAAGTGAACTTTAACAAACCAAGGAAATGTTCACAGTATTTCCTATAAAACACAAATAATCATTCTGGAGTCATAATAAGTCTTATTTTTATAGTTTATTTCTTGAATAAAAGCAGTTTTTAATTTTAAAAATACAAGTTTAAGGTCAGTGTTATTAGCCTCCTTAATAAATATTTACTGTATATTTTTGATTGTTTACAAAACAAATCAGTTCTACAATAACTTGACTAATTATTCCAACTTTTCTAGTTAACATAACCTAATTAAGTCTTTAAATTACACCCATGTCAACAAGCTTGGCCCCCCTCTGGCCCCCCTAAATTTTTGGACGCGTATTTTTGTGTCAAAACGCCACAGAGAAGCGAGATCAGCCATCAGTGGCAGACTGCGGAGATATGACTGAGCAACGCAATCTCACGGCAATTCATAACTTTTTTATTTAGTAGCTAATTCGTATGAATTCGTACAATCTAATTCGTACAAATTAATACGATTTGCTCATCACCCAATGATGGGTGGGGTTAGGTGCCACGCCTCCATTTTAAAATCGTACATTTTCGTATGACTGAACTTGTACGAATTTGTACGAATTAGCCACTAAACTGACAAAACGTAAAATACTTAAGTTTTCTCGTGGGATCAGGCTGGACTGAGCCCTCTCCCGCATGCCCTCAGTGTCGCGCGCACTCACTCTCTTTGTCAGTGACGGTGCTGCATGCATCAGTTTCCCGCATCCCGCAAGTCCTACATGACGGTAATAGTTTGATTGCGGTATTTACTTCAATAATGCCACTAATATCTGCATACTCCACATCTTAATTCCATTTCTGTTTAGTTCAGTTATGACTTTAGTCAGATAAAGGTCATCAAAAATCGCTGTTTACATGGTGACTCTTAATCAGAGTATTATCTTAATCATATTAAAATCATATTGTTGACCATGTAAATGTACTCAATGTTCGACTCAACCTCACTGTCAGGGCTCAGCGAACTTGCCTTTGCGAAGCAACATTTTCTGTACATACATCAAAAGCAAGTAGACTATGGCTCACGCTTATTGACAGTGGAAGATGATTTACAGTTAGTCGCGGCAGTAATCCAACTACAGAATCAGGCTCAGCCATCACACTGAATCAGCTAAGCTGTATATTTATGTTTCAATGTTATTAATGCTACACAATTTAAACGCAGCAAATAATATGTGAATGATGTGTGAATGATGGCGCGAGTGAAATTGGACAAACTTGGGGGGGGCGTGTGTCCTAAAAGTTTGAAAACCCCTGCACTAAACTACATTTCTCTGTCTGATAAGTGCTCCAGTTCATCAGAAGGTGATGATTTTGTTCTCTGTCATTTGTTAAATGGAAACGCTGCTTTATTCACTCATTCATTCATTCATTTTCTTTTTGGCTTAGTCCCTTTATTACCCAGGGGTCGCCACAGCGGAATGAACCGCCAACTTATCCAGCATATGTTTTTCGCAGCGGATGGCCTTCCAGCTGCAACCCATCACTGGGAAACATTCATACACACTCACTCACAAACATACACTACGGACAATTTAGCCTACCCAATTCCCCTATAGCGCATGTGTTTGGACTTGTGGGGGAAACCAGAGCACCCGGAGGAAACCCACGCCAACATGAGTAGAACATGCAAACTCCACACAGAAACGCCAACTGATCCAGCCGAGGCTCAAACCAGCGATCTTCTTGCTGTGAGGCGATTGTGCTACCCACTGAGCCACCGTGCCGCCCTTTATTCAACTTATGTTGTATGCAAAATTCCAGCTTTGTGCATAAGTCTAATTTGAATATTTGGATGGAAACATACATGTAATGTAATGTGTGTATTTATATAGCGCATTTATTGTGTATGGCCAAACACCCAAAGCGCTTCACAATCATGAGGAGAGTCTCTTCACACCACCACCAGTGTGTAGCATCCACTTGGATGATGCGATGGCAGCCACAGGACAAAGGCGCCAGTGCGCTCAATACACACCAGCTATTGGTGGAGTGAAGAGACAGTGATAGAGCCAATTCAGTGGATGGGGATGATTAGGAGGCCATGATAGGTAAGTGCTGATTGAGGGACTTTGGCCAGGACAGGTCACACCCCTACTCTTTACGAGAAGTGCCATTGGATTTTTAATGACCACAGAGAGTCAGGACCTCGGTTTAACGTCTCATCCGAAAGACGGCGCCCACTGACAGTGTAGTGTGCCCTTCACTTTTACTGGGGCATTAGGACTCACACAGATCACAGGTTGAGCGCCCCCTGCTGGCCTCTCTAACACCACTTCCAACAGCAACCTAGTTTTCCCATGTGGTCTCCCATCCAGGTACTGACCAGGCTCAGCCCTGCTTAGCTTCAGTGAGTAACCGGTCCTGGGCTGCAGGGTGATATGGCTGTGGCAAGGATATATGAGTGGCTCATATAGCATAATAAATCCACATAGCTAATGAGTGGGAATCTTACTTTCAAGCTCAACAAATCATCACTTTGTGTCCTGACGTTTGTCAAAATTGAGCTTTTAAGATATCCCCCATCTAGCAGTTTTGTTTGAGCCAATCAGCATCATCTCAGAGGAAAAGACCAGCGACATTTGATTACATCTGCACCTTTATTATCGAAGAAAAGAGACCCCAGTGGTTTCTCCTACTGCACTAAACTACATTTCTCTGTCTGATATTTGGCGCCAGTTTATCAGGAAGTGACGATTTTGTTCTCTTTGACTCAGAAACGCTGCTTTATTCACAAATGCTTTATGCAATAGCCCCGTTTTGCGCATCTTTGAATGGAAACAGCTTTGTCATGCCAATAAAGCAGCTTGAACTTGTTTAGAGCGGGCCAGATTAATGAACACAATCACAGAGGAATGTCTCAGGAATCGCAAGCTGGAATGTCTCAGGTCATTGGGTCCCTGCATTATTGATCATGGTCACCGCGAACTATTCTGAGGGAAACAATTGCCGGGAACATTGGCCAAGAGACAACTGAGGAACCCGCTTGGATGAGTGACAAAACAAATGAACAACATGTTTGGTTTGCTTGCGATTGAACTAATATCAAACAGTGCACGCTCGGTTTTAAAAACATGTCCTCTTCGACAGTGAAGAGCAGCAGATCATCTCAGATTGCTCACTTTAAAGGAGACCTATTTTGTGTGTAAAGTTTCAGCTCAAAATAGCACACAGCTAATATTTTCTAGCTCTCTGAAACTGACCCTTTTAGGCTTTGATCCTAACTGTGGTGTTTTGGTGACTGTCGCTTTAAATGCAAATGAGATTGTGCTCTTTTCAAAAGAGGGCGGAGCTAAACTGCCTGTGTGTCAGCATAGCAATAGGACTAGCGTTATCAGTGCTGGTCAGGTCTGCATGTGTGCTTCAGTGCCAGTGTGTGCTTCATGCTTCTGTCAGTCTATGGAGACCCCTGTCGCTGTTCATTTGTGCTTCATCTAAAACTCCACATCTATAATCCTCTTAGTCTATGCTGACATTATCTTCAGCAGCTTAAACACTCTAATGGCTAATGGACACCCTGCTGAAAAATCCAGCCTAAGCTGGTTGGCTGGTTTTAGCTGGTCGACCAGCCTGGTTTTAGAGGGGTTTTGGCCATTTCCAGGCTGGTTTCCAGCCATTTCCAGCCTGGTCTTAGCTGGTCAGGCTGGGAGTTGACCAGCTAAAACCAGCTTGACCAGCCAAAACCAGCTATGTCCAGCTTAAACCAGGCTGGTCAAGCTGGTTTTAGCTGGTTTAAGTTGGTCATTTTCCAACCTGACCAGCTAAGACCAGGCTGGAAATGGCTCTAAAACCAGGCTGGTCGACCAGCTAAAACCAGCCAACCAGCTTAGGCTGGTTTAAGCTGGATTTTTCAGCAGGGCAGATGGCTGCTTCTCACTCAGTGCTGCTGTTTATGCTAATGAGGGAGAGATGGGCACTAGTGGGCGGGGCTTTTAGCCTCTGATGACACCTACAAGGGAAAAATGTCAATCAAAGTGTTTCTGCAGTTTGATCAAGTCTGATTATAAACAATACAATTAATTAATGTTAATCATTAGAGGCTGGCTATATTCACAAACTGATGCCACACAAGTGTGTTTAAACCCCTTTAATAAAAGTGATTTTTGCACAATAGGTGCCTTTAAATATTTTAAGTGAAGTTTATAAATAAACTAATTTCGAGAGGAGCTCGTGCTTATGATTGATAGCAGCTGGTCCTCTTTAGCTAACGCAAGATTCACCAATCAGACAATTCCTAAATCACTATAATTAACCAGAGTATCTTACCTTTGCCATCTTCGTCTTGAGGAATCCCCCCTTCCACCCCTACTCCCCTTTCCTTGTCAGGGCAGCACGGAGGCCCAATGGTTAGCATCATTGCCTACCAGCAAGAATGTCACTGGCTCAGATCTTACCTAGCCAAGTCGGCATTTCTGTGTGGAGTTTGCATGTTCTCCCCGTGTTTGCGTGGGCTTTCCCCGGGCTCTCCGGTTTCCTCCCGCAGACCAAAAACATGTAACGTAAGTAAATTGACAAAACTACATCATAGACAAGCTGAATTCAATATACACTCTCCATAGCTATTCATAATCTACATTTACCATTATCAAGCAGGGGAGTTCTCGAGACCTAGCTGAGCTCAGACTCTCCTCTCGCCCTGCAACGGGAGGGAGCCCCGGGCTCGAGTATCTCATGAGCTCAGGGCTCTTTCCCGGGACAGCATGCCAAACACGCTTTATAATCAATCATCAGCTAAGCTGAACTCTTGAAATGCATTATGTACTTACACTCAAGTGGATGTGAACTCATTTTCTTTCTATCAGAGTCATGGAAATTTACATCCACAGTAGGGACAATAATTACAATAGAAGTCAATGGCTATGTTTTAATCAATCGTATGTTGTTCTGTACATGTCATCTCTTTAGTTATGATTACCTCTTCAGTTATGGAAAGTATTCAAACCCCCTTAAATCTTTCACACTTTGCTATATTACAGCCATTTGCTAAAATTGTTTAAGTTCATGTTTCCCTTATTGATGTTCACACAGGAGCCCATACTGACAGAAACACACAGAACTGTTGACATTTTTGCAGATTTATTAAAACAGAAAAACTGAAATATCACATGCTCCTGAGTATTCAGAGTCTTTGCTGTGACGCTCATATGTGCTGTTTCTCCACTTCTTCTGATCATCCTTGAGATGTTTCTACACCTTCATTTGAGTCCAGCTGTGTTTGATTATACCGACTGGACTTGATAAGGAGAGCCACACAGCTGTCTATATAAGAGCTTACAGCTCACAGCGCATGTCAGAGCAGATGAGAATCATGAGGAACTGCCTGAAGAGCTCAGAGACAGAATTGTGGCAAAGCACAGATCTGGCCAAGCTTACAGACACATTTCTGCTGCACTGAAGGTTCCTCAGAGCACAGCGGCCTCCATAATCCTTAAATGGAAGATGTTTGGGATGATGAGAACTCTTCCCACACTCTCAGAAATAAAGGTATGCAAGCTGTCACTGGGGTGATATCTTTTGAAAAGGTACAAATTCATACCTAAAAGATCCATATTAATACCTCAAGGGTACATATTAGTATCTAAAAAGTACAAAAGTGTTCCTCTTAAAATTTTAGGGTACTAATATATACTTTTGAGGTACGAATATGAACTCTTCAAGTACAAATGTGTACCTTTTCAAAAGGTTCCACCCCAGTGACAGCTCATGTACCCTTATTTTGTGTTACCCTATTGAGAGTGTAGAGCTGGCCGTCTGGCCAAACTGAGCTATCGGGGGAGAAGAGCCTTGGAGAGAGAGAGGTAAAGAAAAACCCAAAGATCACTGGGGTGACGCATTGGCGCAGTAGGTAGGGCTGTCGCCTTACAGCAAGAAGTTCGCTGGTTCGAGCCTCGGCTGGGTCAGTTAGCGTTTCTGTGTGGAGTTTGCATGTTCTCCCTGTGTTCACGTGGGTTTCCTCCGGGTGCTCCGGTTTCCCCCACAGTCCAAAGACATGTGGTACAGGTGAATTGGGTAAGCTAAATTGTCCGTAGTGTATGAGTGTGAATGAGTGTGTGTGGATGTTTCCCAGTGATGGGTTGCAGCTGGAAGGGCATCCGCTGCGTAAAAACGTGCTGGATAAGTTGTCTGTTCATTCCGCTGTGGCGACCCCAGATTAATAAAGGGACTAAGCCGAAAAGAATGAATGACAAAGATCACTGTGGCTGAGCTCCAGAGATGCAATTGGGAGACGGGAGAAAGTTGTAGAAAGTCAACCATCACTGCAGCCCTCCACCAGTCGGGGCTTTATGTCAGAGTGGCCCAACACATGAAAGCCTGCATGGAGTTTGTTATAAAACAAACCTGAAGGACTCCAAGATGGTGAGAAATAAGACCAATACAGAATTTTTTGGCCTTAATTCTAAGCGGTATGAGTGGAGAACACCAGCTCATCACCTGTCCTATACAGTCCCAACAGTAAGCATGGTGGTGGCGGCATCATGCTGTGGGGGTATTTTTCAGCTGCAGGAACAGGACGACTGGTTTCAGTTGAAGGAAAGATGAATGCGGCCATGTACAGGGATATCCTGGACGAAAACCTCCTCCAGAGTGCTCAGGACCTCAGACCGGACCAAAGGTTTACCTTCCAACAAGACAATGACCCTAAGCACACAGCTAAAATAACAAAGGAGCGGCCTCACAACAACTCTGTGACTGTTCTTGAATAGCACAGTCAGAGCCCTGACTTAAATCCAATTGAGGATCTCTGGAGAGACCTAAAATGGCTGTCCATCAATGTTACCATCCAACCTGACAGAACTGGAGAGGATCTGCAAGGAGGAATGGCAGAGGATCCCCAAATCCAGCTGTGAAAAACTTGTAGCATCTTTCCCAAAAAAGACTCACGGCTGGATAAGATCGAAAGGGGCTTCTGCTTACTACTGAGCAAAGACTCTGAATACTCAGGACCATGTGATATTTCAGTTTTCCTTTTTTAATAAATCTGCAAAAATGTCAACAGTTCTGTTTTCTGTCAGTATGGGCTGCTGTGTGTACACTGAGGAAAAAATGAACCTACTGTAAATGATTTTAGCAAATGGCTGCAATATAATGGAGTGAAACATTTAAGAGGTCTGAATACTTTTTGTACTTACTGTATATTAATATTTACAAATATAAAAAATAAAACAAAAGCCCAAGGAGAAAAAAAGGAAAAAGAAGAAAAGTATTTACCTATGAAACAGAAGGAAGATACTAAAGAACAGAAGATTTCATTTTCAATTTGCATTTTTGTGTGAAATATTTCTCACCAAGCGAGCAGCACATAATGTCCTGATGACATCACCATTCAACATCAATACAAGTGGCTCCATTCGAGCTTCCTGCTCCACAAGAGGATCTGGCAACCATTCAAATCCTCAGTGAGCAGGATTGGCTGCAGATACTTTTCCTTTGTCCAATGCACCTGCCTCTCAACATTCCCAGACCAAACGCTTTTCAGGCGGCAGGATTGACCACTGTAACCCAACGACACCAATCCATCAACCCAGAGCTCTCAAATCCCTCAAGAGCGCATTTCCAACACAAATCACACCATGGTGGGAATGTAAACACGTTGGGAGTGTTTTGGTTTGGACTGCCAGAGAGGAATAATGAACTCGTCCTCCATTTTAGCAGAAATGTTTACATCTCAAAAGGAAGAGTTCGCTGTCAACTTCCTAATAGGCTCTCCAGAAGATGAACCACTGTGAGACTATTGCTTTCAGAAGCTGGAAAAAGTTTTGGGTTTAATCTTCAGTCCTGCTGTATTTATCAGGGTTTATACGGGTGCTGGAAATACGTAAAAATGATTGAATTTGAGTCTAGTCTTTTGTCTAGGGCAGGGGTGTCCAAACTCGGTCCTGGAGGGCCGGTGTCCTCGACATTTTAGTTCCAACCCCAATTTAACACACCTGAACCAGCTAATCAAGCTCTTTCTAGGTATACTAGAAACTTCCAGGGAGGTGATTGAAGGAAGTTGGAGCTAAACTATGCAGGACACCGGCCCTCCAGGACCGAGTTTGGACATCCCTGGTCTAGGGCGTCAGAATAGAGAAGGCAGCATCCACGACATCCCACCACCCCCTATCACCACGCCCCCCTCTCGGTCCTCACTTTCGTCTGCAACAAACCAACACCTTCAAGCTAAAGAGAATTGGGACACCCCTACCCCTTTACATGAATGCGCAAAAACAAGGTGTGGGGATAAGGGGAAGGGCTAAGGGGTAGAATTGGGATTGGGCCATAGACTGATGTTTAGAAATGAAACTAAAAAGACAGTTGTTGTTTAATTTTTTTTGGTAATTCCTAATATGAAATTTAATCGTACACATGTTTCCCTATTCACACAGAATGCCTAAGCCCGAGAGGCGTTTCAGAGATGAGTTAAATGACTTGCCTTAAAGGGACTTTGATGATACACAGACACACACAAATGAACGTTATAAAATCTAAAGTTTGTTGTACAGTTGGCGAATTACTTTTGTTATTTGGTACGATTAAATGTACCCATAATCATTTATGTTCCCAGCAAACACTTTTGTGTTTTATAGACGTCTAAACGTAGACAGCTTGGCTAAAACAAGACTAAACTTGTGCTGTCAGTGAAAACCTAATAGACATCTGAGTATAGCCCAAAACTAGACTAGTCGTCAAATAGACAGATTAGACAGACTTTATATGTGTAGTCACTCATTTCTGTTTATTTGATGACTAGTCTAGTTTTAAGTTATTCTTAAATGTCTATTAGATTTTCACTGACATCCCAAATTTTAGCCTTGTTTTAGCAAGGACGACAATGCTTAGACATCTATTAGACATCGTTAAAAAACAAAAAATGCTTGCTGGGTTGCCAAACAGGTCAGTGTATCTTTTGGTCATTGAATTTTCATTTTAGAAACGGATATTGAAAAATGAAAAACGAGCCGGTTTTTGATTTTCGTTTTCAAATTCAAAAATGAAAATTGAAATACAATGTGCTTCTTGATTTTTGTTTTTGAATTTTAAAACGAAAAAAAAAAAAAGCGGCTCGTTTTTCTTTTTCATGGTGAAAAACGGAAAAGCAAAATACAAAAAATAAAATCACCAGAAAACAAAAACGAATAAAGGCTTGTTTTTTATATTCCGAAACCAGATAGCCCGACTCGGGCTATTCACAGTGATGCAATGCTGCCACACACAGGCTAGCCTACTATAGGCTATTATTTTTTCCTTATTAAAGTCTTCGCTGAGGTCCAGCTTCCTGCACCTAGACTGCAGCTCTGCACAAGACGTTTGGCCATAGGAGAAATGGTCGTGCCCAACTGAGCCAGGTTTCTCTCCAGGTTTTTTAAATTCTTCACTTTCGCCAATTGGTGAAGTTTTTTCCTCGCCGCTGTCGCCACTGGCTTGCTTGGTTCGGGATCTGTAGAGCTGCGCATCGATGGATTTGCTCTTCAGTGTTTGGACTCTCAGTAGTGATTATTAACCCACACTGAACTGAGCTAAACTGAACTGAACTTAATCTCTGAAAACTGAACTGACACTGTTTCAATTCACTATAATCTTCTATGTGAAGCTGCTTTGACACAATCTACATTGTATAAGCGCTATACAAATAAAGATGAATTGAATTGAATTATATATATATATATTATTTATTTATTTTTTTTACATACTGTATATATATATATATGTATGCATGCTTTACTGAGCAGTTTTCTGAAAATAAAGTTTATTGTTAAAATCACTTCCACTTCAGGAGTGACAGTAACATTGGACATTCGTTTGGAATCATTGCGCGCATTTCAACAAGTCATCTCTCCGCGTTATACTGTAGTTCGAGAAATTAAAACAAACATAATTCATTTAATCTGAAAGGGGTTCAGCATGTCTCAAAAACACAGTCAAGCATCCCAATGTCTTCCAAAGCGGACTATCGGATAACATTCCAAAAACTTTGCTATGGTTGATAATGAACTTTAAGACACCTATTGTGTGCGTCTTCACCCCAAATACAGCCTATTTTATTGCCTAATATAACCTATAATCATACATACTGATTTTTAATACATGAATTGAAATTATAAAAAAAAAATAGCCTACTGCTATATAAATATATATATATATATATATATATATATATATATATATATATATTATAATTTCAATTAATGTATTTAAAATCAGTAGGTTATGCTAGAAAATTGACTATTTATATGTATATATTATATATTATTATTATTATATATCCAATATTGTAATTAACCGGCTTCAGTGAGGAAAATATGTCTTGACAAAATCCCGTTATCACAAGAAAATACCTTTTATAACATTATTAAGTGGAAAAAAATAATAGCCTGGTATTTTTTTTTTATAGTAGCCTATAGTAGGCTAGCCTGTGTGTGGCAGCATCGCATCACCGTGAATGAGTCGGCCTCTCTGGTTTCGGAATATAAAAAACAAGCCTTTATTAGTTTTTGTTTTCTGGTGATTTTATTTTTTGTTATTCAAAATGAAAAATGAAAATCAAATCATTTTTGAATTTAGCTTTTCCGTTTTTCACCATGAAAAAGAAAAACGAGCCATTTTTTGATTTTCGTTTTAAAATTCAAAAATCAAAAAGCGCATTGTATTTCAATTTTCATTTTTGAATTTGAAAACGAAAATCAAAAATCGGCTCGTTTTTCGTTTTTCAATATCCGTTTCTAAAATAAAAATCCAATGACCAAAAGATACACTGACCTGAACAGCTAATAAAAATAAAACATAATTGAATAAAATAAAAATGTATTAATGGAAAAAGGAAATAAAATAAATAAATCAATAATATTTAGAAATAAAATGTAATAAAATAAAGATTAAATAAAGGAAATACTATAAAAATGTAAATAAAATAGCATGTAATTAAATAAAATGTAATTTAATAAAATAAAATTACAAAATAAAATAAATAAATCATATTTTGAGTTCAAATTTAAATCAACACTGAATTAAATTAAAAGATTTTTGCTTTGAAATAAAATGAAAACTCTGAAGACTGCAGTGTGATTAAATGTTTACTTGCTCTCGTTGCTTAAATAGTGAAAGAAAACAAAATCCATGGATATTACCTCTTCAATAAATATTAAATTAAGATGAAAGATGACACGTTTGAGATGTGAGTAAAAAACATCCTGATAAAATCCGCCAAATATCAGACAGAGAAATGTAGTTTAATGCATTAGGAGAAGCCACTTTCTGTTCTATAATAGATGCAAAGGTCACTGATCTTGAACTCTGAGATGATGCTGATTGGTTCACTTGTGTGCAAACTAATTTCTGATTGCCTCACAAAAATAAAGGTGCAGATCATTTTTTTTGTAGTTCCTGAAGCTCCTGTGAAATTAAAATAAAGTTTTTTCAGATCTTAGTTTCAGTCTGTTAGTTTAAAGGATTTCTATATTCTAGTTTGCCAAAACAGTGTCACCAAAACATTGACAAAAATCGTATTTAGAAGATATAAACCTGATTTAAATCTCCAAACATTGCAGTTTGTCTCTTCCGCCTAAATGGATCAACATTTTTTTCCCATCTCCTTATTATTTAAATGCCAATCAAATGCTCTCTAGTATCTGGCATGCCCCGCCCCCTTCTTCTCATTAGCTTTCCATTTGATGCACTTTCACTGGCAGAGCTGTAAGAATAACCAAATGCTATTTATTGGCTGTTTTTTTAAAAGGGGAGGAGCTACGCTGTATCCCATTGTCAGGCTAATTCAGAACCCTCTTGTTCCTGATTTATTGCTTTAGATGGAAACAAAACCTTTTCACTTTCAAAAATAATCTATAATGCATCACCAAGAGTCATAAAACGGCCTTACCTTTGACAGAAGATGTCTGTCTGACTAAATATATTGCGTGACATCTTTTAACCAAGTGTGAAAGGCTGGAGTTTCATTCATTCATTCATTTTCCTCCACCTTAGTCTTAAGCTGCGTTCACACCAGACGCGGAAGAAGCCTCAAGCGCGAGTGATTTACATGTTAAGTCAATGCAAACGCGCGAATAGGCATCCTGCGGCGCGAATGACGCGAATTGCGTGGCGCGAATGGCGCGATACGCGCGAATTGAGCGTTTGACGCACTTAACGCGCAAATCGCGCGAATCGCTCCAGTTCAAATATCTGAACTTCTGCGGACATTCGCGCCTCGTTAACCAATCAGGAGCTTGCTCTTGCAGGGGCATGATTGTGACGTAGCACCTGTTGTTGGTGTCCGGGTGAAATCCTCCAGCCGACACCGACAACAGTTCATCAAACTGGGCTCGGCTCAGTCAGAAGCACCGCTGAAAGCCCCAGTCATCCAGGTTAAGTTTCTGGAGGAGTTTATGAGCTCACAGAGCTGGGTGCACCTCTGAAAGTATCTAGTAGACTCAGACACTGCTCCAAACGTATCGACGCTGTTTTACAGCCTTCAGAAAGCACATAAACACAGGTATTTTATCAATAAAATCCATGTTAGCCATTTAGCAACGAAGCTACATTCACCGAGCAGACAGAAGCCCTGCCCATGACGCAAATCCGCGTCTGTTCTGAAGCGGAGTCTGATGCGCGAATGAAGCGAGTAAACTCAAATGTTCACGCGTCTATTTACTCGCGAATAGCGCGATTTTGCCGCGCGTTCCGCGTCTGGTGTGAACACAGCATCAGTCTTAGTTATTTATCAGGGGTCACCACAGTGGAATGAACCGCCAACTATTCCAGCATATGTTTTTACACAGCAGATGCCCTTCCAGCTGCAACTCAGTTCTGGGAAACAACCATACACACTCATTCACACACACGCTCATATGGCCAATTTAGTTCATCAATTCCCCTATAGCGCATGTGTTTGGACTGTAGGGGAAACCGGAGCACCCGGAGGAAACCCACGCCAACACCGGGAGAACATGCAAACTCCACATAGAAATGACAACTGTCCCAGCCGGGACTCGAACCAATGACCTTTTTGCTGTGAGACCACAGTGCTAACCACTGCACCATCGTGAGAATGATAAACGTACCTTCTAAACAAAAGCAGTGTGTCCATGCTGAGACGGTGGCCTACTTTACTACTGTCCTACTTCAGACGCTCTTTGAGGTGCTTTATATAAGTTTTTTTGGGGACGGGGTGGGCAAAACTGCAGCCAAAGCAGCTTCCTGTTGATCTGAGCCATTACTGTGTGCATCATCAAAGACACACAGGTGTCAGATCAGCAGTGTGTGTGCGTGAGACCTTGTATTCCTGATGTAAATATGCATGGCACTACCAGTAAATGAAGCAGTTTCAATTAACTCAAACTTCTTCTGTGTTAAGCTGCTTCGACACAATCTACACTGTAAAAGCGCTTTAGAAATGAAGATTAATTTAATTAAATTTTTGACTATGTGGGGACATTCTTTTGGTTTTATAACAGCTCATAAATCATACAGAATGATGCATTTTAAAGTGTAAAAATGCTAATTGAAGTAGGGGGAGAGAATATTAAAATCATTATGTCTGTATTCACTCACCGGCCACTTTATTAGGTGTACAACTGCTTGTTAATGCAAATTTCAAATCAGCCAATCACACGGCAGCAACTCAATGCATTAGGGCATCAGTTCAAAGCGAGCATCAGAATGGGGAAGAAAAGGGATTCAAGTGACTTTGAACGTGGCATGGTTGTTGGTGCCAGACAGACTGGTCTGAGTATTTCAGAAACTGCTGATCTACTGGCATTTTCACGCACAACCATCTCTAGGGTTCACAGAGAGTGGTCCGACAAAGGAAATATCCAGTGAGCGGCAGTTCTGTGGGCGCAAATGCCTTGTTGATGCCAGAGGTCAGAGGAGAATGGCCAGACTGGTTCCAGCTGATAGAAAGGCAACAGTAACTCAAACTAGAATTGTACATTTCCTAAAGAAAATGTAAGTGGGGTTTGCGTGGCAAATCGATGGGGTACAATGCATTTAATCGGTTGCTAGGGTGTTCTGAGTGGTTACTAGGCAGTTTAGGACAGTAATAGGGTGTTCTGAGTGGTTGCTAGGTGGTTGCTAAGGCGTTGCTAGGTGGTTGCTAGGGTGTTCTGAGTGGTTGCTAGGTGGTTGCTAAGGTTTTGCTAGGCGGTTGCTAGGGTGTTCTGAGTGGTTGCTAAGGCGTTGCTAGGCGGTTGCTAGGGTGTCTTGAGTGGTTGCTAAGGTGTTGCTAGGCGGTTGCTAGGGTGTCCAAAGTGGTTCCTAGGTGGTTGCTAAGGTGTTGCTAGGCGGTTGCTAGGGTGTTCTGAGTGGTTGCTAAAGTATTGCTAGGGTGTTCTCAATGGTTTCTAGGTGGTTGCTAAGGCGTTGCTTGGTGGTTGCTAGGGTGTTCTCAGTGGTTGCTAGGTGGTTGCTAAGGCGTTGCTAGGTGGTTGCTAGGGTGTTCTGAGTGGTTGCTAAGGTGTTGCTAGGCGGTTGCTAGGGTGTTCTGAGTGGTTGCTAGGTGGTTGCTAGGCAGTGGCTAGGGTATTCTGAGTGGTTGCTAGGTGGTTGCTAAGGTGTTGCTAGGCAGTTGCTAGGGTGTCCTAAGTGGTTGCTAGGTGGTTGCTAAGGTGTTGCTAGGTGGTTGCGATGGTATTCTGAGGGGTTGCTAAGGCGTG
>CAIGQS010000371.1:0-2500 GCA_903798195.1 Danio kyathit
TCAGAACAACACCCAAACACTGCATTCACCCCATCCAGAACAACACCCAAACACTGCAATCAGAACAACACCCAAACACTGCAATCAGAACAACACCCAAACACTGCATTCACCCCATTCAGAACAACACCCAAACACTGCATTCACCCCATTCAGAACAACACCCAAACACTGCATTCAGAACAACACCCAAACACTGCAATCAGAACAACACCCAAACACTGCAATCAGAACAACACCCAAACACTGCATTCAGAACAACACCCAAACACTGCATTCACCCCATTCAGAACAACACCCAAACACTGCATTCAGAACAACACCCAAACACTGCATTCACCCCATTCAGAACAACACCCAAACACTGCATTCAGAACAACACCCAAACACTGCATTCAGAACAACACCCAAACACTGCATTCACCCCCCATTTAAAACAACCCCAAAGACTGCATTCAGAAGAAAACCCAAACACTGCAATCAGAACAACACCCAAACACTGCAATCAGAACAACACCCAAACACTGCATTCACCCCATTCAGAACAACACCCAAACACTGCATTCAGAACAACACCCAAACACTGCATTCACCCCATTTAAAACAACCCCCAAACACTGCATTCAGAAAAAAAACCCAAACACTGCACTCAGAACAACACCCAAACACTGCATTCAGAACAACACCCAAACACTGCATTCAGAACAACACCCAAACACTGCATTCAGAACAACACCCAAACACTGCATTCAGAACAACACCCAAACACTGCAATCAGAACAACACCCAAACACTGCATTCACCCCATTCAGAACAACACCTAAACACTGCATTCAGAACAACACCCGAACACTGCATTCACCCCATTCAGAACAACACCTAAACACTGCATTCAGAACAACACCCAAACACTGCATTCAGCCCCTTCCGAACAACACCCAAACACTGCATTCACCCCATTCAGAACAACACCCAAACACTGCAATCGGAACAACACCCAAACACTGCAATCAGAACAACACCCGAACACTGCATTCAGAACAACACCCAAACACTGCATTCACCCCATTCAGAACAACACCCAAACACTGCATTCAGAACAACACCCAAACACTGCATTCACCCCATTTAAAACAACCCCCAAACACTGCATTCAGAAGAAAACCCAAACACTGCAATCAGAACAACACCCAAACACTGCATTCAGAACAACACCCAAACACTGCATTCAGAACAACACCCAAACACTGCATTCAGAACAACACCCAAACACTGCATTCAGAACAACACCCAAACACTGCATTCAGAACAACACCCAAACACTGCATTCACCCCATTTAAAACAACCCCCAAACACTGCATTCAGAACAACACCCAAACACTGCAATCAGAACAACACCCAAACACTGCAATCAGAACAACACCCAAACACTGCATTCAGAACAACACCCAAACACTGCAATCAGAACAACACCCAAACACTGCAATCAGAACAACACCCAAACACTGCATTCAGAACAACACCCAAACACTGCATTCAGAACAACACTCAAACACTGCATTCAGAACAACACCCAAACACTGCAATCAGAAAAACACCCAAACACTGCATTCAGAACAACACTCAAACACTGCATTCAGAACAACACCCAAACACTGCATTCACCCCATTTAAAACAACCCCCAAACACTGCATTCAGAACAACACCCAAACACTGCAATCAGAACAACACCCAAACACTGCAATCAGAACAACACCCAAACACTGCATTCAGAACAACACCCAAACACTGCAATCAGAACAACACCCAAACACTGCAATCAGAACAACACCCAAACACTGCATTCAGAACAACACCCAAACACTGCAATCAGAAAAACACCCAAACACTGCATTCACCCCATTCAGAACAACACCTAAACACTGCATTCAGAACAACACCCAAACACTGCATTCACCCCATTCAGAACAACACCTAAACACTGCATTCAGAACAACACCCAAACACTGCATTCAGCCCCTTCCGAACAACACCCAAACACTGCAATCAGAACAACACCCAAACACTGCATTCACCCCATTCAGAACAACACCCAAACACTGCATTCAGAACAACACCCAAACACTGCAATCAGAACAACACCCAAACACTGCATTCACCCCATTCAGAACAACACCCAAACACTGCATTCACCCCATCCAGAACAACACCCAAACACTGCAATCAGAACAACACCCAAACACTGCAATCAGAACAACACCCAAACACTGCATTCACCCCATTCAGAACAACACCCAAACACTGCATTCACCCCATTCAGAACAACACCCCAAACACTGCAATCAGAAGAAAACCCAAACACTGCAATCAGAACAACACCCAAACACTGCAATCAGAACAACACCCAAACACTGCATTCAGAACAACACCCAAACACTGCATTCACCCCATTCAGAACAACACCCAAACACTGCATTCAGAACAACACCCAAACACTG
>CAIGQS010000371.1:7500-40943 GCA_903798195.1 Danio kyathit
ACAGATATGATTGGATAAACCTCAGACAACAACACTGTTTCTAGTCCAAATATCGAAAAACTCTGAAATCAAGAAGCATTTTCTAGACAAGCAAAAGAAGTAGTCTTGTTTTTTAAAAAACGACTCAAAATGAAGTGTTTTTCCTTAAAGGGCACCTATTATGCAGAAATGACTTTTATGCAGGGTTTAAACGCAGTAGTGTGTGTGTCAGCAGTGTGTGAATCTCTCCAGCCTCTAATGCTCAACAGTAGTTAATTGTATTTGTTCTAATCAGACTGGATAAAAACAGTCTGCAGTTTGATTGACATTCTCCCTTTGTACGAGTCATCAGAGGGGGAAAGCCCCATCTCGCCATCTCATTAGCATAGGATGTTCGTGTTGTTTTTGAATCTGCCACTATGCTGACACATCCACCCTCTTCTGAAAAGAGCACAATCTCATTTGCATTTAAAGTGACAGTCACCAAAACACCACAGTTAGGATCAAAGGCTGAAAGGGTCAGTTTCAGAGAGCTGGAGAACATTATCTGTGTGCTATTCTCAGCCCAAACTCACACACACACACACACACACACACACACACACACACACACACACACACACACACACACACACACACACACACACACTCTACAGATAGCAGAGACGCATTGCACAGCTTTTGAAAGGGGGCAGAATAGGTTAGCTTTAAAATAAGTAAAATAATGTCATTTCAGAGCCAAAAACAATTATTTTACTTATTATTCACATTATTATTATTATCATTAATTTACAGATTATGTTGTTTTAAGAATTTTCAGATATTTGGACTAGACAAAAGCTTTTTTATTTGCAGTGAAACTCATCATAATCCTGTCATCCGCCATCATATGAGCAGGATTCAGTATTCAGACTATTAACACCATACTTCAGCCTGTTGTTTCTCCATCAATTCCTTCTTCTGTTGACAGCTGTGAAAAATTTCTGAATTTTTTTACTGATAAGATTGTTGGAATTCGTTCTCAGATTTCACCTGTAATTAATGCCCCTACAATTTCTGTTGCCCCCTTGATAAAACTAACCAGCTTTACTCCTGTGTCTCTGTCACAACTCAAGGACATTGTTGCACATATGAAGCCTTCTGGTTCTTCATGTGATGTCATCCCTGCCACCTTATTTAAGGAGGCGATGCACTCAATTGGTCCAAGTGTGCTTTCAATTGTTAATTGTAGTTTGTCTACTGGCATTGTTCCTAGTAGTTTTAAACATGCTGTCATTCAGCCCCTACTAAAGAAAGTGAATCTTGATGCCTCAGACATGAAGAATTTTCGCCCTATTTCTAAATTGCCTTTTATTTCAAAGATTTTAGAGAAGATTGTGTCTGTACAGCTGAATGAGTTCCTGGTTAATAATTGTATTTTTGATAAGTTTCAGTCAGGTTTTAGAGCTGGTCATAGCACAGAGTCCGCTCTATTGAGGGTTTCAAACGATATTTTGGTGGAGGTCGATTCAGGTAGCCCTGTTGTTCTTCTACTGTTGGATCTCAGTGCTGCCTTTGATACAGTGGATCATGTCATTCTCACTGATCGGCTTAGAGAACACGCTGGTATCCAGGGTCTAGCCTTGGATTGGTTCTCCTCATATCTGAAGGATAGAACTATATCAGTCAGTTTGGGCAACTCGTGCTCATCTGTTGTTCAATTAATGTGTGGGGTTCCACAGGGCTCGATACTGGGTCCTGTTTTGTTTTCCCTTTACTTACTTCCATTAGGAAAAATCTTTGAAAAGCATGGCGTAAATTACCATCTATATGCTGATGACTCTCAAATCTACTTCCCCATAAAATCTGGGGATCAATCCTCCCTTCAGGCTTTGTTTAATTGTTTGGCTGATGTGAAGGATTGGTTAGCGAATAACTTTCTCCAACTGAATGAGGACAAATGTGAATTTATTGTTTTTGGTCAAAAAGGTTCGGATTCTAATGGCAATCTGTCATTGCTTCCTGGAAAAATACATTCCTACGTAAAAAGTCTTGGTGTTATCTTTGACTCTGAGCTTAAATTTGATCGGCAAATTAATGCGGTTGTCAAAAATAGTTTTTTCTATTTTAGATATATTGCCAAGCTGAAGTCTGTCCTCTCTTTCATTGATTTAGAGAAGGTTGTTCATGCTTTCATCTCTTCTCGTCTGGATTATTGCAATGCTTTGTATTTGGGTGTGAGTCAGGGTTCTCTCTCGCGACTGCAGCTGGTCCAGAACGCAGCTGCCAGGCTTTTAACAGGCACAAAAAAACGAGAGCACATTACACCTGTACTGATTTCACTACACTGGCTACCAATCCAGTTTAGAATTCAGTACAAAGTACTGCTGTATGTTTTTAAATCCCTCCATGGCCTGGCCCCTGAGTATATTTCTGAGTTAATTAATACACACCAACCCGTGAGATCTCTTCGCTCTAAGGATCAACTTTATCTGCATGTTCCACGATCACGCTTGAAATGTCGAGGTGATAGAGCTTTTTCAGTAGCAGCTCCAAGACTCTGGAATGATCTTCCACCCTCCCTAAGAACAGCTCCAACTTTTGAGTCTTTTCAGAGGTCACTGAAAACACACTTATTTTCTTTAGCTTTTAATCATGTGTTGTGATTTTATGTACTTTGGCTCCTTGTATGTTTGCATGTGTTTTTATATGTTTTTATGTACAGCACTTTGGTACCCATTGTGGTTTGTTGAAAGTGCTCTAGAAATAAATTGAGTTGAGTTGAGTTGAGTTAAAGAGTGCATGATAACTGGTGTTTAATCTATAGTGTTTCTCCGACAGGGTGTGGAGCCGGAGGAGTTCCCTCTTCTCCTGCAGTCGCTCAAAACAGATTCTCCCATTAAAGACCTCTACTGCAACCCCAACAAGAAGCTCTACAGAGGTAAAGTTAGGAACTTTTATTCATAGCAAGAGTTCAGATGCAAAACTTTTAAGAGCCATTAGATATTTCCTTCTATAATGAACATTTTTCTCAGCCTCCTATGTTTGTGTGTGTGTGTGTGTGTGTGTGTGTGTGTGTGTGTGTGTGTGTGTGTGTGTGTGTGTGTGTGTGTGTGTGTGTGTGTGTGTGTGTGTGTGTGTGTGTGTGTGTGTGTTTGAGCTGAGAATATCACACAGATAATGTTCTCCAGCTCTCTGAAACTGACCCTTTCAGCCTTTGATCCTAAGTGGTGTTTTGGTGACTGTCACTTTAAATGCAAATGAGATTGTGCTCTTTTCAGAAGAGGGCGGAGCTACAGACGGCTGTGTGTCAGCATAGCGTCAGATGTAAAACAGCAGTGTGTGTGTTGTGAGTGCTGGTCAGGTGTGCGTGTGTGCTTCAGTGTGAGTGTGTGCTTCATGCTTCTGTCAGTCTATGTCGCTCCTGTCGCTGTTCATCTAAAACTCCTCATCTATAATCCTCTTAGTCTATGCTGACATTATCTTCAGCAGCTCAAACACTCTAATGGCTAATGGACAGACGGCTGCTTCTCACTCAGGGCTGCTGTTTATGCTAATGAGATGGGCACTAGTGGGCGGGGCTTTCTCCCTCTGATGACACACACAAATGGAGAATGTCAATCAAAGTGTTTCTGCATCAAGTCTGATTAGAACGAACACAATTAATTTATGTTCACCATTAGAGGCTGCTGGAGAGATTCACACACTGCTGACACACACACACACACACACACACACACACACACACACACACACACACACACACACACACACACACACACACACTACTGGGTTTAAACCCCACATAAAAGTTATTTCTGCATAATAGGTGCCCTTTAAAGCCATTGAAACACATATACAGTATTCTTTGCAAATAAAGTGAAATGACTAAACCCACAACAAATGAGACAAATGTTCAAATGGCACTGAGAGGTGAATCTGAAGCCCTGTTCTTGTGTGCTTTTCTCTGCACAGATCTGGTGGATCACTCTCTGGGCACACACACCTTTCAGCTGGCCAAGAAACTGGTGGACAAAGTCATTTCTGTCAGGTATCGTGAAGATCTTCCCTTCATAAGGGTGATCACATACTGCTGAATCACCATTATTAGACATCTGAAGTATTTATATTCCTTTTTCAACATAATAATTGTCTTTTTTTTGCCAAGATGATAATACATATTAGACCAGATATTCTTCAGGACACTAGTATTCAGCTTAAAGTGACATTTAAAGGCTTCACTAGGGTAATTAGGCAAGTCATTGTATGAGTGGTTTGTTCTGTAGACATTCATTCATTCTCCTTCAGCTTAGTCTCTTTATTTATCAGGGGTCGCCACAGTGGAATGAACTGCCAACTATTTCAGCATATGTTTTATGCAGTGAATGCCCTTCCAGCTGCAACCCAGTACTGGGAAACACCCATACACACTCATTCACACACACACACACACTACGGCCAATTTAGTTGATGAATTCCCCTATAGCGCATGTGTTTGGACGGTGTGGGTTTCGTCCGGGTGCTCCGGTTTTCCCCACAAACACGGGAAGAACATGCAAACTCCACACAGAAACACCAATGCCAGCCGGGACTCGAACCAGCAACCTTCTTGCCGTGAGGTCACAGTGCGACACCACTGAGCCACCTTGTCACCCTATAAACCAGGGGTCACCAATCTCGTTCCTGGAGGTCTGGTGCCCTGAAGGGTTTAGCTCCAACTTGCCTCTACACACCTGCCTAGGTGTTTCAAGTATACCTAGTAAGACCTTGATTAGCTTGTTCAGGTGTGTTTGATTAGGGTTGGAGCTCAAATCTGCAGGACACCAGCCCTCCAGGAACAAGTTTGGTGACCCCTGATCTAGACAATCAAAAAATATATATATTTAAGGGGGCTAATAATACTGACCTTAAAAATATATTTAGTGTCATAGTAAATACTGTGAAATGTTTACACTTGAGAAATAATTGAAAATCTTTAATCACAGTATGACTAATAACCTTGCCTTCAACTGTATTATTACAGGCTTCTTTAACATTTGACAGGTATGCATTTGTCAGACTCTTATTAAAGAGACTAATGTTATCAGTTCATGAATTTCTCAAGAATCAAACTCGTGACTTTAGCATCACTAGAAACAACCTTTAGTGTTTGAACTACTCTCTCTCACTCACTCTCTCACTCACTCACTCACTCACTCACTCACTCACTCACTCACTCACTCACTCACTCACTCACTCACTCACTCACTCACTCTCTCTCTCTCTCTCTCAATTCAATTCAATTTAATAATTGCTTTATTGACATGACAAATGTAACAAATGTATTGTCAAAGCATTTATAAAGTTTACATAAAGTAACATACATATATATAATAAAAAACAGTACACACAATAGATAGTAGTAGTAAAAAAAAGTAAATATATAATAAATATATATTTTATAATTAAATAAAATATACATAATATATCATATTATTCAATATATCATATTTATGGTGGCTTGAGAACATCATAACCTTTCTCTCTCTCTCTCTCTCTCACTCTCTCTCTCTCTCTCTCTCTCTCTCTCTCTGCAGAGCTGTGTAGTAGCAGATTACCTGTAATCTGGATTGAGTAATCAGATTACAACAATCAAGTACTTGTAATTAGACTAAAGTACTTTTTAAAATACTCGTAATCAGACTACAGTTACTCTTTGATGGATTTCATGATTACATATTAGTTACACAATGGCAGGAGGTTGATCACAGTTCATAGATTCTGCTTGTTTTTTTCACTTTACATTTATTATTTTCATAATTAACCAGCTGCTTGTGTACATTCATGATTCTTCACAGTTTACTGTAATCCACATTTCTAAAGTTTTATAGATAACATATTTGATGTTGCAGTGATATTTCTGTGAATTTGATGTTTTCAATATTAGTTTTTGTAATGCTGCTGCTTTCTAGATGCACCTAATGTCCAGTAAAAGATTGTGGTTTAGTGTTGTTGAGGTATATTAGTATTATAAAGTATAGTGTGATGTATTAACTGTCCATCACGTCCTCTTGGTGATGATAAACAATGTAGATATTTATTATTTCTCTCTGTCAAAATAGTACAAGATTATTATTCTTCAGTATATGAGGCATCAAATAAGGGTTAGTGCAACCGTAAACTAAATGTAATCCAAATTTAGTCAGATTACTTACCATGAATGTGTAATCTGAGAGATTACATGACTGATTACACTTTACCATGTAATCAAATAAGGATTAGCACAAAAGTAATCTAAATGTAATCCAAAATAGTCAGATTACATTATCATAAATGTTTAATCTGAGAGATTACATGACTAATTACACTTTACCAGCTACAGTAATCAAAAAAGGGTTAGTTCAAAAATAAGCTAAATGTAATCCAAAAGTAGATTACTTGACCATTATTGTGTAATCTGAGAGATTATATTATGGAGTACAATTTTGAGCATGTAATCAAATAAGGGTTAACACAAAAGTGATCTAAATGTAACCTGAAAGTAGTCAGATTATCATAGATGTGCACTCTGAAAGATTATATTACTAATTACATTTTTACCATGTAATCAAATCAGGGTTAGCACAAAAGTAATATAAATGTAATCCAAAAGTAGTCAGATTACATTATCATAAATGTTTAATCTGAGAGATTATACTACTGATTACACTTTTTACCATCTACAGTAATCAAATAAGGGTTAGTGCAAAAGTAATCTAAATGTAATCCAAAAGTGTATTTGGATTTGTTATAAATCTGTAGATTTATAACAAATCTGTACCTACAACTCAGCATTCAGATCCTTTGACTAACTGCATCTCTGTTTAATGTTTTTCATATTCATTTTGTGTTGTCACTTGTCACTTTATGTACACTGGAAGCTTCTTTTGCCAAAAAAATTACTTGTGTGTGTGAAGCACACTTGGCAATAAAACTGATTCTGATTACTTGACCATTAATGTGTAATCTGAGAGATTATATTATGGAGTACAATTTTTACCATGTAATCAAATAAGGATTAACACAAAAGTGATCTAAATGTAACCTGAAAGTAGTCAGATTACAACACCATGAATATCTAATCTGAGGGATTACATAACTACACTTTTTACTATGTAATTAAATAAGGGTTAGCACAAATGTAATCTAAATGTAATCCAAAAGTAGTCAGATTACCATAAATGTGCAATCTGAGAGATTAGATTACTGATTACATTTTTTACATGTAATCAAATAAGGGTTAGCACAAATGTAATCTAAATGTAACCTGAAAGTAGTCAGATTACCATAAATGTGTAATCGGAGAGATTAGATTACCGATTACACATTTTTGCATGCAATTTGTAATCCTTATTTAACTGAGCTGATTCTCCTACTCACACAGTATTTCTCTCTCTCATGTTTTCCTCAGGGAGGCGGACGCTCTGGTGGCTATGCTGCGCTTCCAGGAGTTCGAGCGCTGCACGGTGGACACTGAAGGAGCGATGGGTCTCGCGGCCATCCTGGCTGGACAACTGCCAGAGCTCAAAGGCAAAAGGTGCTCAAAACTCTTTATTAACATCTCACAGGTCACTCAAACATGCTCTCTGATAAGCCAATTAACCCAGGAGTTCATCAGCAGTGTAGTAAACACCCTGCAGTAAACACCGCACTACACACTAAAAAGGCCAACTTAGTGGTGGAAAGACTACTGAAAAATTCTACTATAGTGAATGAGCCATTACCTGCCTAAAATAAAATAGTGCAAGTACAAGTCACTGAAAAAAATTATTGTATTTACTGTATTTTTTTAAGGTAAGTGGTTACAAACAATTTATATGGGCTGAATTTGAACAAACTAATTACATTTAGTAATGTTCAGCCTAATGTATTCATTTAAATTCATTATACATTATACATTAAATTCCCATATCAATTGTTTGCAACCATTTACCTTAAAAACCATTAGTAAATACAATGAATGTTTTTCTTCAGTGTATTTTAAACAATACTCGAAATGTGAGTGAAAGTAGCCCTCTTCAAGGTATTCCAGTAGTGACCTGTATACCCTGCAGATTAAACATGTAGCTTATGCTTGATGCATTTACATGTGAAGCGATGTAACCTTAGATGCAAAATCTAGCTGTGCTGATATGCTAATGCTCAGGTTATGACCTTTGACCCCTGACTGACAAGCTCTGAATGTCCAGCAGGTGGCACCATAAACTCCTGCAGTGCTGAGATTACATGCAGTGTGTGTGTGGACAACGAATTCTGTAGTGCATTCAGTGATTGTTGATAGACCCATTTCAGTTGGTTGCTTATCTAAAAATATGATATTTATGATGTGATTTCATTTTTAATCTAGCAAAAAAAATAGCACTGCATTCTGTTCAGAGCAAACACAACCTCAAAACGTGGTGACGTTGTTGACATCTGGAGGCCTGTGATGTGTGTTTGACACATTGAGCATGTTGTATAAGGTCTCACATTTAGGTGTGTGATTGATCGCCATTGTGTCGGATTTATTGATTTTTATAGGACAAATTAAGAAAGATGCTCTAATTTTAATTTGCTAATGGTGCCCATTTTTAGGCAAAGGGAAAGATTAATGAGTTCTTGTTGTTGTTTTAGATTTTTGTGTGTGTTTAGATGGCAAAATAGTGTGTTTCTTTAGCTTAGTTCCTTATTTATCAGGGGTCACCACAGCGGAATGAACCGCCGACTATTCCAGCATATGTTTTACACAAGGGGCAATGCAGTGGCGCAGTAGGTAGTGCTGTTGCCTCACAGCAAGAACGTCGCTGGGTCGCAGGTTCGAACCTCGGCTGGGCTGGGTCAGTTGGCGTTTCTGTGTGGAGTTTGCATGTTCTCCCTGCGTTTGCGTGGGTTTCCTCCGGGTGCTCCGGTTTCCCCCACAGTCCAAACACATGCAGTACAGGTGAATTGGGTAAGCTAAATTGTCCATAGTGTATGAGTGTGAATGTGTGTGTGGAAGTTCCCAGAGATGGGTTGCGGCTGGAAGGGCATCCGCTGCGTAAAATCGTGCTGGATAAGTTGGCGGTTCATTCCGCTGTGGCGACCCCGCAAGGGACAAAGCTGACAAGAAAATGAATGAATGAATGAATGTTTTACACACCCATACACACTCATTCACACTCATACACTATGACCAATTTAGTTAATCAATTCCCCTATAGTGCATGTGTTTGGACTGTGGGGGAAACCGGAGCACCCGGAGGAAACCCACACCAACACGGGGAGAACATGCAAACTCCACACAGAAACACCAACTGACCCAGCCGGGACTCAAACCAAAGACCTTCTTGCTGTGAGGCCACAGTGGGACACCATTGAGCCACCGTGCTGCCAAATAAGAGAACTATTTTTTTTTAAATCCAAATAAAATGACTTGCCCGAAAATGTCCTTAGTGAAGCTGTAAAAGAGTTTCTTTTATTCATACATTAATTAGTGTTTAAAACTATTATCTTTATATCTATTATCTTTATATCTATTAAGATAGCTCGTTTTACTCTACATGCACTACTTTTTTGTCCAGTGGTGGTGCTTTTCCATGATTCACACTGAAAGCACAGATCACAGCTTCATGAACACAGCTCGGCACATCCATGTGATGCTGATGAAGCACTTCACTAGAATAAATGAATTACTATTAATAAATTAAGCGGTTACATGCACTATACGCTCTCATTTATTCACATAATTAAATGCATTCATTAAAATGCAATGAGCAGCCAAAAATAGGGTCTTTTTACAGCACTTATTGATGTTAATGTCGATTACTTAATGCACTTTGACTACAGCGTGTGACCTCACAGTAATAAATGATCAGATTAATGTAGTGCATTTATTGCTACTGTTAGACGAATGAAGTTTATTCATTTTAACATATTGTACATTCTCATTTTCACTTCATCTAAGGTCCCTAGATTAATTATTAGTGCATTAACCCAACAGTGCATTAATGCATTAACAGTAAGCAATACATCTTCTACAGTATGTTTTTTTATTTGCTTCTGTTAATTCATAGTGCATTCAATAATGTTAAATTACCAAGTAATAATTGTATCAGTAATTACTGAATAATGACTTATTATTATCACTTATTATTGCTGCTTTTAAATGATAATTATTGTGAAAAGCAATCTACAAATACACTTGAATATTATAAGTCTATTTTAGAGTATATAGTGATTAATAACTTAATATTGTCCAAGATTATTAATTTAGTAGTTTATGTTAACTAATTTTACTCAGGGTGTTGCCTGAGAGTGACCAGCAGCCAATCAGAATCAAGTGTTCAGCAGAGGTGTATTATAAATTAAATGAAAACAAGACAACAAGTGAAGGTGTTATGTGTGTATCTGTGTGTGTGTGTGTGTGTGTGTGTGTGTGTGTGTGTGTGTGTGTGTGTGTGTGTGTGTGTGCGCAGAGTGGCGGTGGTGGTCAGCAGTGCTAATATGGAGCTAGACCTGGTTCTGCAGTGTTTGGAGAGAGCTCTGATTCTGGATGATCGAGTCTGTCGCTTCACCGTTCAGCTGGCCGACTGGCCCGGAGATATGGCCAAACTGCTGGACCTGCTGGCCAGAGAAGACGTCAGGTGAGAACACACACACACACACACACACACACACACACACACACACACACACACACACACACACACACACACACACACACACTCAGTCTTCTGTGAAGTGGTTTGAAATGTGCATTGTTTACTCAGTGTTTGACGTAATCTGAACAGATAAATAAAGAGAGAGCGGGGCATAGAGTAGCTCCTCGATGAAGATGCAGACAGAACATGAACACACACACGTCATGTGCACAGGTGAAATATAAGAGCCCCTTAGACATCCTTACAGAGGGTTGCAGATGTTTTCATTATCATAACCTCTGGAATCAGCAGCAGTGTGTTTGAGGATGTTCAGTGTGTCCCATGAAGTTTGTCTTCATCAGCGCTTTCTGTTAGAGAGGTTTTCCTGAATCTTACTGTGGTGCGGCTGTAACATCTTTTCTGTCATTGTTTTTGGACTTCCAATTCATTCCCACTTTACAGATAAATTACAGCAATTCATAGTAAACACTATAATGATTTTAGAGTACTTGAATTAATCTCTTGTGGTGATTCTGCAGTCACTATGGTAACACAATAACTACAGTAACTGATCTGTTGTGGTGATTCTACAGTTGCTATGGTAACAATAACTACAGTAACTGATCTGTTGTGGTGATTCTACAGTTGCTATGGTAACACAATAACTACAGTAACTGATCTGTTGTGGTGATTCTACAGTTGCTATGGTAACACAATAACTACAGTAACTGATCTGTTGTGGTGATTCTACAGTTGCTATGGTGACAACAACTATAGTGACTGATCTGTTGTGATGATTCTACAGTCGCTATGGTAACACAACAACTATAGTAACTGATCTGTTGTGATAATACTACAGTCGCTATGGTAACACAATAACTATAGTAACTGATCTGCTGTGGTGATTCTACAGTCGCTATGGTGACAACAACTATAGTAATTGATCTGTTGTGGTGATTCTACAGTTGCTATGGTAACACAACTATAGTAACTGATCTGTTGTGCTGATTCTACAGTTGCTATGGTAACACTACAACTACAGTAACTGATCTGTTGTGCTGATTCTACAGTTGCTATGGTAACACAACTATAGTAACTGATCTGTTGTGCTGATTCTACAGTTGCTATGGTAACACTATAACTATAGTAACTGATCTGTTGTGCTGATTCTACAGTTGCTATGGTAACACAACTATAGTAACTGATCTGTTGTGCTGATTCTACAGTTGCTATGGTAACACTACAACTACAGTAACTGATCTGTTGTGCTGATTCTACAGTTGCTATGGTAACACAACTATAGTAACTGATCTGTTGTGCTGATTCTTCAGTTGCTATGGTAACACAACTATAGTAACTGATCTGTTGTGGTGATTCCACAGTTGCTATGGTAACACAACTATAGTAACTGATCTGTTGTGCTGATTCTTCAGTTGCTATGGTAACACAACTATAGTAACTGATCTGTTGTGGTGATTCTACAGTTGCTATGGTAACACAACAACTATAGTAACTGATCTGTTGTGGTGATTCTACAGTTGCTATGGTAACACAACAACTATAGTAACTGATCTGTTGTGCTGATTCTACAGTTGCTATGGTAACACAACTATAGTAACTGATTTGTTGTGCTGATTCTACAGTCGCTATGGTAACACAACAACTATAGTAATATAAACAAATGAGCCAATGCTGTAGTTTTCTACAGCTATAGCATACATTATACCACAATACACCAGTTTACTGTAGTAAAAGCTAAAGTATACTACAGTATTTATTACAGTTGTAAGTACAAGTACAGTTCCAGTACAAAATGTTGTAGATACTACACTATATACAGCATTATTATAATTCAGAAACGCTGTAGTGTTCACGGTAAATGACTGTAGTGATTTTTCTTTGGCATTTGTGGCTATGGGTAAATGACCAGGGTTAACAAACAGCAGAAAACAGTTAAACAAGTTGTGCAATAAACCAGTGTGTTTATGAAAATACATCAGGATTAAAACATTAGGATTAAAGAAATAGCAGTTTGCAGCATAATGAGGCTAAACATCAGTGAAGTGAATGAAGGTCTGGACACATTTCGAGATATGATGAGTACAGGATTTGTGTGTGTGTAAATGAATGTTCTGCAGTAATGATATAACACTGTGTATCTGTGTGTGTCAGACTGCTGGATGTGTGTCACAGACGCTACAGTGATAAAGCAGAGCTCTTCAAAGCACAGGTCAGTAAACACACACACACACACACCATAGCACTGCTTCATTAGGCATATACGTCCCATAATACACACACACATTTTTATATACACATTATTTTATATCACCCTCTGATTTTGACTTCATCATTTATATTCTTGATTCACACTACATGCACAGCATGTATTAACAACAGCTCTGTGTGTGTGTGTGTGTGTGTGTGTGTGTGTGTGTGTGTGTGTGTGTGTGTGTGTGTGTGTGTGTGTGTGTGTGTGTGTGTGTGTGTGTGTGTGTGTGTGTGTGTGTGTGTACAGGTGGAGTGTGTGGTGGAGATGAGGGACAAAAGTCAGAACTCACAGCTGCGGCGGACGCTGTCAGACCGATACCCGTCACTGCGCTGGCTGGAGCGGTGATACACACACACATTAATTTGTTGGCTGGAGAGACAACACACACACACACACACACACACACACACACACCTGTCACTGCGCTGGCTAAAGCAGTGCCACACACACACACCAACACTCACTCTCTCTCTCTCAGAAACAAACACACAACTTGAAGTGAACACACAAAAACACACACACAAAACTGTCACTGCACTGGCTAGGGTGGTGACACACACACACACACACACACACACACACACACACACACACACACACACACACACAGATAAAGTGTTTAGGAGAAAGATTAAGGTTACTTAATAGAGTCGATGATGTCACATGAAAGACTTCATCACACAAACCAAGAGATCACTGAACCCACACACACACACACACACACACACTACAGTCCAGAAGAGTGATGTGTTTGAGTATTATGGGATGTCCTGTAGACACAGATGATCAGCAGTGTTATACTGTATATACTGTACTTACGAACTCACTGTATAAAGTCTGTCTCAAACCAAGACTCTGTGTGTGTGTGTGTGTGTGTGTGTGTGTGTGTGTGTGTGTGTGTGTGTGTGTGTGTGTGTGTGTGTGTGTGTGTGTGTGTGTGTGTGTGTGTGTGTGTGTGTGTGTGTGTGTGTATGATTAGAGTTTAACACTGTAAGTCTATTAGCTGAGGACACCTTGGGAAGCACACACAGTTCAAACAGCTCAGACACACACACACACACACACAGGTTTGTTTTAGTGAATTGTGGGGACAGTCCATACTGTGTTTTCACTGTACACACTGCACTCTCTATCACCCTCCGCCAGCTCTATGCAGTTTTACCTTCTGCAGAAACTCATTCTGTGTGATTAATGAGCTTTTGGAGAAATGGAGACATCAGTTCCTGTAATAGCGGTGTAATACACATCACAATACACACATTTGTGTCCTGATATGCCACACACACACACACACACACACACACACACACATGCACTGAGTAAAGCTCGAGTAGAAACCAGTATTTTTCACTCAGAAGCTTCTAATAATCTAAAGACATAGAAGTCTCTGCTTACCAAGCTGACATTTATTTCATCCAAAGTACAGCAAAAACTGAAAAATATATCATATTTAATAGTTTTACTTTTGTAAACAACTGTTTTCATTAGAATGCACTTTTAAACAGTAATATATATTTATCTAATGTAGTTTATTTCTGTGATTTTTGGCCTAATTTCTCCAGTCATGATCCTTCAGTAAGCACATTATTACTGTTGTTATTATTATAAATATTTATTAACCTTTTTATTATTACATTATTATTTGTACATTATTATATACACTATACCAGTGGTTCTCAAACTGTGGTACGCGCAGTAATCAGAAATGTCATATGTACATGCTACATATATTTCAAAATTTATCAAAAATGATTTAGATATGAATATGATGACATATAGCTAGGCCCACATGGAATCTGCGCGCGTAGAATTCCGCAGATTTTAAGCCCATCATTAATTCTGTTTATTTACTTAAAGTTAACTATTTACAGTTAATCTAATTGGATTTGCATTTTAAACATTAAATGCAAGTTAAAAAGATATTATTTTTTATTCAACATATTAAGGTTTTAGTTATGAGACTCCCAAAATAATTCCGCAGAAATCCAGATTTTTTACAAAATTCTCAGCAGAAATAGCAAAAAACGTCCGCAGATTCCGTCTGGCCCTGCTTATAGCCTATACAGTATTTATGAGGTCCAGGCAACATTACTAGGTGTTGAATAGGCTACTATATGATAATATTTTACATTTAAGTACAGGATTTATTTATTTTTTACTTTTTAAGAACAGTAACCTTTCATTTTTTACCTTTTAAAGCATATTTTAATTTAAACGTTGATGTTTTATTTGCTTGTTTGTTAGTTTTTTTGTACATATAAGCACAGTACAGTGTAATGTTCAAACTATTGACAGTGTTTAAAGAGGCTGACAATAATAAATATTTGTAATAATAGTAGTTAATCTGCCTGGAGTTTGAACTGTGCAGTGCTGTAGCTGCTTCATCAGGCCTGCTACACTACTGTATTTCAACACTGCTCATTACTTGGAGAGACCATTCTTTTCTGAGGTGGTACCTGATGAAAAAAAGTGTGAGAACCACTGCACTATACCATTCAAGAGAGTGGAGAGTCATAGATGGATCATATATTTAGCGGTAAATTAATATAGATATTAATACTTTTAGTAAAAAAAGGATAAAGTTGATCAAAAGACATAAATAATAAAGACACATGTAAAGTCACAAACAATATATCCTTCTGAACGTTTTATATTCATCAAAGAAATCTGAAACTATTATTATTATTATTAACAACAAGATTAATCATAAATGTTTTTGAGCAGCAAATCATCCTATTAGCATGATTTCTGAAGGATAACATGACTGAAGGATGCTAAAAAAAAATCAATGAATTATTCTTCAGCCATTTTCCTTCAGCTTAGTCCCTTTATTCATCAGGAGTCGCCACAGCAGAATGAACCGCCAACTATTCCAGCATATGTTTTACACAGCGGATGGCCATCCAGCTGCAACCCAGTACTGGGAAACACCCATACACATTCATTCACACACTCGTACACTAGTTTATCAATTCCCCTATAGCGCATGTGTTTGGACTGTTGGGGAAACCGGAGCATCCAGAGGAAACCCACACCAACACGGGGAGAACATGCAAACTCCACACAGAAACACCAACTGGCCCAGCCGAGACTCAAACCAGCAACCTTCTTGCTGTGAGGTGATCATGCTACCTACTGAGCCACTGTGCTGCCCAACAGTAAAAACATTTCATCATTTTAAACATGCTTGTATCAGATAAATGCATGCTCCGTGAGCAGAAGAGACTTCATACAACATGGTTATCCCATTAGTGTACTCAGTAGTGTACTCTAAGCATGTTCACTGTACTGACACTGTGCATGTGATGTAAGCCGCTCTGAAAGCTGGATCGTCTCTCTGTGATATTATTTATTAATCATGTCTGAGTTCAAAAACAAGCTTCAGGTCTGTTTCCCATCATGTCACTCTACACCAGGGGTGTCCAAACTCAGTCCTGGAGGGCCGGTGTCCTGCAAAGTTTAGTTCCAACCCCATTTAGACACACCTGAACCAGCTAATCAAGCTAATCTAGGCTTTCTAGAAACATCCTTGCAGGTGTGTTGAGGCAAGATGGAGCTAAACTCAGCAGGACACTGGCCCTCCAGGACTGAGTTTGGACACCCCTGCTCTACAGCAAAGCAAAACAAGACAAAAACAGCATATGAAGAGAGTTTATTTATTTGCATCTGTTTAAAATGACCACGCAAGCCCTCATCAGTGTGCTCTCCATCTGGAAATGTTGGTTTAGAGGGAGAGAGGGAGGGACACATAATGATCAGTTCTTACTCTATCAAATACATTACGCCTATGGAGAGTCCTCATAAACCACCGTTCCCAATGTGCGTGTGTTGTGTTGAGGACAAGCATTAATGAGCACACACACACACATAGCACTGCTTGTCTCAAGTGATAAATCTCATATATTTGTGTTTACCCTGCTGAAAAATCCAGCTTAAACCAGCCTAAGCTGGTAAGAGGGGTTTTGGCCATTTCCAGGCTGGTTTCCAGCAATTTCCAGCCTGGTCTTAGCTGGTCAGGCTGGAAAATCACCAGCTTAAACCAGCTAAAACCAACTTGACCAGCCTGGTTTAAGCTGGACATAGCTGGTTTTGGCTGGTCAAGCTGGTTTTAGCTGGTCAACTCCATGCCTGACCAGCTAAGACCAGGCTGGAAATGGCCAAAACCCCTCTAAAACCAGGCTGGCCGACCAGCTAAAGCCAGCCAACCAGCCTAGGCTGGTTTAAGCTGTTATTTTTAGCAGTGTGTGTGTGTGTGTGTGTGTGTGTGTGTGTGTGTGTGTGTGTGTGTGTGTGTGTGTGTGTGTGTGTGTGTGTGTGTGTGTGTGTGTGTGTGTGTGTGTGTGTGTGTGTGTGTGTGCGTGTGCGTGCGTGTATGTTGAACTTCTGATTAACCACTGGGACACTCTTACAGTGCGGTGTTGTAAAAACCCAGCTTACAGAACTTTCTCACTGGGTTTACATTGGAGATGTTTTACACACACGTCATCATTTTAATCTGTGGTGGTTCTGATTATGCAATAAAAAAGCAGATGAAACATTTTAAATACAGTTGCAGACACAACTATTTACCCTCCTGTAAAATCTGAACATTTGAAAATATTTTTCAGCACATTTCTGCACATAATAGTTGTAATAAGTCATCTCTAATAACTGATTTATTATATCTTAGCCATGATGACAGCACATAATATTAGACTAGATATTTAGATCCTAATATTCAGCTTTAATTAGCCTCATTAGGGAACTCATTGGACAACGGTGGTCTGTTCTGTAGATAATTGAAGAAAAATCATTTCTAAAGGGGGCTAATAATATTGACCACAGCAGTTTTTATATTAAAAATTCATTATTCCAGCCAGTCAGACTTTCTCCAGAAGAAAAATATTACAGTAAATACTGTGAAAAATGAGAAACAGCACTTGGGAAATACATGAACATGAATAAAACTTTCCCGGGAGGGTGAATAATTCAGTGTTCAGCTGTTCTACACATCTCTGTTATAATAAATGCACAGTGTCTGATGTTCTGCAGTCTACAGGACTGTTGAGGCTGTGGTGAAGGATGAGGAGATGCTCAGCTGTAAATACAGCTATAAAGCAGAGTTACAGCTAGACTCTGATGCGCACAGACCTGGAGTCAGTCTCACACACACACACACACACACTCTGACCCACAAACAAGCTGTGCAGGGGTGTGTGTGTGTGTGTGTGTGTGTGTGTGTGTGTGTGTGTGTGTGTGTGTGTGTGTGTGTGTGTGTGTGTGTGTGTGTGTGTGTGTGTGTGTGTGTGTGTGTGTGTGTGTGTGTGTGTGTGTGTGTGTGTGTGGAGAGATCTGTGTGACCATCTACATCAGCATTATTCAGAATGACTTGAATTTTACAAATTTAACCAAATTTAACCTTTTAATATGATTAAAAATGCTGAATATAATCACATTAAACACCAAAAAGACTGATTCCTCACTAAAAGGGACCTTAAAATCAATATATAGGTATTATTTACTCTCACTGAAGTAGGTATAAACCTTGGGATTCCTACTTCTGTTAGCACAAAAAGAGATATTTTGAAGAATGTTTGAAACCCACTGACTACCAAAGTACGAAAAACAAATACTGCAGTAGCCAATGGCAACCAGTTTTAAACATTCCTCAAAACATCTTCTTTTTAGTGTGTTCAACAGAAGCTTCAGAACCACTTTAGTGAGCGAAAGTACAGTTGAAGTCAGAATTATTAGCCCCCTGTTTATTTTTTTCCTCAATTTCTGTTTATCAGAGAGCAGATTTCTCCAACACATTTCTAATCATAATAGTGTTAATAACTCATCTCTAATAACTGATTTATTTTCTCTTTGTCATGATGACAGTAAATAATATTAGACTAGATATTCTTCAAGACACTTCTATACAGCTTAAAGTGACATTTAAAGGCTTCACTAGGGTAATTAGGGTAACTAGGCAGGTTAGGGGAATTAGGCAAGTTATTGTATAATGATGGTTTGTTCTGTAGACTATCGAGAAAATATAGAGCTTAAAGAGGCTAATAATATTGACCTTAAAATGGTGTTTAAAAAATTAAAAACTGCTTTTATTCTAGCCGAAATAAAACAAATAAGACTTTCTCCAGAAGAAAAAATATTATCAGACATACTGTGAACATTTCCTGTTAAACATCGTTTGGGAAATATTTAAAAAAGAAAATAAAACTCAAAAGGGGGCGAATAATTCTGACTTCAACTGTATATGATTTTATTATATTTTCAAGTGAACCCTCCTTTAAATACCAACAGACCAACCAATAATCAAGTAAAAACAACTGTAATAACCCAATCATTAGAGTCATTTCAGAACAATTTCAATCACTCTTCATCAAAATCTCCAATTAATTAAGATACTCGCAATTATTAGCAAACATTTCTATCAATATCTTCACAAAATGAGCTTCCAGTAGCAGACATGATGAGATATTCCCCATTAATCTTTGCATTACTCATAGCTCTACCTCACAGAGAGACTGATTTACTGTGGTAAAGCATCTACTAAAGCTGTTCCAGGATCAGTGTCAGTGGCGTTTGTGGCGTCCATCAGGTTTATACTTCAGCAGGAGACCCAGAGACGCAAAACCAAAGAGGAAGGTCTGACCGAACCACAGCAGACGAGTGGAGGAGCTGAAGATGCCTTTATCACTGCGCGCACACACACACACACACACACACACACAAAACAAAAACATGGATTATTACACTAACCAAATGTGTCAAGAAAAGACATGGCGTCACATTCACTCCATTCATCTCACTGATAAGTAAAGATAGAGTTGAGCACAGGGCATTGTGGGATACAGTTCATTGTTTTGTAATTAAACAGTGTATTTGTGTGTAAATGCAATAACCAAATTGGCACTTTGCTTGACGGGGTGTTCATAAGGCTGTCATTAAACATTTATAATCATGATATGACACATGAACGAGACTTTATGCAGTGGAACAAGCTGTATTTGTCATTAAAATCTTTATTAAAGGTGTCATGACTCTCTAAATCATTTGTTTTATAACCGAATCACTGATGTTTAATGGCATTTAATGATATTTTAATGTCAAATTCAGCTTTTAGCACTGTAGTAAAGGTCAAAAAACTATTAGACGCTGTTTATAAAATTAAAGCCTCATGACGATAATGATTATAACAGATTTATGAGAAGTTATGTCGTCTTGATAATGTTAAGTTGTCATGATAAACATCTCAGTCAACTCTGCACTAAAAATGGCACAACTGAGCTAAATTAACACATAAACTAAATTAAAGACATTAACTCTCATCCATATGTGTTATGTCGTGATTATAAAGGCCTCATGACAGTCTTATGAACACCTTCTAGTAAAGTGTTCCCATTAAGTGTAATAATGAACTTACACCAGGCCCGTAGCCAGCGTGGTGAAAGGGGTGGTTCTCTTTTCTCCAAAAGTGGACCTTTTTGCAGTTTTACGCCTCAGTTTCTATTTAACTATGAGATTTAAATACTGCATTTTAGTAGCATTTTAAGCAGTACTTTTTTTTTTTTTTGCTGGATTAGCTAGTCAGATGTCATCATAACCACACTTTTTGATGTACTAAAAATATTTTCAAAAAATTTGCAATAAAAAAAAATTAAAACAAGACAAATTTTAAAAATACAAATTTCTTACGTCATATATCATTAGGAAAAAATAGGAATCTGTTAAAGTTTTAAAGTAAAAAAAAAAAACTGTAGCCTACTGTCATTTATTAGACAAAAAACAAACTTGCCAGCACATTCTACTGTCCTCAGTCACAATTTGGCAATTTCAATAAAAAATAATAATTAAAACATAATAATAATAACAACAACAACAACAACAACAACAATAATAATAATTTTAAAAAAACTATAATAATGAATTCTTCAGAATCTTTCTAGCCTCTTTGGTAAAAAAAAGTACATTAGAAAATTCCTGGATATTACCAAGAGCCAAAATATATTCAAATTAATGTAATATGGTCCGCTTCTTGTGCTTCACACCTTTTTATTGCTCATTTTTATTTCAGGAATAAGGTCCAAGATTTAAAATAAAAGTTACCTGTAAAATGTTTTCACTGTTTAAAAACAATACAATAGTGAAAGAAGACTTCTCTAACATCACATTATAGTCCCACCGAAGCAACAGCCGACAGAGGATTCCGTTTGGTCTTAAAGCCTTTTTATATGGATTATTTCCATTATTTATGATAGCAGTCAAAATAGGACAAATGGGCTCATGTATGGGACAAATTCTGGACCTTTGTCAGTGAGGGGTGGGTCTTCCGAACACATGTAGAGCACATGTTTTATGCTTATAGTAAACATGTTTTTAATAGAATTTTGTCTGTAAAAGCGCAGGTGTTTCAGGCGCAGCTCAGATTTTCTCCAGGTCATAATTTATTTTATTTATATTAATTTTGTCTAAAAAAATTCTAGACCTGTCCAGTTTCATCTGTAATGCATCCCAGATCACCTTCTGAAGAGGTTTGAGTGATCGGATTTATATCTGATCAGAATAAAACGAATGAAGTGACCAAACAGCCTCACAAACACAGACGTGACTGGATTAGCTCCATTTGCTGTGAAGTGACATCTGACAGCTGAGGACTCCGCTTGCCATTAAAACCTTCATCAGACAGTTATTTAAAAACAATAATGGCAAAAATAGGGAAAGGGGGGTCATGTACTGGACAAGTCAATAAATATACAGGACGTCCCGGCTAATGCGGCCAGTTAGGCTAGAACCTCATGGATAGGGACAGATTTTCATCTGTTAGGAAGTAAGTAACTTTAGCCTTACCCTGTTTGGCAGTCTTATTGAACAAAAATATTTTGCGATAATGACGCCGCTGCCTGCCTTTTCTGCCTCTCTTGCTCTTTGCGACCCATAGCATAGTATGGATGTCCATTCAAGATTCAAATGTTACCACTCAGTGGGTTATGTCACGTGACTCGCGTCACATTATTGTGGCTTTGAGGCTCCATGGAATTAGAATTACTGGCCATAGTTATTTAAAATTACTCTATTACAATATATATTACATATAAATATATTATATTATTTATATAATAAATATATTATATAATATTAAATTACATAAAATAATTGAAAGGACAAATTCTGGACCTTTTGGCCGTAGGGGGGTGGTTCGTACGAACCACCCGAACCCCCCCTGGCTACGGGCATGTACACAGATACACACACACATTGTAAATAAAGTGGAGCTGGTGTTGTGGTCTCTACTGCCCCCGTGTGGAGGAAAACAGCACAACTACAGTCATGAAGCAGATTCTTACCTGCAGAGCTTCAGTGCAAACATAGCCTCACACAGGTGGATGAGCCAGGTAAGGAACCAGCTGAAACACACACACACACACACACACACACACACACAGAGAGAGAGAGATGATGCTGCTGCTGCTGCTGATGATGATGATGATGATGATGATGATGATGATGATGATGGATCTCTATCTCTCTGCTCAATTTAAAAGAGCTTTATTGGCTGCCAAAGCATTGCAGATTACATATTCAATAGAATCGTAAAGTGATTATATAATACATATATATATATATATACAGAAAGTAAAGAACAAAACACACAATTACAATCTTGATAAATAAATACACAAATAAGAAAGAAAAAAGACTAATATGAGATAATGACAGAAAAAGATATTATTAATATTAATATGATTATTAAAATTTAACAAAATAAAATACAACACACAGCTTTCCTTCAGATGCTTCTTGATTTAGGAATGATTAGATATTTGCACTAGAAACAACACAAAAAAAATCAAATAAGAAAGTCATTTTTTTCCAGAGCACACAATATGTAAACGACATTATTAAATCCTTCATTTACTGCCCTCTGTTACTTGTCTAGTAGCCTATTCATGGAAATGGACCTTAGATTGCAACTGATATTATATTGGAGTTTTAAAATGTAAAACTATCCATACTGAGAACAATATTGCAGCCATCTTTCTGCCTATAAATAATTTTTGCAATCCTATTTGCTCAAATAATAAAAGAAAAACTCTAAAAAAAATAAAAAGATTTTCAGAAGAATGAATGAAAGTGTGAGACTGATAACAGCAGACGGAGGAGAAAACAGCATCAAATGTACTGTCAATGCATTACAAACACACGCATAAGCCGTAATTAATTTGCAATGTAATGCAAAGATGAGCTTTATACATGCACATGCCATGTAAAAAAAGACACATCTAAATAAAACCTTTTAAGGGTTTCAGATGCTGATGATTGTTAAATGTGTCATAATCATCTTGTTAAAAGGGTCTATAGTGACATTAAAATAAGTGATAAAAACAACATTAATCATTATGCTCCAGGCTTCATCATCTCACTATGTACGTGGGACTTTTATTCTGAAAACGGGAGATGCTGTAAAATGCCGGCTACACCACACCTGTTTCCTATGAGCTGCAATGACTCCATCTGTTGACATGTGCATCAGCACACAAAATGCTGGATATACAGATTAAAAACGCATTCAGCTGCACCCCATGCAGAGGCATACTTTATGTTCATTTGAATCTTTTGTTTGAGAGCTGCATGTCAAAGCAGAGCTCATTAATATTCATGACCATTCCAATTATGGTCAATATGGAGCTTCTGACGTCAGGGATATTTTATGGAGTAATAAGTAAGTCATAAAGCACAGGTGTCAAACTCAGTTCCTGGAGGGCTGCAGCTCTGCACAGTTTAGCTTTAACCCTAATTAAACACACCTGATCAAACTTATCGAGTCTTTGAAACCTGCAGGTAAGTGTGTTGAAGCAGGGTTGAAACTAAACTGTGCAGGGCTGCGGCCCTCCTGAAACTGAGTTTGACACCCCTGCCATAAACTTACTATGTAGATATCAGAGAATATTTAACTTTAACCAATGCAGTATATGGCGTTTAAAGAGATGATAGCAGGATTGAATGATAAAATACAGGAGAATATGGAGAGAAGTGGGAGGCTTGACATGTATAATAATAATAATAATGACATTACTATCTCACCCGTAATACATCACTGTGTAATGCTGCTCCACCATGTGTTTGGCCAGAGCTCCCAGCGGCCCCAGACTGCCATACGGGACGTCCCGTGGCCAGAACACCGTCCACTGCAACAACAACAACACAATCACAGCCGGAAATGACCTCTGCTTCAGTTTTAAACATTTACTTTAAACATGTTTGATTAGGACTGCTTTTAATTCATCCCTCTTCTATAATCTGTGTTTATCTTTTAACATCACTGTATCTGTGTCTTGATTTGTATATAAAGCACTTTGAGAAATTCACTTTTAAAGATTGTGTGAAACTAAAGTGTTTTAGATGTTAGTATGTTAGTCTTAAGGATATCTTTAATCTAGGGTCTCCAACAGATCAAAATCATATATAAAAAAAAAGATATACACCAGATATAAACATCTAAAGTTTGCAGTTTGTCTCTTCCACCTAAATAAATCAGTGATTTTATTTGTCGTCGCCTCACACTTCAGCTTCTCATCAAACCTTCTGACCAATCAAATGCTCTCTAGTGTCTATTATTATTATTATGTAGACAAAAACAGATGCCATGTTTTCAGATATTAAATCTATAATCATATTTCAAAACCTAAATGAAAACACTTCTGATTGTGATTTCTGCAATATAATTTGACAATATTATTGACATTTTGAAAATGGGAAGTGATGGACGTGTTTAGACTGTTATAAAATAAAAATCATAAACATAAAAATATAAATATGGAGTTGAAATATAAATATAAATCAATCGATTGATCAATCAATCATTAAATAAATAAATAGAGCCTTAACAAAATAAAACGTTCATTAAAAATACATAAATAAATAAAAGTTGTAGTTTGGTTGAAGCTGATTATGTATGGCTTTAAACTCAGAGCCTTAAACAACAAAAGCTTTTTCATTCAAAAGTAAATGTAATCATGTCTGGTTTATCTGTGGTTTGAGTTAAGAATGATCCTACTGTTGCTCTCAGTGTAGCTGTGCTGATCTCAGGTCAGTGCGAAGCAGTAAAAGTGACCCGTCAGCTATTCTGAGTGTGTGAGTGTGTGTGTGTTATTCAGACTCAAAGCCTCATTCACAAACAGCAGAGCAATGCTTTCTGTCCAATCCATTCACAACAACAGTTTGTTCTACATTCAGCATTAACATTTACACGCAAACCTGCCGCTCACGCTTCTCAAATTAATTCATTAGTGCCAAACAAATGCAGCTGTTAAATTAGAGTATTGGTGAAATAATGTTTATCATCATTTAGAGTGACAGATGGAGAGTGCTGTGAAAAAGTGTTTGCCCCATTACTGATTTCTTATTAGTTTACATGTTGGTTACACCTTAATGTTGATTTAGTTTTTCCTTAATAACAAAAAACATTCATTAAAAACAGCATGATGTGTTTACTTGTGTTATCTGTGACTAATATTTACATCTGTTTGATGATCTGAAACATTAAAGTGTGAAAAAAACATGCAAAAAATCAGAAATCAGTAAGGGGGCAAATACTTTCACACTATATATAAAATCAAGTATTTATAATTAGAATGAACCCAATTACTTTTTTAAATGCTCATAATCAGAGTACAGTTACTTTTTATGGATTTCATGATTACACATTATTTACACAATGGCAGTATTTGCACACATTTCATTGATTATAACAATTGTTCTCTGATTTTAATGTCTATACTTCTTTATAGTAAACCTGATGCTTAAATGCATTCCTCATTCATCCTTTTATACTGTCATCTGCACTTCTAGTGTTCTTTTTAGATAAAATATTTTATATTTTTTTTCTTTCCATCTGTCAAAACAGACAAGATTATCCTGCTTTAATATATGAGGTGTCAAATAAGGGTTTGTGCAAATGTAATCCAAAAGTGATATGATTATATATAAAATATAAAAATATATATTTTTATTTGTTTAAATATATTTATTATCTGTTTTTAGTCCTGTCTCTGTAATTCTGTTGCACTGTAGAAGCTCTGTCACCAAAACAAATTCCTCGTATGTGTGAACACACCTGGCAATAAAATTTTGGGTAGCACAAAAGTAATCTAAATGTAATCCAAAAGTAATCCGATAACTTTACCATAAATGTGTAATCTGATAGATTATATTATTGATTACATTTTTCCCATGTAATCAAATAAGTGTTAACACAAAAGTAATCTAAATGTAATCCAAAAGTAGTCAGATTACTTTAGCGTAAATATGTAATCTAAGAGATTATATTACTGATTACTTTTTTGCCATACTCAAATAAGGGGTAGCACAAAAGTAATCTAAATGTAATCCAAAAGTAGTCAGATTACTTTAGCGTAAATATGTAATCTAAGAGATTATATTATTGATTACTTTTTTGCCATACTCAAATAAGGGGTAGCACAAAAGTAATCTAAATGTAATCCAAAAGTAATCTGATTACCATAAATGTACAATCTGAGATTATATTACTGATTACTTTTTTGCCATGTAAACAAACAAATCGTAACACAAAAGTAATCTAAATGTAATCCAAAAATAGTCAGATTACTTTAAATGTGTAGTCTGAAAGATTATATTACTGATTACAGTTTTTTTACCATGTCATCAAACAGGGTATAACACAAAAGTAATCCAAAAGTAGTATGATTATATTATCATAAATGTGTAATCTGAGAAATTATATTACTGATCACTTTTTGCCATGTAATCAAACAATCCTAACACAAAAGTAATCTAAACATAATGCAAAAGTAGTCATTACTTTAGCGTAAATGTGTAATCTAAGAGATTATATTACTGATTACATTTTTTACCATGTAATCAAATAAGTGCTAGCACAAAGTAATCTAAATGTAATCCAAAAGTAATCTGATAACTTTACCATAAATGTACAATCTGATAGATTATATTATTGATTACATTTTTTATCATGTAACCAAATAAGTGTTAGCACAAAAGTAATCTAAATGTAATCCAAAAGTAGTCAGATTACTTTAAATGTGTAATCTGATAGATTATATTATTGATTATTTTTTTGCCATGTAATCAAATAAGGGGTAGCACAAAAGTAATCTAAATGTAACCCAAAAGTAATCTGTTTACCATAAATGTACAATATGAGATTATATTACTGATTACTTTTTTGCCATGTAAACAAACAAATCGTAACACAAAAGTAATCTAAATGTAATCCAAAAATAGTCAGATTACTTTAAATGTGTAATCTGAAAAATTATATTACTGATTACAATTTTTTTTACCATGTCATCAAACAGGGTGTAACACAAAAGTAATCCAAAAGTAGTATGATTATATTATCATAAATGTGTAATCTGAGAAATTATATTACTGATCACTTTTTGCCATGTAATCAAACAATCCTAACACAAAAGTAATCTAAACATAATGCAAAAGTAATCCGATTACTTTACCACAAATGTACAATCTGAGAGATTATAATACTGATAACTTTTTTGCCATGTAATTAAACAGTCCTAACACAAAAGTAATCTTAATATAATCCAAAAGTAATCTGATTACCATAAATGTGTAATCTGATAGATTATATTATTGATTACAGTTTTTACCATGTAATCAAATAAGTGTTAGCACAAAAGTAATCTACTGTAAATGTAATCCAAAAGTAGTCAGATTACTTTAAATGTGTAATCTAAGAGATTATATTACGGATTACTTTTTTGCCATGTAATCAAATAAGGGGTAGCACAAAAGTAATCTAAATGTAATCCAAAAGTAATCCGATTACTTTACCACAAATACAATCTGAGATTATATTACTAATATTGTTTTGCCATGTAAACAAACAAATCCTAACACAAAAGTAATCTAAATGTAATCCAAAAATAGTCAGATTACTTTAAATGTGACTAATTAGTTTTTACCATGTAATCAAAATAGGTGTTAGCACAAAAGTAATCTAAATGTAATCCAAAAGTAGTCTAAAAGTAGATTCCTTAAAATGTGTAATCAGTAATATAATCTCTCAGATTAAACATTTAAAGTAATTTGTAATTAGTAATTGATTACAATTCACAAGTAATCCACACAGTTCTGTATGTGTATCATTATACACAAATATATACTAGTACACAAATGTTGTGTTCAGCAGGACTTTGATCCCTCGTGTAGTGTGTGTGTGTGTGTGTGTGTGTGTGTGTGTGTGTGTGTGTGTGTGTGTGTGTGTGTACTGTAGTAAACTTTAGCACTGTGGTAAAGTTCACTCTTTCTCATCATGATCTCGCAGATCATCAACACAACTCAAACACGACTGATTTCATAAATGACTGGAACATGTTGACGGTGGCTTTATCCTCATTATCCTCAGTTTAGTGTGTTTCTGCCTGAATAATTGATCAAGTTTCCTCTTACCGTGTAAAAGGCCAGCGCGAGGCTCACCGTCAGCATCCAGAACACACTGGACCTCCTGAAGAACGAGCTGCCGTCAGTCTTCGCCATGCTGGACACTGAAAACTTAATTAACTACACTAATTAATTAAACTAAACTAACTTCAATAAACTAACATGAGCGGAGCTGGACGCGTCTCTCTCAGCCGTCAATCAGCCAGTCACCATAGAGATCGCGGAGTACAGGAAGTGACATGGCGCCACACAATAAAAGTCCAGTAATGTTTTCGAGGGGTAGACTTTAATAAAATAGAAATGAATGGGTAATTTAATTATTGATATACAAATGTATCGTTATAAAGACGATAACGACTAATATAATTACTCTGAGGGGTAGGCGTTTATAAAATAGAATTAAATAAATAATAATCGTTATAAATACTGTATTTACATTACTGTAAGGGGTTAGGGAAAGGTTTGGATGTAAATAAAACACAATTTCATGTGTAGTATAATAATTAATATGAATAATAATCTGTATCATGAATTTTTACATTACCGTGAGGGGTTAGGGCAGGAGTCGACATTAATAAAATACAATTCAATTGGTAATTTAATAAATTATATGAGTAATAATCTGTATTAAGACTTTCTACATCACTGTGAGGGGATAGGGCAGGGCTAGACCGTATTTACATTACCGTGAGGGGTTAGGGCAGGAGTCGACATTAATAAAATACAATTCAATTGGTAATTTAATAAATTATATGAATAATAATCTGTATTAAGACTTTCTACATCACTGTGAGGGGTTAGGGCAGGGGTAGACCGTATTTACATTACCGTGATGGGTTAGGGCAGGGGTAGATGTAAATAAAATACAATTTAATGTGTAATTTAATAATTAATATGAATAATAATCTGTAAAATTACTATTTACATTACTGTAAGGGGTTAGGGCAGATGTAAATAAAATACTATTTAATGGGTAATTTAATAAATAATGCAAACAATTCTGGTCATAATGACTGTGTTTACATTACTGTGAGGGTTAGGGTAGTGTAGATGTAAATAAAATACTATTTAATGGGTAATTTAATAATGTAAATAATTCTCATTATAATTACCGTATTTACATCACTGTGAGGGGTTAGGGCAGGGATAGATGTAAATAAAATACAATTTAATGTGTAATTTAATAATATGAATAGTCTGTATAATGACTATTTACATCACTGTGAGGGGTTAGGATTGGAGTAGACATTAATAAATATAATGTATGGGTAATTGAATAAATAATTAATTCTTGTTATGGTTACTGTTTTGACATTGCTGTGAGGGGTAGGGGTTAATAAAGTACAATTGAACGTGTAATTTAATGAATAATTTAAATAATTTTTTTTCTGAACTCCATTAAAAACCGAGAAATAAATATGACAAGATCCATTTTTTTTTATTACAAAAAGGTCTGTACATTTGCTGTGTCGAAAACATAAATCACACACAGTACAGCAGAACCAGTGTTACTCTCCAGAACAAACTCACAGCCCAGAGGAGCTGGAGCAGATGAAGATCAATAATCATAGATGATTAATATCCATCTTCAGTCAGCATTATGTGCTAAAATGTGGACAAAAGTCAAGTTTCAAATGAGAGAAAAATCCTTCATCCGTCTGCAAATGATGACATTCAGAAAGTGACGCTCAAGAGCACTTGGAGCTGCTGTCACCCACATAAACAATACTATAGTGCTTTATAATAAATACCATAGTGATTTTCAACAATACTATAGTACAGTGTATTATACTGGCTATACCATAGCATTTCTTATAGCAACTCTAGTAGTATAGTATAAACTATAGTGAACTGATAAACCGCAATACTGTAGCATACTTTAGATTTTACTACAGTAAACTGTGGTGTTCTGAAGTATAATATACCCTGTATAGTTGGAGAAAACTGTTTATGTAGTTGTTGTGATACCATAGCAACTATAGAATCCATAGCAACTACAGAATCAGCACAACAAATTAATACTTGTAGTTTCCATAGCAACTATAGAATCACCACAACACTAGTTGTAGTTATGTAATTGTAACACAATTACTAGTTGTAGTTACCATAGCAACCATGAAATCACCACAACTGATAAATTACTGTAGCTGTGACCATAGCAACTATAGAATCATCACCAACAGATTACGTTATTGTTACCATAGCAACTATACATGTAGAATCACCACAACAAATAAATTACTATAGGTACTAAACTATAGTTGTTGTGTTACCATAGCAACTGTAGAATCACCACAACAGATCAATTACTATAGTTGTTGTGTTACCATAGCAACTATAAAATCACATCACCATATCAATTGCTAATGTTGCGTTACCATAGCAACTGTAAATTCACCATAACAGATCATTTCTATAGCCGTGTTACCATAGCAACCGTAGAATCACTACAACAGATACATTACCATAGTTGTTGTGTTCCCATAGCAACTGTAGAATCACCACAACAGATCAATTACTAATGTTGTTGTGCTACCATAGCAACTATAGATTCACCGTAACAGATACATTTCTATAGTTCTTGTGTTACCATAGCAACTGTAGAATCACCATAACAGATTCATTTCTATGGTTGTTACCATAGCAACTATAGAATCACCACAACAGATCAATTGCTAATGTTGTTGTGCTACCATAGCAACTATAGATTCACCATAACAGGTACATTTCTATAGTTGTTACCATAGAAACTGTAGAATCAGAACAAAATAACTTTGTTACCATAGCAACTATAGAATCACCACAACAGATACATTACCATAGTTGTTGTGTTACCATAGCAACTGTAGAATCAATCACCACAACGGAGTCAAGGCCTTTACTTTTGACCTTATTCTTGCGTGTGGATGTGCGCTCGTTTTTGCGAGTGTTTTAGAACGTCTGTCGCCTATGGGAGAAATGACTAGGAATAATAAACAGCAGAAAATGGTCAAACTGCTCGCTCTACAAACAAGTGTTTGCAAGACTATACATAAAAATTAGAATATTATAATGAGAAAATATCAGTTTGCAACATCAAGCAGCGTAACGAGCTGATTTTAATGTCTCGAATGGAAGTGAATGAGACCAGTGGTCTCAATCCAAAACGTTTCAAATGGCTGCGCTCGCTCGTGTGCAGAGAATAAGGTGAATAGTATGGTTCAAGAACACTACAGTATTCATTATAAATGAGCACAGTATTAGTAGATGTGGAGAATTGAGCATGTTAAGGCCGTGTGCAGCACTGAGGAGTGGAGAAGAGTCAGCAGATCTTTCAGAAACACTGAAGACTAATAAACCATCAGTCTCCACACACACACACACACACACACACACCTCTCGGTCTCTGTTTGGCACAATCATGTTCCTCATGAGAGAAACGCGACGTATAAATCATTATAATATAATATTACATTACATGGTGAGTCAAATATCTGATTTCATAAGCAAAACAGGTACAGGTGTACAAAATATCTATAAAAACAACTACACACCATCATCATCTCACACACCGGCAAAACCCTCTCAGATATTACAAAAGCAGCGTATGTACAGTAAAAACATCCTGGATTATCTGGACAAAGACCACATCTGTGCAGACAACTACACAACACTCCTCCAGCCAAACACACACACATACACACACACAGATCATGTACACACACTGACCGCACACATACACACTCTCTCTAACTCAAACACACACACACACAGTTCAGAATAAAATCAGTATCTCAGAAGTGAAACTGTGCTGATCAAAACAACTTTCCCTTCATTTACACACATAATAAAGAGCTTGTCCTAGAATCTCTCTCACACACACACATACTTTCTCACTTACACACACGCATGTCTGGCTGGCCGTCACTGATGTGCTGTGTAGAGACTGATCGTTCAGTACAGTAGAAACTGTAGAATGACACACACTTAAAGGACACACACACACACACACACACACAGTATAAAGGCGATAATAATAATAATAAATATCTGTCAGTGTCTGTGAATCAGTCAGTTTTGGCGTTGTGTGTGTCCAGATTGACCACCTGAAGCTCTGTCAGACTGTTACTGCTGCCGCTGGACTGCTGACCAATCACCATCTGCAGAACACACACACACACACACACACACACACACACACACACACACACACACACACACGTTAGATAGCATCAGCAGACCTGCCAGAGCACTGCAAACGCACACACAGTGTCTATTAGTGACTGACTGTAAACACTGAGATTATTCACTTATGCACTCCTCAGATTATTTATTCAAATCAACAATCAAATAAACTATATTTTAATAATACATAGAAATACAATTACATTATATTTAATTACTCTTATATACTACATATTATTATACAATAATTACTATATAATCTTATAATTACATATATCTAATGACATATATTTAATTTGCCACTTTATTAGGTACACCTGTCCAACTGCTGGTTAACACACATTTCTAATCAGCCAATCACATGGCAGCAGCTCACTGCATTTAGGCATGTAGACATGGTCAAGAGGATCTGCTGCAGGTCAAAGCGAGCATCAGAATGGGGAAGAAAGGGGATTTAAGTGACTTTGAACGTGGCATGGTTGTTGCTGCCAGACGGGCTGCTCTGAGTATTTCAGAAACTGCTGATCTACTGGGATTTTCACGCACAACCATCTCTAGGGTTTACAGAGAATGGTCCGACAAAGAGGAAATATCCAGTGAGCGGCAGTTCTGTGGGCGCAAATGCCTTGTTGATGCCAGAGGTCAGAGGAGAATGGCCAGACTGGTTCCAGCTGATAGAAAGGCAACAGTAACTCAAATAAGCACTCGTTACAACCGAGGTCTGCAGAAGAGCATCTCTGAACACACAACACGTCCAACCTTGAGGCGGATGGGCTACAGCAGCAGAAGACCACACCGGGTGCCGCTCCTGTCAGCTAAGAACAGGAAACTGAGGCTACAATTCACACAGGCTCACCAAAACTGGACAAGAGAAGATTGGAGAAACGTTGCCTGGTCTGATGAGTCTCCATTTCTGCTGCCACATTCGGATGGTCGGCTCAGAATTTGGCCTCAACAACATGAAAGCATGGATCATCCTGCCTTGTATC
>CAIGQS010000372.1:0-40762 GCA_903798195.1 Danio kyathit
TATTATTATTAGTGGGGTTTGCCTTAAGGCAAATTCCACTATTGTTATTCTCCATACTTATTATTAGTGGGGTTTGCCTTAGGCAAATCCACTATTGTTATTCTCCATACTTATTATTAGTGGGGTTTGCCTTTAGGCAAAGTTCACTATTGTTATTCACAATACTTATTATTAGTGGGGTTTGCCTTTAGGCAAAGTTCACTATTGTTATTCACAATACTTATTATTATTATTATTCTTCTTCCGTGCGCTTTTTCGGCGCGTAACTTGCCCCGCAGTTTTCGCCCCAGACCCTTGAAAGTGGGGTCAAATCGTGCGGTCTTATCGGGAATGGTGTGCTATGACTTTTATAAGGGGTGGGGGGTTTTTTGGCCCCGCAGGGGCCAAAAAACCCCCCCCAAAATCCCATTGACTTAACATTACGCCCAACTTTGACGCATCATAGCGCCAAGTGTGAATTTCGTAGAAATATGGGATTCACAACATCTGTAGGGGGTTGCAGCCTGAGTGAGAACATACCCCGCAAGGGGGTATAAGTTGTACCCCTGGGGTGCTAGGACGTCCCAAAGTGGTCCCATTGACTTAACATGGCCCCCATTGACTCCCATTCATTTTCTAGCACCCCGCTCCCCTCACAAAACTCCCCGCATTGCGGAGCCAACTGGGAATTTCGTAGAGACATGGGATTTACCACATCTCGAAAGGGTTGCAGCCTGAGTCAGAACATACCCCAAAAGGGGGTAAATGTTGTACCCCTGGGGGGCTAGGGGGTCCCAAATCTCCCATTGACTTAACATGGAGCCGAATTTTGACACATCACTGCGCCGAGTGTGAATTTCATAGAAATATGGGATTCACCACATCTGTAGGGGGTTGCAGCCTAAGTGGGAACATACCCCGAAAGAGGGTATAAGTTGTACCCCTGGGGTGCTAGGACGTCCCAAAGTGGTCCCCATTGACTTAACATTGCCATTGACTCCCATTCATTACATTGACTCCCATTATAAATGTCACATATCAATCACATTACATAGCAGTGTCATACAGACTTGGGGGTGGGCTTATTTGACTCAGGCAACCAACCAGCATCTCAATATGATAATGAAGCTCTCAAGCCACGCCCCCTCAAACCATTTAAAGACCCTTAATAACTGCCTCATTGACTTAACATGGGGTGGGACGTCCCATTGCTGATCCCATTGACTTCCATTATAAATGTCACACATCAATAACATTACATAGGAGTGTCATAGAGACATGGGGGTGGGCTCATTTGACTCAGGCAACCAATCAGCATCTCAATATGATAATGACGCTCACAAGCCACGCCCACAAACTGATCCCATAGACTGCCATTATAACTGGCCTACATGCATATCTTTGCATAGCAGTGTCGTATTGACTTGGGGGTTGGCTCATTTGACTCAGACAACCAATGAGCATCTCAATATGATAATGACGCTCACAAGCCACGCCCCCAAACTGATTTCATAGACTTCCATTATAATAGGCTTTGATGCATATCTTTGCATAGCAGTGTCCTATTGACTTGGGGGTTGGCTCATTTGACTCAGACAACCAATGAGCATCTCAATATGATAATGAAGCTCACAAGCCACGCCCCCAAACTGATTCCATAGACTGCCGTTATAACTGGCCTACATGCATATCTTTGCATAGCAGTGTCCTATTGACTTGGGGGTTGGCTCATTTGACTCGGGCAACCAATGAGCATCTCAATATGATAATGATGCTCACAAGCCACGCCCCCAAACTGATCCCATAGATTGCCATTATAACTGGCCTACATGCATATCTTTACATAGCAGTGTCCTATTGACTTGGGGGTTGGCTCAGTTGACTCAGACAACCAATGAGCATCTCAATATGATAATGAAGCTCTTAGGCCACGCCCCCAAATCGATTTCATAGACTGCCATTATAATAGGCTTTCATGCATATCTTTGCATAGCAGTGTCATACAGACATGGGGGTTGGCTCATATGACTCAGACAACCAATGAGCATCTCAATATGATAATGAAGCTCACAAGCCACGCCCCCAAACTGATCCCATAGACTGCCATTATAACTGGCCTACATGCATATCTTTGCATAGCAGTGTCCTATTGACTTGGGGGTTGGCTCATTTGACTTAGGCAACCAACCACACCCAACTTCACTCTGTAACCACGCCCATGGCAACAAAACAGAGTACCCTAGCAACCATTTATCAACAGCTATATCTCAGCATCAGAACATCGTAGAGACATGGGGATTGGCTCGTTTGGCTCATGCTAGCAAACGGAACTTCCTGTATGCTACACATGCTAGCAGTGACTAGCTACATGCTAATATTGACTAGCCAAGTGCTGTAACTTGCTAGAAATGCTTACTAAGTATAAACAAATGACCAAGCATGTATGTGAGGCTTGCCTAGTAACAACCCAGGGTACCCTAGCAACTGCCTAGCAACCACCCAAATTACCCTAGCAACCGCCTAGCAACCACCTAGCAACCGCCTAGCAACGGCCTAGTAATGCCTCAGTAAGTGCCTAGCGACCACTCAGGACACCCTAGCAACACCCTAGCAACGCCTTAGCAACCACTCAGAATACCCCTAGCAACCACCTAGCAACACCTTAGCAACCACCTAGCAACCACTTAGGACACCCTAGCAACCACCTAGCAACACCCTAGCAACGCCTTAGCAACCACTCAGAATACCCTAGCAACACCTTAGCAACCACCTAGCAACCACCCAGGACTCCTTAGCAACCACCTAGCAACACCTTAGCAACCACCTAGCAACCACTTAGGACACCCTAGCAACCACCTAGCAACACCCTTAGCAACCACCTAGCAACCACTCAGAACACCCTAGCAACCACCTAGCAACGCCTTAAGACACCCTAGCAACCGCCTAGCAACACCTTAGCAACCACCTAGCAACCACTCAGAACACCCTAGCAACCGCCTAGCAACACCTTAGCAACCACCTAGCAACCACTTAGGACACCCTAGCAACCACCTAGTAACACCTTAGCAACCACTTAGAACACCCTAGCAACCGCCTAGCAACACCTCAGCAACCACTTAGGACACCCTAGCAACCGCGTAGCAACCACTCAGAACACCCTAGCAACCGCCTAGCAACACCTTAGTAACCACCTAGTAACCACTCAGGACACCCTAGCAACCGCCTAACAACGCCTTAGCAACCACCTAGCAACCACTCAAAGCACCCTAGCAACCACCCAACAACACCTTAGCAACCACCTAGCAACCACTCAGAACACCATACCAACCACCTAGCAACACCATAAACTTAACATTGGCACAAAATGGCTGACATTGGCACAAAATGGCTGACATCCAAAAATCCCCATAGACTTAACATAGGCACAAAATGGCTGACATCCAAAAATTCCCATACATTTTACATTGGCACAAAATGGCTGACATCCAAATTTCCCCATACACTTAACATTGGCACAAAATGGCTGACATTCAAAAATCCCCATAGACTTAACATAGGCACAAAATGGCTGACATCGATATCTTGATTAGAGAGTCGTAGAAGCTTGGGGGTGGGCTCGTTTTACTCGGCCTATCAAGTCGGTGTTAAGTAGTGACATAACAAATTTGTAGACACTCCCTAGCAACCACTTATAGCACCCTAACAACCACATGACAATATAAACAAGCCCTATTTCAGCACAGGAATATCATAAAAAGACAGGGTTTGGGTTGTTTTGATGCAGGCTGATAAAATCGCTTTTGTTTTCGCTATTAAAATGGTCGTTGCCACAGCATAGCAACCATTTAGAATACCCTAGCAACTACATAAACACATGAATTTTGCCATTTCTCCCCAATAACTGCTATTGGGCAGTTCAGTGATTCATTTTACCCCATCGATTTGCCACGCAAACCCCACTCACATTTTCTTTAGGAAATGTACAATTCTAGTTAGTGGGGTTTGCCTTTAGGCAAAGTTCACTATTGTTATTCACAATACTTATTATTATTATTATTCTTCTTCCGTGCGCTTTTTTCGGCGCGTAACTCGCCCCGCAGTTTTCGCCCCAGACCCTTGAAAGTGGGGTCAAATCGTGCGGTCTTATCGGGAATGGTGTGCTATGACTTTTATAAGGGGTGGGGGGTTTTTTGGCCCCGCAGGGGCCAAAAAACCCCCCCCAAAATCCCATTGACTTAACATTACGCCCAACTTTGACGCATCATAGCGCCAAGTGTGAATTTCGTAGAAATATGGGATTCACAACATCTGTAGGGGGTTGCAGCCTGAGTGAGAACATACCCCGCAAGGGGGTATAAGTTGTACCCCTGGGGTGCTAGGACGTCCCAAAGTGGTCCCATTGACTTAACATGGCCCCCATTGACTCCCATTCATTTTCTAGCACCCCGCTCCCCTCACAAAACTCCCCGCATTGCGGAGCCAACTGGGAATTTCGTAGAGACATGGGATTTACCACATCTCGAAAGGGTTGCAGCCTGAGTCAGAACATACCCCAAAAGGGGGTAAATGTTGTACCCCTGGGGGGCTAGGGGGTCCCAAATCTCCCATTGACTTAACATGGAGCCGAATTTTGACACATCACTGCGCCGAGTGTGAATTTCATAGAAATATGGGATTCACCACATCTGTAGGGGGTTGCAGCCTAAGTGGGAACATACCCCGAAAGAGGGTATAAGTTGTACCCCTGGGGTGCTAGGACGTCCCAAAGTGGTCCCCATTGACTTAACATTGCCATTGACTCCCATTCATTACATTGACTCCCATTATAAATGTCACATATCAATCACATTACATAGCAGTGTCATACAGACTTGGGGGTGGGCTTATTTGACTCAGGCAACCAACCAGCATCTCAATATGATAATGAAGCTCTCAAGCCACGCCCCCTCAAACCATTTAAAGACCCTTAATAACTGCCTCATTGACATAACATGGGGTGGGACGTCCCATTGCTGATCCCATTGACTTCCATTATAAATGTCACACATCAATAACATTACATAGGAGTGTCATAGAGACATGGGGGTGGGCTCATTTGACTCAGGCAACCAATCAGCATCTCAATATGATAATGACGCTCACAAGCCACGCCCACAAACTGATCCCATAGACTGCCATTATAACTGGCCTACATGCATATCTTTGCATAGCAGTGTCGTATTGACTTGGGGGTTGGCTCATTTGACTCAGACAACCAATGAGCATCTCAATATGATAATGACGCTCACAAGCCACGCCCCCAAACTGATTTCATAGACTTCCATTATAATAGGCTTTGATGCATATCTTTGCATAGCAGTGTCCTATTGACTTGGGGGTTGGCTCATTTGACTCAGACAACCAATGAGCATCTCAATATGATAATGAAGCTCACAAGCCACGCCCCCAAACTGATTCCATAGACTGCCGTTATAACTGGCCTACATGCATATCTTTGCATAGCAGTGTCCTATTGACTTGGGGGTTGGCTCATTTGACTCGGGCAACCAATGAGCATCTCAATATGATAATGATGCTCACAAGCCACGCCCCCAAACTGATCCCATAGATTGCCATTATAACTGGCCTACATGCATATCTTTACATAGCAGTGTCCTATTGACTTGGGGGTTGGCTCAGTTGACTCAGACAACCAATGAGCATCTCAATATGATAATGAAGCTCTTAGGCCACGCCCCCAAATCGATTTCATAGACTGCCATTATAATAGGCTTTCATGCATATCTTTGCATAGCAGTGTCATACAGACATGGGGGTTGGCTCATATGACCCAGACAACCAATGAGCATCTCAATATGATAATGAAGCTCACAAGCCACGCCCCCAAACTGATCCCATAGACTGCCATTATAACTGGCCTACATGCATATCTTTGCATAGCAGTGTCCTATTGACTTGGGGGTTGGCTCATTTGACTTAGGCAACCAACCACACCCAACTTCACTCTGTAACCACGCCCATGGCAACAAAACAGAGTACCCTAGCAACCATTTATCAACAGCTATATCTCAGCATCAGAACATCGTAGAGACATGGGGATTGGCTCGTTTGGCTCATGCTAGCAAACGGAACTTCCTGTATGCTACACATGCTAGCAGTGACTAGCTACATGCTAATATTGACTAGCCAAGTGCTGTAACTTGCTAGAAATGCTTACTAAGTATAAACAAATGACCAAGCATGTATGTGAGGCTTGCCTAGTAACAACCCAGGGTACCCTAGCAACTGCCTAGCAACCACCCAAATTACCCTAGCAACCGCCTAGCAACCACCTAGCAACCGCCTAGCAACGGCCTAGTAATGCCTCAGTAAGTGCCTAGCGACCACTCAGGACACCCTAGCAACGCCTTAGCAACCACTCAGATTACCCTAGCAACCGCCTAGCAACACCTTAGCAACCACCTAGCAACCACTTAGGACACCCTAGCAACCACCTAGCAACACCTTAGCAACCACCTAGCAACCACTTAGGACACCCTAGCAACCACCTAGCAACACCTTAGCAATCACCTAGCAACCACTAGGACACCCTAGCAACCACCTAGCAACACCTTAGCAACCGCCTAGCAACCACTCAGGACACCCTAGCAACTGCCTAGCAACACCTTAGCAACCACCTAGCAACCACTTAGGACACCCTAGCAACCGCCTAGCAACGCCTTAGCAACCACCTAGCAACCACTTAGAACACCCTAGCAACCGCCTAGCAACGCCTTAGGAACCACCTAGCAACCACTTAGAACACCCTAGCAACCGCCTAGGAACACCTTAGCAACCACTTAGAACACCCTAGCAACCGCCTAGCAACACCTTAGCAACCACTTAGGACACCCTAGCAACCGCGTAGCAACCACTCAGAACACCCTAGCAACCGCCTAGCAACACCTTAGTAACCACCTAGTAACCACTCAGGACACCCTAGCAACCGCCTAACAACGCCTTAGCAACCACCTAGCAACCACTCAAAGCACCCTAGCAACCACCCAACAACACCTTAGCAACCACCTAGCAACCACTCAGAACACCATACCAACCACCTAGCAACACCATAAACTTAACATTGGCACAAAATGGCTGACATTGGCACAAAATGGCTGACATCCAAAAATCCCCATAGACTTAACATAGGCACAAAATGGCTGACATCCAAAAATTCCCATACATTTTACATTGGCACAAAATGGCTGACATCCAAATTTCCCCATACACTTAACATTGGCACAAAATGGCTGACATTCAAAAATCCCCATAGACTTAACATAGGCACAAAATGGCTGACATCGATATCTTGATTAGAGAGTCGTAGAAGCTTGGGGGTGGGCTCGTTTTACTCGGCCTATCAAGTCGGTGTTAAGTAGTGACATAACAAATTTGTAGACACTCCCTAGCAACCACTTATAGCACCCTAACAACCACATGACAATATAAACAAGCCCTATTTCAGCCCAGGAATATCATAAAAAGACAGGGTTTGGGTTGTTTTGATGCATGCTGATAAAATCGCTTTTGTTTTCGCTTATTAAAATGGTCTTGCCACAGCATAGCAACCATTTAGAATACCCTAGCAACTACATAAACGCATGAATTTTGCCATTTCTCCCCAATAACTGCTAATGGGCAGTTCAGTGATTCATTTTACCCCATCGATTTGCCACGCAAACCCCACTCACATTTTCTTTAGGAAATGTACAATTCTAGTTAGTGGGGTTTGCCTTAAGGCAAATTCCACTATTGTTATTCTCCATACTTATTATTATTATTATTATTATATGTTTTTATTCTTCTTCCACTTTTTTTTCGGCGCGTAACTCGCCCCGCAGCTTTCGTCCCAGACCCTTGAAAGTGGGGTCAAACCGTCCGGATTTATCGGGAATGGTGTGCTATGACTTTTATAAGGGGTGGGGGGTTTTTTGGCCCCGCAGGGGCCAAAAAACCCCCCCCAAAATCCTATTGACTTAACATTGAGCCCAACTTTGACGCAGCATAGCGCAAAGTGTGAATTTCGTAGAAATTTGGGATTCACAACAGCTGGAGACATTACCAGCCTGAGTAAGACCATACCCCACAAAGGGGTAAATGTTGCACCCCTGGGGCTCTAGGACGTCCCAAAGTTTCGTATTGACTTAACATTGGGCCATTGACTCCCATTCATTTTCTAGACCACCGCTCACCCCTCATAAACACCCCCGCATTGCGAAACCAACAGAGAATTTCGTAGAGACATGAAATTTACCACGTCTCGAAAGGGTTGCAGCCTGAGTCAGAACATACCCCGAAAGGGGGTATAACTTGTACCCGTGGGGTGCTAGGGGGTCCCAAAGTGGTCCCATTTACTTAACATTGCCCATTGACTCCCATTCATTTCCTAGACTCCCATTCAACCACACATAGCATTGGTACACGAACTTAGAGGTGGGCTTATTTGACTCAGGCAACCAATCAGCGTCTCAATATGATAATGAATCTCACAAGCCACGCCCCCCAAACCATTTAAAGACCCCTAATAACTGCCTCATTGACTTAACATGGGGTGGGACGTCCCATTGCTGATCCCATTGACTTCCATTATAAATGTCACACATCAATAACATTACATAGGAGTGTCATAGAGACATGGGGGTGGGCTCATTTGACTCAGGCAACCAATCAGCATCTCAATATGATAATGAAGCTCACAAGCCACGCCCCCAAACAGGTCCCATAGACTGCCATTATAATAGGGCTAGATGCATATCTTTGCATAACAGTGTCCTATTGACTTGGGGGTTGGCTCATTTGACTCAGACAACCAATGAGCATCTCAATATGATAATGAAGCTCACAAGCCACGCCCCCAAACTGATCCCATAGACTGCCATTATAACTGGCCTACATGCATATCTTTGCATAGCAGTGTCCTATTGACTTGGGGGTTGGCTCAGTTGACTCAGACAACCAATGAGCATATCAATATGATAATGAAGCTCTCAGGCCACGCCCCCAAACTGATCCCATAGACTGCAATTATAATGAGCCTACATGCATATCTTTGCATAGCAGTGTCCTATTGACTTGGGGGTTGGCTCATTTGACTTAGGCAACCAACCACACCCAACTTCACTCTGTAACCACGCCCATGGCAACAAAACAGAGTACCCTAGCAACCATTTATCAACAGCTATATCTCAGCATCAGAACATCGTAGAGACATGGGGATTGGCTCGTTTGGCTCATGCTAGCAAACGGAACTTCCTGTATGCTACACATGCTAGCAGTGACTAGCTACATGCTAATATTGACTAGCCAAGTGCTGTAACTTGCTAGAAATGCTTACTAAGTATAAACAAATGACCAAGCATGTATGTGAGGCTTGCCTAGTAACAACCTAGGGTACCCTAGCAACTGCCTAGCAACCACCCAAATTACCCTAGCAACCGCCTAGCAACCACCTAGCAACCGCCTAGTAAGGCCTCAGTAAGTGCCTAGCGACCACTCAGGACACCCTAGCAACACCCTAGCAACGCCTTAGCAACCACTCAGAATACCCTAGCAACCACCTAGCAACACCTTAGCAACCACCTAGCAACCACTTAGGACACCCTAGCAACACCTTAGCAACCACCTAGCAACCACTTAGGACACCCTAGCAACCGCCTAGCAACACCTTAGCAACCGCCTAGCAACCACTCAGGACACCCTAGCAACCACCTAGCAACACCTTAGGAACCACTTAGGACACCCTAGCAACCGCCTAGCAACGCCTTAGCAACCGCCTAGCAACCACTTAGGACACCCTAGCAACCGCCTAGCAACACCTTAGCAACCACCTAGCAACCACTTAGGACACCCTAGCAACCGCCTAGCAACACCTTAGCAACCACCTAGCAACCACTCAGAACACCCTAGCAACCGCCTAGCAACACCTTAGCAACCACCTAGCAACCACTTAGGACACCTTAGCAACCGCCTAGCAACACCTTAGCAACCACTTAGGACACCCTAGCAACCGCCTAGCAACACCTTAGCAACCACCTAGCAACCACTTAGGACACCCTAGCAACCGCCTAGGAACACCTTAGCAACCACTTAGAACACCCTAGCAACCGCCTAGCAACACCTTAGCAACCACTTAGGACACCCTAGCAACCGCCTAGCAACCACTCAGAACACCCTAGCAACACCTTAGTAACCACCTAGTAACCACTCAGGACACCCTAGCAACCGCCTAACAACGCCTTAGCAACCACCTAGCAACCACTCAAAGCACCCTAGCAACCACCTAACAACACCTTAGCAACCACCTAGCAACCACTCAGAACACCATACCAACCACCTAGCAACACCATAAACTTAACATTGGCACAAAATGGCTGACATTGGCACAAAATGGCTGACATTCAAAAATCCCCATAGACTTAACATAGGCACAAAATGGCTGACATCGATATCTTGATTAGAGAGTCGTAGAAGCTTGGGGGTGGGCTCGTTTTACTCTGGCTATCAAGTCGGTGTTAAGTAGTGACAAAACAAATTTGTAGACACTCCCTAGCAACCACTTATAGCACCCTAACAACCACATGACAATATAAACAAGCCCTATTTCAGCACAGGAATATCATAAAAAGACAGGGTTTGGGTTATTTTGATGCAGGCTGATAAAATCGCTTTGTTTTCGCTAATTAAAATGGCGTTGCCACAGCATAGCAACCATTTAGAATACCCTAGCAACTACATAAACACATGAATTTTGCCATTTCTCCCCAATAACTGCTATTGGGCAGTTCAGTGATTCATTTTACCCCATCGATTTGCCACGCAAACCCCACTCACATTTTCTTTAGGAAATGTACAATTCTAGTTAGTGGGGTTTGCCTTAGGCAAATCCACTATTGTTAATGCTCCATACTTATTATTATTATTATTATTATTCTTCTTCTTCCACACGAATTTTCGGCGCGTAACCTTGCCCCGCAGTTTCAGTCCCAGACCCTTGAAAGTGGGGTCCAACCGTCCGGTCTTATCGGGAATGGTGTGCTATGACTTTTATAAGGGGTGGGGGGGTTTTGGCCCCGCAGGGGCCAAAAACCCCCCCAAAAAATCCCATAGACTTAACATTGAGCCGAACTTTGACGCATTATAGCGCCAAGGGTGAATTTCGTAGAAATATGGGATTCACAACATCTGTAGGGGGTTGCAGCCTAAGTGAGAACATACCCCGCAAGGGCGTATAAGTTGTACCCCTGGGGTGCTAGGACGTCCCAAAGTGGTCCCATTGACTTAACATGGCCCCCATTGACTCCCATTCATTTTCTAGCACCCCGCTCCCCTCACAAAACTCCCCGCATTGCGGAGCCAACTGTGAATTTCGTAGAACCATGGAATTTACCACATCTCGAAAGGGTTGCAGCCTGAGTCAGAACATACCTCGAAAGGGGGTAAATGTTGTACCCCTGGGGGGCTAGGGGGTCCCAAATCTCCCATTGACTTAACATGGAGCCGAATTTTGACGAATCACTGCGCCGAGTGTGAATTTCATAGACATATGGGATTCACAACATCTGTAGGGGGTTGCAGCCTAAGTGGGAACATACCCCGAAAGGGGCTATAAGTTGTACCCCTGGGGTGCTAGGACGTCCCAAAGTGGTCCCCATTGACTTAACATTGCCATTGACTCCCATTCATTACATTGACTCCCATTATAAATGTCACATGTCAATCACATTACATAGCAGTGTCATATAGACTTGGGGGTGGGCTTATTTGACTCAGGCAACCAATCAGCGTCTCAATATGATAATGAAGCTCATAAGCCACGCCCCCAAATCGATTTCATAGACTGCCATTATAATAGGCTTTCATGCATATCTTTGCATAGCAGTGTCATACAGACATGGGGGTTGGCTCATATGACTCAGACAACCAATGAGCATCTCAATATGATAATGAAGCTCACAAGCCACGCCCCCAAACTGATCCCATAGACTGCCATTATAACTGGCCTACATGCATATCTTTGCATAGCAGTGTCCTATTGACTTGGGGGTTGGCTCATTTGACTTAGGCAACCAACCACACCCAACTTCACTCTGTAACCACACCCATAGCAACAAAACAGAGTACCCTAGCAACCATTTATCAACAGCTATATCTCAGCATCAGAACATCGTAGAGACATGGGGATTGGCTCGTTTGGCTCATGCTAGCAAACGGAACTTCCTGTATGCTACACATGCTAGCAGTGACTAGCTACATGCTAATATTGACTAGCCAAGTGCTGTAACTTGCTAGAAATGCTTACTAAGTATAAACAAATGACCAAGCATGTATGTGAGGCTTGCCTAGTAACAACCCAGGGTACCCTAGCAACTGCATAGCAACCACCCAAATTACCCTAGCAACCACCTAGCAACCGCCTAGCAACGGCCTAGTAATGGCTCAGTAAGTGCCTAGCGACCACTCAGGACAGCCTAGCAACGCCTTAGCAACCACTCAGAATACCCTAGCAACCACCTAGCAACACCTTAGCAACCACCTAGCAACCACTTAGGACACCCTAGCAACAGCCTAGCAACGCCTTAGCAACCACTCAGAATACCCTAGCAACCACCTAGCAACACCTTAGCAACCACCTAGCAACCACTTAGGACACCCTAGCAACACCTTAGCAACCACCTAGCAACCACTTAGGACACCCTAGCAACCGCCTAGCAACACCTTAGCAACCGCCTAGCAACCACTCAGGACACCTTAGCAACCACCTAGCAATGCCTTAGCAACCACCTAGCAACCACTTAGGACACCCTAGCAACCGCCTAGCAACACCTTAGCGACCACCTAGCAACCACTCAGAACACCCTAGCAACCGCCTAGCAACACCTTAGCAACCACCTAGCAACCACTCAGGACACCCTAGCAACCGCCTAGCAACCACTCTGGACACCCTGGCAACCACCTAGCAACACCTTAGCAACCACTTAGGACACCCTAGCAACCGCCTAGCAACACCTTAGCAACCACCTAGCAACTACTTAGAACACCCTAGCAACCGCCTAGCAACACCTTAGCAACCACTTAGGACACCTTGACAACAGCCTAGCAACACCTTAGCAACCGCCTAGCAACCACTCAGGACACCCTAGCAACTGCCTAGCAACACCTTAGCAACCACCTAGCAACCACTAAGAACACCCTAGCAACCGCCTAGCAACACCTTAGCAACCACTTAGGACACCCTAGCAACCGCCTAGCAACACCTTAGCAACCGCCTAGCAACCACTCAGGACACCTTAGCAACCACCTAGCAATGCCTTAGCAACCACCTAGCAACCACTTAGGACACCCTAGCAACCGCCTAGCAACACCTTAGCGACCACCTAGCAACCACTCAGAACACCCTAGCAACCGCCTAGCAACACCTTAGCAACCACCTAGCAACCACTCAGGACACCCTAGCAACCGCCTAGCAACCACTCTGGACACCCTGGCAACCACCTAGCAACACCTTAGCAACCACTTAGGACACCCTAGCAACCGCCTAGCAACACCTTAGCAACCACCTAGCAACTACTTAGAACACCCTAGCAACCGCCTAGCAACACCTTAGCAACCACTTAGGACACCTTGACAACAGCCTAGCAACACCTTAGCAACCGCCTAGCAACCACTCAGGACACCCTAGCAACTGCCTAGCAACACCTTAGCAACCACCTAGCAACCACTAAGAACACCCTAGCAACCGCCTAGCAACACCTTAGTAACCACTCAGGACACCCTAGCAACCGCCTAACAATGCCTTAGCAACCACCTAGCAACTACTTAGGACACCCTAGCAACCGCCTTAGGACACCCTAGCAACCGCCTAGCAACAACTTAGCAACCACCTAGCAGCCACTCAGAACACCCCAGCAACCACCTAGGAACACCGTAGTAACCACCTAGCAACCACTCAGAACACCCGAGCAACCACCTAGCAACACCTTAGCAAGCACCTAGTAACCACTCAGAACACCCGAGCAACCACCTAGCAACAGCTTAGCAACCACCTGCATCTATTTAAAACACCTTAGCAACCACCTAGCAGCCACTCAGAATACTCTAGCAACCACCTAGCAGAGACTTAGCAATCACCTAACAACCATTTAGGAACTTTAAATTAATTTTTTTACATTTAATTTTAAAACTTTAGAACTTTAATTTTTTTCATAAATATGAAAACATTAAAGTGTAGCTAAATCTCCAACACTATTCTTTAAAACATCACTATGTCCTTTCCTGAAGTTTCTAAATTTATATTCTGTGCAAACTTCTTCATTGATATCCAGTCCTTTGAAATGGTGATCACCCAAAAAATAAAAATGAAATATGTACACCTACATAAGTAACCCAAACAGTATTATATGTCTTAACACTATAAATTAAGAAAAAAGAAAAAAATAATTAGTTGGGTGAGGTTTGAACTCGGGTCGGCCGCGCCGTAACGCGACACACTGACCACTGTACCACAATAACACTGTTAAAAATTTGTTTATGTCAGCTTTATTAGTGTAGTGAATCATCTGATTTTTATTGAGCATGTGTAATATTCATTAATATTCATTATTTGAATTCTTGTATTCACTAAGGTGCCGCTGTTTAGGGTCGGATGATACGTCATCATTAACCTGCAGGCTGTATTTTAAAAATAAATAAAAAGAGGGGAGCTGCGGCAAAATAATGAATAAAAAGAGTGAGGTTATGGTTAAATAAATAAATAAATGAAAAAAAGTGTGACTGCTGAGAGTGCAAGCAGCTAGGGACACAGTTATATATATATATATATAAAACTACATTAAGATCATTTTTAATCAGGCACCAATATCACGCACCCAAATATGGTCAGTGTTGAAGGCTGCCTCACTATTGGCTGTTCAGTTCAATTTTCTAGTGCTGCTTGATTGGCTGTTTAATGTCAACAGCGACGTTGCTTGGTGATTGATCCTCAGATCAGAATTCTCCTGAGGTGAGTACAGACGTGGTTCTTCTGTTTGCTGCGTTTATTAAAGAAATAAAATATATTGTTTTAAATAATGAGGAGTATTGTTGTAGTTTGCGTATACTTAATCATTTGTATTTTTTAAAGCAATTTTGCTTTACCAAAATCGATGTTTTGTTCGTCATGTCAGTCGATATTTAGGCAGAATGCCGCGGCCATTTGATCTTCAATTATAAGCCCATTATCTAGCCCATTTAGTCTATATTTCATCTTTATGTTACCTTTCAAAAATATTATATAATTTTATTCACATAAATCGTCTGTTGAAGTAGAAAAGTGGTTGTGTGACTACCTCATGATGAGAGGCGGAAAGTTTTCTCTCTCTCTCTCTCTCTCTCGTTTAATAAAATGGCTGGTAACTTATGTTTTTATACAGCTGTGTGGCAAAACTAACCGATCACTGTGTCGTGTATGATAGTAGTGCCCGCGAATAGTGTTTGATTGAAACTGCCTGTCTGAGGTGAATGTTTATTTTATCACGTTGGCACGTTAAGCACTTGTCTTATTCGTCCGGCGAACACTGTATAGGCTTACGGATAGAATACAGTGGTTAAGTGCTTACTTTAAGGGCACTTAACGAAGGGTAACATTTATCACGTGTTTTGATGCCGACGCACACGAGGATGAGGTAAATGCTAGTCGGCTGTATCGTATGGTCCATGCATGAAATGCTTAAAAATGTTCCTGCACACTTTAAATAAATCGATTAAGGATTTCAATATTTTGGCCGTGTGGCATCAATAGATACATTTCTGCATTTTTTTTTCTTCATCTGTGAGCATTACAAGCAAACACGTTTCTTTTAGGTTATGTAAGAACTTATTAAACACGTCATTGCTGTTAAATGGCCGTTTGTTGATTTCATTCTCGTTATAAAATATATGATGTAACGTTATGATGGTGATTGCTGTAGGCTAACGTTATTCCATGGATTTGACTTCAGTGCTTTGCTCGGTTATCTGTGTGTATTTTTTTCTGTTCAGATAATTCACTTGTAAAAGATAATTTTTGTGAAGTCTTTACTGCATTTTTATACTTATCTAACATAATTATTTTAAATTTAATATTTGCAACTAAAGTTAAAGATGCTTGAGTAGACTGAATTGCATTTAATGTGTAACATCTCTCTTGACATTTTTTTTTTTTTAGAATACTGTTTCACGAGCGATTCCTCTTGCATTTTCAGGTAATAGTTTAAATATTGATATGCTTAATAAGAACATTGCTGTCACTAGCATTATAAGGATCATTGCAGCTTTTGAAATAATAAAAAACATTTATAATACAAAAAAGTGAATAATATGAATTCATAAATTGTGTCAGACTATTTGTAGCTATGGGAAAATAAAGGGATTGTTCACCCCAAAAATTAAAATAGTTTTTTTTTACAGTGAATTTACTCACCGTCACTTGTTCCAAAAATGTTTTATTTTTTTAATTTTTTTTATTTTTATATGTTTTGATTTTAATGTTAAACATAAAAGAAAATATTTGCAAGAATGTTGAAAATCCTGTAAACTTTGACTTCCATAGTATGTTTCTTTATCTATTATTCATTGAGCCATAGTCAGTACTCGCTTATCTAACTGTTATATATTTTGTTTACTTTAAATGGTTGTCTTTTCCCTCCATATTGTAATGTCTTTACCGCATTATATTCATCCATTGTGTTTTATAGTCTCTTAAGTATAATCTTTTTTTTTTTTGCAAATTAAGTTTAAGATATGTGAGTAAACTGTGGAGCTGTGTGTAACATCTCTTTTGACATTTATCTTTTTAGAATACAGTTTAACCAGTGATCCTCCTTGCCTTTTCAGGTAATATTTAAAACACTGATATGCTCATTCAAAATTGCTGAATAAAATAACTTTTGGAAATAAAAACTGTAATACATCAATTTAAGCTAAAATTAATGATTTCATTTTTCAGACAACTTGTTACACAATTAGGGGAAAATTAATAAAGAGACCATTTTAATTTGTTTAAATATTTTATTTATAGGTTAAAGGTTTAACTTTGTTTTATCCTATAAATGTTAGGTAGCATGTAATAAAAATATATTTTAAGGAGTGTACAGTTGGTCTGAGTAACAGCTTTTTATTTTAGCTGATCAAACGCTAGAATAAAATATTATTTATAAATAACATTGGTAGTTTGAAGTAAAACTAAAATTATTTTGTTTCTCTGCATAGTCATGTGTTTGGACAGTGTTATCAAGTGGTCTGTTTTTCCCCTTATAGAGAGATACAGGAGCTTTCCTTTGTATTTCTTGACATTGGATGGCATATTTGGCATAAATTGCCTCCTTATAATATAAAAATAATATAAATTGACTCCTCAACAATATGGCAAGTCATACTGTAAATATCTAAGATATCCCTAAAATGACATACACAAACAAAGCTCAAACTTATTATTATTATTGATAATTGATATTTAATATGGAGATGTTATGTATTGTTTTCAGTAATATTGTTGTTGTTGTTGTGGTTTTCAGAGAGCTTTGACAGCTATCAACCCGCATCCTTTGCTGTGCTGTCCACCTTGGTCAGTGTTGGTGAATAATATTATTTTCAACATTTTAAAATTATCACATAGCTACTCCCTGTGACCCATTTTTTTTTTTTGTCTTTTTCAGGTTTCCTTTGTTTTGCCTTTATCAACAAAGAGCAGTTCATTTTTTTGTGTTGAAACATTTGGGAAAAAAAAACTTCTGCTTCTGTTGTGTTTCATTGTTCTCACATAGAGTAGTTTGTTTTATTTTAATACTTTTATTTTATTTTATTTTTTTTTATAAAATTTCATTTTTTTTGTTTTACATTCTCTTACAGACTAAAGTTTTTTGTTTCCATATTTGCTATCTTTCATTGTTCTTAAAAAAAAAAAAAAAAAAAAAAAAAAAAAAATTTGCAAGTTCTTATTACCCATTGTCTTTTATAGTTGCTAACCTCTGTTTTCTACTTGAGACTACTATCTTTTTTAGGTCCAGCAGTACTTGCGTTGGGAAAACTTTGAAAGTATGTGCCAATTAAAATATCACAAATAATTTGACTTGCAAATGGTTGTATTTAATACAGTATGTCTGTTAGTTGTATTATTATACTCTTCATTAAACATGTACACATATACATCACCTATATGATATAAAACTGCAGGTTTTATATAATAAAATTGCATGTTTATATTTAATAGCTTACATTTGATTGTTACTTTAACTTAATTTGATTGTAATGTAATTTCCACCTTTTGTAAAACTGCTTTGAAACAATAATTATTGTAAAAATAGCTATACAAATAAACTTGCATTTAATTATTATCATTTTTTAATTAGAAGGAACTGGAATTGAATTGATTTGAGATGACAGGACATTCTCTGGTATTTTAAACTAGTGATTTTGGCTAAATGCATTAGTGTAGAATAATTATTAATATTATCTGTCTCTTGTTTTTATTTATATTTTAAAGGATGCCACGAAAAGGAAAGAGATCTCAGGCTCAAAAATTGCGCTGGAAAAAGGTCGACCTTCAAGATGTAGAGACCAGCCTATCCAGCATTAATGAGGTACTATTGAAATCTCTGTATTGTTTATAATATACTAATTTTGTGCACCATAATGTTTGGGACTTTACAATGATATGAAGATTGAACATACACTCACTCGCTCTCACTCTCTCTCACTTGCACACTCATTTTATCTCTCCCTGTCTCACACACACACCTATCTGATTGGGGCTTTTTCTCACAATTAAGTGCGCAAAGTTCAGTATTGCACCCTTTGCTTAAGTTTAGACTTTGCAAGTTTGATATGGAAAACAATAAGGGTGTCAAAATAAATAGTTTTTTCAGTGCACCGCAATGCAGATGTGGACAATTCAGTATCAGTTCAACACCTAGATCATCACCGGTTAATATGTTCTGACATCAATTATCTCATATGCACTATATTGCGTTAGTTTACTATGGCAAAGGAAGAGACTGCGAGTAATTAAAACACTCCAAACTACTTAAAAAGTAGACAACTGTGCTCAATTCATTGCGTGTGTGTTTGCTGGACAGTCTTTCACTGACACTGAAGTTACAGCAGAACCCAGGAGCCCCTATTTCACTGTTGAACAGAAAATGATAGTAAACTCCATCTCTCTCTCTCTCACTGTGGAACTTTGACCTGCCGGCGTGAGGTAATGTTTCCTCTTCTCTCGGCTGTTACAGCGCATGTCTGCATAGCGAGTTTTCTCCTCCACGTCTATCATGGATCAGCTGTGATCGCCGCTGCCATTTCACACACAAACGGTCACACACTAGCACACACACTCTTTCACTCATACACTCACACTTACTCTCACACACTAACACACACAGTCACTGACTCACTAAAGGCTGATTTACACTTGTGCGTCAAGCGCACGCATATGCTCCGGCACAGCCTGCCGGCGGACGCATAGCCCTCGCAAGTGACAAACATATTAATTCAACTTCAGAATTATGAATAGTTGTATTCTGATGTCGTCACTTTACTGTGAATTAACAACCAGGACAAATTTATAGTCTAAGTCCACCATTCCAAGTCTATACAAAATTTAGCATTTAACCAACAGTAGACCTACACATATATAATGTAAATCATATACAATGTTTACATTTTAACACCAATAAATGTTGCTTTATGAAATACAAATTTAATGACACTTGACAAATGTTCATTCTTAACTTATATATTGCCAACAGTGTCCACAGGTGGGATGTTTATATAACTTGACAAAATCTTAATTTTGAGCATAAATCATATAATATTTAAATAATTTTCAATTGTGAGTTCAAAATGTGACGTAACAGTTAAAGGGTTAATTGTTAGTTTATTTTCCTTCAAGTTTTTTAATCTGTTGAACAATCTGCCTTTTGTCCCAAACATTATGTAACACAAATTAACAGCAGTTTTATAATAGTTATATTGAGTAGTACCTAATTCATGAACATTTACAGGTTCAACAGGCAAGCACCAGTGCTGCTGTAGCTGATAGACAGTATGTAGAAAGTGGTTATGATGCACCCAGTGTTTTGTCGGTACAGGCATCTCACTGTCAGGGTGATGTTAGGTATGATCAGTTCTCAAGGAATCACCAGTGTACATGTGTATCACTAACATTCTTGGCCAACCACAGTGAGGGTGTTCAGTTCAAGATGCCTGATCTTGACAGAGTTTTAGAAGAAGGAGATGCATTGTATGTGAATGCTAAGATGCAGCTTATTGCTGAAAACAAATTCTATCATGATTATCTGGCTATGGAGGAAGTACCAATAAGACTCTCAACATTTAACCAGACAGTCCATGTGCAGAAGTCTAAATTGATGCTGGGACTTCTCAGAGCCAGAGGGAGGCCTGACATGGAAGAGTGGTATATGCCACTGGCTGAAAGACTGCAGTGTCTCACAGAAGATGTCAGTCACGCCCTGCTCCTTGTTTCTGTGGAGTGCATCTGTGTGTTCAGAGACGCATTTGGAAGATATGGATTCTTTGATCCACATTCAAGAACTGCAGAAGGCAAGCCTTGTCCTCCTGGATGTGGAACTGCTGTCATGTTTACTTTTACACACCTAAGTGACATGATTAAAAAAATATTTGAGGTCTTTGAAAATCATGGTGATGACAGCCCCTATGAACTAATGCCCGTGTCATTTGAACCAGAGCAACAGTCTGGCAAACTTCCTTCACCATCAGTTTGTGAACCTCTACCAGAGCCAACTTCTCTTCTTCCAAGTGAAAATTCTGGAGTCAAACATCTTGTTTCCGTGAGAGCAGAAGTCCAGCCTTTAACTGCAAAGAAAAATAAGCTAAGAAGAAGAAAAGAAATGCGAAAAACAATTCAGATGTTAGAAAAATGTGCGGGACCAATTTCATCTTGTGACTTGAAGAAACAGAAAAAAAGTGAATATGATAGAAATAGGTATGCCACCTATTTGGAGTATCAAACATGTAAGAAAAAACACCTTAAGGAAAAGTATAGTCAGGATCCTGACATCAAAAACAGGAAGAAACAATATATGGCCAGACGCTACAAAGAAGTTGAGATTGTTCAGACTGAAAAGAAAAAATACATGTCAAGAAGGTATAACATGAATCCAATTGTCCAGTCTAAGAAGAAAGAATACATGTTGAGGAGGTATTCCACCGATCCGCTTGTCCGTTCCAAGAAAAAAGAGTACATGTCAAGAAGGTACTCCACCGATCCGCTTATCCGTTCCAAGAAAAAAGAGTACATGTTGAGGAGGTACTCCACCGATTCTCTTTTTCAGTCCAAGATGAAAGAGTACATGGTGAGGAGGTACTCCACCGATTCGCGTTTCCAGTCCAACATGAAAGAGTACATGTTGAGGAGGTACTCCACCGATTTGCGTGTCCAGTCCAAGATGAAAGAGTACATGGTGAGGAGGTACTCCACCGATTTGCTTTTCCAGTCCAAGATGAAAGAGTACATGGTGAGGAGGTATCGGACTGATTCTGTCTTTCAGAAGAAAATGAAAGACTACATGGTGAGTCGTTATGCTAATGACCCAGACTTCAGAGCACGTCATATTCTACGATGCACCCTCCTGAAGACCCAGAAATGTTTCAGTGATGCCACTTACCGGGTTTTTCATCAGTTGCAATGTGCGCTAAGAATTAAAAAGAAATACAAGATGTATATCCGCTCCAGTCAGGAAACAGCCCAGCCTTTGGTCAGCAAGGTGATGGAAAGTGCAATTCATGCATTCCGATGTAAGATCCAGCAAGGTCCTACATATGTCTGCACAGTTTGTCACAGAGTCCTCTTTCCGGACCAGGTCAAGGCCTGTGATCAATCTAACTACGAAAAGACGTTCAGCTTTCATCATTTTGCTTGACAAGGAAATATGTTCATACTTGCGACAGTGCCTGTTCTGATGATTGTACCGTTCCAGAAGAGAGAAGACGGGAATGGATCTGCCACACATGTGACAGCCATCTGAAAAGAGGACACATGCCTTCGATTGCAGCAGCGAACAAGCTTGAACTGCCACCTATCCCTGCAGAATTGGCTGAGTTGAATGTACTGGAACGTCAGCTTATTGCCAAAATTTTGCCTTTCGCAAAAATAGTTGCACTGCCCAAAGGACAACAGAGAGCAGTTCACGGTGCTGTTGTGTGTGTGCCTTCGGAGGTGGAGAAGACTGTCAACTCTCTGCCAAGACCAAGAAGCGAGTCCCAGCTCCTACAGGTCAAGCTGAAGAGACACGTCAGTTTTAAAGGATACCAGCACTTCCATACTGTGAATATGCACAGTGTGCTTGCAGCTTTATCCAAGCTGAAGGAAGTACATTCAGAGTACAAGGATATCTCCATAACAGAACCTGGGGTATCTGAAGATCAGTTTGACGAAGACATCGATGCGACAGAGGATAACCAAGAAGTTGGCACTGCTGAGCAGGAGGAGCAACACGTCAGCGTGGAGGAAAAGGACGAACTTAGACCCGGTCTTACCTTGGACACGTGCATGCAGCCACCAGACATTGCACATGACATCTTGTCATATGGTGAAGGAATCTTCAGTATCGCACCTGCACAAGGAAAGAAGCCTGTCGGATTTTTTAAAATACCAAAACTGGAAGCCATGGCATTCCCTGTCCAGTTCCCCACAGGACAGAACACCATCGACGAGGCAAGACAGACGGCGGTTTCCCCTAGCAGGTACTTCAATGCCAGATTGTTTTGTGTTGATGCTCGATTTGCAAGAGATCAAAGCTACCTTTTCTTTGCACAATTTGTGACAGAAACGCAACTGGCAAGAAATAGCATGTCCATTCAGCTGCGAAAAGGTAAACCCGTTACCAGAGATGGTCGAAGAATCTCCAACAGGATGCTTCAGGATTCCAATGAGGTTGAGAGACTGGTTCATAACAGGGATGCCACACGATTCATGCAGCCCCTGAGAGGCTCTCCGGCCTATTGGGAGAAGACGTTGCGAGATCTCCAGGCCATGATTCGACAGCTGGGGACACCTACTTTTTTTTGTACATTCAGCGCAGCGGAAATGCGATGGCCTGAGATTGTAACAGTAATCAAAGCTCAACAAGGCGAAGAGATTGACTTTTCACAGCTTGACTGGGCGACGAAATGTGAAATCCTTCGGAGTAATCCTGTCACTGTCATGCGCATGTTTGAGAAGCGTGTAGATGCGTTAATGGCTCACCTGCTTTTGTCACCTGCGCAACCCATTGGTGAAGTGGAGGATTTCTTTTATAGAGTTGAGTTTCAGGCCAGAGGAAGTCCACATATTCATCTGCTTGCTTGGGTAAAGGATGCCCCGGATCCAGAGGAAGATAATGATGAGACAATATGTGACTTCGTCGACCGTTACATATCGTGCAAGCTTCCAGATCCCAACGTTGATCCTGAGCTTCATAAGATTGTGACGGAGGTTCAGCTTCACAGCAGAAACCACTCGAAGTCATGCAAGAAAGGCAAGGTGGTGTGTAGATTTGGATTTCCCAAACTACCGATGCCTAAGACCATTATCACTCATCCGATGCCAGAGCGTCCTGATGAGGAAGATGATGAACCTGCTGACCCAGCAGCAAAGAAGAAAGCAAGGCGAGATGCGGCTAAAAAAGCTATGAACGAAGCCAAGTCGAAACTCAAGCCTTTGTGGGATTTGCTGAATGATCCCAAATCCTCCTTTGACGATTTGTCAGACCTTCTGACCAAGTGTAATTTGTCCATGGACGATTACCTGAACTACGCTGAAGGACTCACGACTGGCAGTGCAGTTCTTTTGAAGCGCGGTCCAAAGGAGACTTGGGTGAATGGCTACAATCCCGATTTGCTCAGGGCGTGGAATGCGAACATGGATATTCAGTATATCCTTGACGCTTACAGCTGCCTCATGTATATGTTGTCCTACGTTTCAAAGCCGGAGCATGAAATGAGTGGCTTTCTTAAGAACGTGATCCAGAGTGTTCGTGAAGCCAACGTAAATGAAGAGGACGAAATGAAGCACATAATGCAAGCATATGCCAAGCACCGTCAAGTAAGTGCTCAGGAGTCCGTGGCGCGAACATGCAGCTTGCCGCTAAAGAAGTGTTCACGAAGTGTCGTGTTTGTTCCGACGGATGACGATGCCCTCAAGATGAGTCTGCCCATTAGTGTGCTGTTGAACAAAAATCCGGAATCGGAGGACGTCTGGATGTCAGGTTTAGTAGATAAATACAGAGCAAGACCTCTTAAGTCGGAGTTTGAAAATATGTGCCTTGCGGACTTTGCATCGAATTACCGTATCGTATATGGTCGGCAGATCAAAGGAAAAAATGTCCACCGACTGCTTCACGATATGGGCTTCATTCAGAAGAGGACTGTTGGTAAGCCTGCCGTTATCAGATTTGCTCGCTTTTCAGAGGAGAAGCAACCGGAAAAATTTTACGGAAGAATGGTGAAACTTTACGTTCCCCATCGCCACAATGAAGAGCTGAAACCTGAGGATTTTCCGACGTATCAGCTATTTTATAAAAGCGCATTTGTGGAACTTCCTGGACATCCTGGTCTCCGGTTCCCTGTCTGCGGCATAGTAAAGGCTCACCAGCAGAAATACGAAAAGCACGGCAAAGTCGTAGATAAAGCATTTGAACAGCTTCAGCAGGAAGGACCGTCTGAGAGTGCTTGGACCGCTTTTGCACCAGAAGTTGAAGTGGATCGCCTGGAGTGCATAGCTGAGGAAGAAGATGTCGGTCCAGAGGAAGACGACGAACATGATGATGTCCCCGAATTCCAGCCTCGTAATGAAGATGGCGACGGAGTTGCACCGCGCATAGAGGCGCCACAGATGAGCATCGAGTTTGTTAGGAAACTTTTTAGGAGTTTAAACGAGACACAGGCAGCCATATTTTACACCATTCGGCGGTGGTGTCAGAACCGCGTGTGGGGACTGAATCCAGAACAGTTTTTTTACTTCGTGTCAGGTGGTGCTGGATGTGGAAAGTCGCACGTAATCAAGTGCGTATACACTGAAGCAACAAAGATTCTACGACAACTTCCTCAGCTCCGGGAGGATGGGGATCTCTCCATGCCTACAGTGATTTTAAGCGCGTTCACTGGAACAGCAGCGTTTAACATTTCTGGAAAAACTCTGCATTCCATTCTAAAGCTGCCAAGGAATCTGAAGCCACCCTATCAAGGGCTTGGGAACGCTCTTGATGATGTACGAGCAGGATTACGTCACGTGGAAATCCTGATTATTGACGAAATCTCTATGATTTCAAAGGAGTTTTTTTCATACATCAACTGGAGGTTTCAACAGATCAGAGGCAGCAAGAAACCATTTGGAGGCATTTCTGTCATCGTGGTGGGGGACTTTTATCAATTACCGCCCCCGGGAAAAGCCAAGCCACTCTGCGTTTACGAAGACGATGTTCTGGACTTTTGGAAAGACTACTTCCAAATCGTAACCCTCACGGAGATCATGCGGCAGAAAGAGGACCTCACATTTGCCCAGCTTTTAAACAGACTAAGAGTGAAACGGAAGGCTGATGCTCTTGGAGAAGAAGATAGGGCTTTGCTATTGCAGGCTGTGAAGAATCCCCAAGACTGCCCACGGGATGCATTGCACATATTTGCAACCAACAAGGAAGTCCAGAGTCACAATAGCGAGACGGTAAATGCTCTTCATGCTGACGTCATAACCATTGATGCTGAAGATTACCGGAAAGACCCAAGAACAGGAGGGATGAAACGTCAGGCTAAACCTGTCATGGGTAAAAAAGACGACCTACTTGACACCATACAAGTTGCGGTGGGAGTCCGCATAATGGTGATTAGGAATCTGGACGTCGAAGATGGACTCGTCAATGGATGCTTTGGAAACATTGAAAACATTGTGACCAAAACAAGAGACGGAATTGCATTTGTGCACATGCTTGGGATTCAGCCTGACAATCCAAATGCTGGGCAGAAATACAGACGACGCCTGCAAGGTGAAGAGGACACCTTAGTCTATATCGAAAGATCAGAGGAACCTCTGAAGAAAGGAGTCCGTCGACAATTTCCAATCAAGTTAGCCTACGCCTGCACAGCTCACAAAGTTCAAGGCATGACCATGCAATCGGCTGTAGTGTCACTAAAGAGGATTTTTGAGTCAGGAATGGCCTACGTTGCCCTTAGTCGAACAACCTCACTTGGTGGGTTGTACATTCGGGACTATGACGAAAAGAAGATCTATGCTGATCCGGAAATCACAACCTCGTTGGAGAGGATGAAAATGGCAAGGCTTGAAGGTATCATGCCACTTTTGGATTGGAAGAAGGCCAACACCAATCTGGAAGAAAAGCTCATCGTTGTGCATCATAACACAGAGGGACTCCCATCACATATTGAGGACATCAAGCACCATCATGAGCTGCTTTTATGTGATATCTTTTGTGTTACGGAAACGCACCTCTCCGGATCATGCATCTCATCACAAGTCCAGTTGGAAGGCTATAAGATTTTTTCAAGGAATAGACACGTGTCTTACTCAACCCTTCCAGAAATGGCGAAGAAGGACTGTGGTGGAGTTGCAATTTATTGCAAAGAAGACATTCAGGCGGAATCTCGACAGTTTATACACAACGTCACCGACCTGGAGTTTGTCGTCATCAAAGTCGAAGCACCAGTGACTGCAACGATTGCTGCTGTGTACAGGCCACCAGACTATAGTCTGGAAAAATTTTTGCCGAACATTAGGGGCCTGCTTGATTATTTGGAAATGATGAAGGAGAATCCCATAATTGTCTGTGGAGACTTCAACGAAGACCACCTCTCGTCTGGAAGAAAGGCCATTCTGGAGTTGTTCAAATCGCTAGGATACCAACAACTCATCACCATGGCAACCACAGAGAAACGGACACTGTTGGATCATATTTACGTTTCTCATCCAGACTTGTGTGTGCAGTCAGGTGTTTTACACACCTACTATAGCTACCACAATCCGGTGTATTGTGTTTTGTGCAAATAAGTTCTTTGTGGTACACTAGTTGTTTGGTTGGCATTGTTATGGGGACTTGTTATTGGTTCGCATTGTTATGTTGGTTAGCATTGTTATGGGCATGCATTATTGTTGCCAGTGGGAAGTCGGGAGACCGAAGCCATGAAGATGCGGGATAAACGTGTGTGTACGGTCGCGTGAAGTCGGTGTGCCATACTGAACCGGGAGACGGAAGACATGGATATGCAGAATTAACAGCATTCTTGTCTTCTACCTGGTGATGTGTGTGTACGGTCGTGTGTTGTCAGTATGTCGTACAGAATCGGGGGCACTAAGTATGTATTAACGCTGCCAGTGGGGCTCGGCAGCCTTTAGCAGCTTATGTAGCCTTAGCCTGAGGTGGTTCATGTGTGACATGGTATGGAGGTTTTGTGCCAGTAGGGCAATTGTCAACTTATTGATAGAAGAGAGTAGAGTAGAGTAGGGTCAGCAGCAGTACGAGACGTCAGGAGGACATTGTGGCATCTTCAAAGTGTACACAGGGCAGTGACAGCAGCAACAGTTGGTGAGTAATACACAAATTTTGTATTTGTGTTTGACATTTTGTACTTAATGTATGACTTGCATTTTCTGTTATATTATTAATGTGTTACAGGAACAGCTTTAACACAACAGCAGTGTTTTGAAAATGGACAGAATTCTTTGAGGTTTAATCTAAAGCTAAGTATTTAATTATTTCGTTTCAGTTGTTTGTACTGCCTTATAATATAGCCACATTTTCAGCAGAATGTTAAATCTTAATCTCATTCAAGTGTTGTTTTTTATGTTTTTACCACCAGGTAAATAGAATTGAGATAACCCAAGAAGATGTGCTGACTGAGAAAACCAATGTCCTGCAGTATGGTTGAGGAAGACATAAGGCATCCGCCTAACTATATATTGGTAAGCATGCTGTTAGGATCATGTAATTTAATTTTAATGTAGTCTATGTGCGCGTGTGTGTGTGTGTGTGTGTTCTAATATGCATTACAATTCTAAAAAAAATGAGTTGTGATGTTACAAAAGATTATATTTTTAATATTGTTTAAGCTTTCTCTAAAAGGACATTTATTTTAATATTTCCACAAATTAGGCATTATTAAAGGGGCTGTTCACCTAAAATTTAAATTTGTCATTTATTGATTTTCCACTTGTTCCAAATGTGTCTGAGTTGCTTGCTTCTTGAACTCAAAATACTTAAAAATAAAAAAACACAGCTATTGACTTTCTTTGTATTTTTTGCATCCACTTTGAATGTTACTGTTTTTTTAACTGGTGCTTGTGTATATAGTGTTCTTATTATTGATTCAATAATCTCATGGTTACAGGAGAAGACCAGGTGTATGGCATTGCACACCACGGCATTGCAGAATGATGGACCAGAGGAATACTCTAATACAGAGGTATACTTTATTAGTACTTCTAGGAAAGTCTTATGGTTCAGTGCTTCTTGTCATTGCTTGTGCTTGGTCTTTAAGGAAGTATGGACTTTGTAAACCTTAGATTTCAAAGTAAATCGTGATTCTTATTTATTTATTTTTGTTCCTGGAGTATCCAAACAATCAAAATGTATTTCTTTTTACTAATGATTTTGTCACATCTGTTTTGCCTCCTCTTCCTCAGGATATCCAGCCTGTGCATGCCAGATCCAGAGGCCAGATGGTGGAAGACAATTTCCTGCAACATTTAGATAATTTACATACTTTAGTAGTTTACATTAGTTTAAAAATGTTTTTAGCTTATGCATTTAATAAATGTTATGTAACGTGCCATGCCCAAGGAAGATGGGTTCCCCTTGCTGAGTCCGGTCTTTCCAAGGTTTGTCTCCAAACTTTTTGGAGTTTTTTTCCTTGCCACAGTCGCCAATGGCTTGCTCACAGGGGGTGTTGTGCCAAGTCCTGTCTTCCCCTCGGGTCCTTTTGCTTGAAACGTAATTAATAAAAAAGGAGCTTAACAAGTAATTTAAACAAGTAAAATAGGCTTAAAGGTACAAAATAAAGCTTAGTCAATCATATCACAATTTAGGATATTTATATACAGCTTGGGTTTGAATATATTTGCCATTAGTAAATACTATTGAGTAAAATGTCTGCACCACAAGTGTTATAAATCAATAATTTTACTTTTTTTCTCCGATGAGAGCCGGCAAAATATTTTCATAAAAGGACAGTAGGTCAGGTAAAAATTGATAATCATTAAGTATGGCCAAAGTACATTTTTACTTAAGTTTTTTCACAAAGTAAAAAAAAAAAGACTAAAACCCCCTTAGCATTTAGATCAGTTTTTCAGGGCACATTGCTTTAAAAAAGTATTTTACTGTGTACAGCTGGCACGGTCTTTATTAAATAAACATTCCCAACACCATTTTATAGCAAATAATCATTACATTTTATTAGCATTATTTAAACTATGTTTATTAGAGTGGTTGAACTGCAGAATTATTTATAAATTTTACTCTGCCACTGTAAACAGTATGTGATAGTGCACTGAATGTGGTTTTAAATTAAATTAAAATGAACTGTTTAAATACAAATATATAAAATGACAATTTACAATGATGGGTTTAAGAAAAACATCCATTTTGTAATTAAACAACTATAAGGTTAACTTTATTATTGCTCTATTGCTTAATTTATTATTCTAACATTTTAGTAGGTGTGACTGGGATCTGACTGGTGGGCAGGATTTGGCACAACAGGCCTTTTTCTTAATCAATTTAATAAACAATTTGGTTTGATTGGCACAGTCAGCTTGTTTGTCTTTATTGAATGTGTGTCAATGCTATATCACTATTGACTTAAGAAGCAGGTATTCAGTACTACACACGCTAATTACATATGTTAGATTAAGCACAGTATACTTAAATGTGCAAATGTGATGGTCTTCAATTACATCGGTGTGTATGCAGTAGCTCAATTGTGAAATATATAATTTTAAAACAAATTCAAAACATTTACACAGCAGTTATTATTCTCTATTGGATAAGTATTTAAGGTAAATTAGAATAGAGACTATTTAAGCACAAATGGTTTAACCTGCAAGACATCACTGGCAGCTGCTGGTTATTGTTGTTCATTAATCACTGCATGCTAAAATTTACACGAGTCATACACCAATACATGATTTATGTTGATAAATTTAATGATTTCAGTTTTAATTGAGTTATTTACATCATGCAACTTTCAAAAGCAGATTTTCATCTACACACTTGAATGAGTCCATGACACTGGAAGTTTTTTGGTCACTCAAATTTCTTTCACAGCTTGTCCTGCATTTTCTGATGATGCTGTTCCACGATGCTGTCCTGTGTTGTCATAAATCCCTAAAAAACATTTCTGCACATGAAACAAGAATTTAATAAACAAATTATTTGCTATCTGTTTTTTCATGTAATCTGAGATATATTCTTAATAGATGTTTATATGAGAAATGGTAAGAACAGTAAGTGTTACAGTGTTCTGGTTTTGAAAAAGCTTTACAATTTTCCAATTCTGCATTAAAATGTTAACGTATGCTGTAAGCATTAAGGTTTTAGGTGATGGTATATCATTTACACCAATGTTATTCTCTATTATAAAAGTATATAAAGCTAAATTAGAATACAGATTATTTAAGAAGAAGTGGTTTATGCTGCAAGAAATCACTGGCAGCTAATGGTTATTGTAGTACATTAATCACTGCATACAAAACTTCACACAAGTAACATTTGATTTATTTAGACAATTTTTATGATTTCAGCTACAATTTATTTACATCATGCAACTGTGTTTCAAAAGCAGATTTCGATTTACTAATTGCGTTTTAACTTAATTTTACACTTGGATAAGTCCATGAACTCATAGGTGTGTCTTAGGGTGTTTTTTTATTAATAAATATGTGATAATATATATATCACATAATCTGTGTCAACTATAAATGTATAGAGAAAGAGAGATGTCCGTGTTTGGCAACCATATACAATATTCTACACAACCAGAAAATGGTTATGTAAAATGAAGGTGGGTTTTGTTTGGTGGCATTTTGTGCACGCAAGCTACACTGAGAAGCATATATTGGCTAAAAAAAACACCACGCAGACACTGTTATAATAGTGCATTAAACTTTAATTTCAGAAATGAAGATGCCTGAATTCAGAGAGGAACTTTGTATGAAAGAAAGTAAGGGAGAAAAAAATTTTTTTATATATATATATATATATATATATATATAAAACTTCGTTAATTTATTAGATGGAGAAACGTCAGTTTTACATTTAAAAGGAAACAATGCATCCATTAGGAGTTGTTCTGCTCTACCATTGGGTGTGTGACTGAATATCCGTTTCTGATTGGCTGAGCCGCTGCAAAGAGTTGGTCACAAGTTCGAATTGAATCATTTCTTGGATTCTACACTTCAGGTGAGTTGGCTTGTATAACGTTAGCGTTGTTGAACTGTTTAATCTCGAAATATGAGAAAATGCTGTGGAGCATTGTCACTTGTATATACGTTGGCCATTTTTATATATTTTATAAAATATATATATTGAATAATTTCGTATGAACAATCGAGCCTTTTCATCTTCGCGAAGATAAAGTCTACATCGGATACGCGGCCGGCCGGAGATGCGATATACACATTAAAATAGCACCATTTTTTATGACCCTGTATAACAATAATTAATATTTTTACAGTACTATGACTGTTGGGCTGGGGGTAGACGTTAAAATGTACAATTTATTGGGTAAGTTAATTTAATAGATAGCATAAGTAATACTCAGTACATCTACTGGTTTTATGTTACTGTGACGGGTGGGTTTAGGATTGGGGTGGGGATAGACGTTAATAAAATACAATAAATGGGAAATTTAATAAATAATATAAATCAGGGGTGCTCAACTCTAATCCTGGCGATCGAACTTCCAGCAGTTTTCAGTTGCAGCCCTTATCAAACACAGCTGCCTGTAATTATCAAGTGCTCCTCACGTTTTAATTAATTGGTTCAGGTGTGTTTGATCAGGGTTGGAGCTGAAATCAGCTGGAAGGTCGATCGGCAGGAATAGGGTTGAGCACCCCTGATATAAATAATTCTCGTTAACTTCCGTCCGCATCCATATCCGATCTCCCTGCTGAAAAAAACAGCATATGCTGGTTTTGCTGGTCTTAATGCTGGTCAGGACCAGCCCTAAGACCAGCATCAAGACCAGCACTGAAACATACCTTACCAACATATGCTGTTTTTTTAAGCAGGGAGCAAGCTAGCTCACTTCCTATACATTCATAAAAACAAATTCAGTATTTCAGTAAATCTATTCTAGAACAAGCGGCATATTTCCTACTGTTTCATTAAACATGTTTTCACTTAAGTGCAAAAAAACTAACCCTGTTAAATTTCTCAAATTTAGCTGTATGTTTGACATGCTCGCAAATAGCCAAAGATGTGTTTGTGTCTGGAGAAAATAACACAGATGCTTTTTTTGGGGTTTTTTCCCTCACATTTTTACTTTAAAAAAACTTGACCTTGAAGATTATGCTATATTAATATAAAATTATAAACAAAATAGTTATAACATTAGGCAAAGTAAACTGCATTATTTGTTTTATTTATTTCTAGTCCATATTCATTACAAAACAATTTTTTATCCATGTCTCCTTTTTTTTATCCATTGGCCACTCGTTCTGTGTAAAAAAAAAATGTAGTATTTTTTTGTAGGTTGTTGTTTTTACCTAATATTAACTTGCATGAGTTGACAAGTGGGTTTTTATGCATGGCATCTGTGTTTCTGTTTTAGAAATACTTGGTGTTGGCAAAGATGACATCCAACGCACATTCAACCCAAGCCAAAAGTAAGTATGAATAACATAAAAATATGTTGGTTTCATTTTCCTATGTGCTGCTGATATAACAGACTCTGCAGATGCCTAAGTTGTTGCCTTGGTAACAATGGAGTGTCATATGGACGTGGTGACATCATGTACAGGCATACTCTTATCAGTTCAGTTCACTGGTACTGCAGTTCTGTGCGGTAACAGGGTCACGTGGAAACACATCTGTAACTATACCTGAGTGTTCGGCACAATGGTGGAAAAGCAGATAATGTTCAATTGCAGTTTTTGATCCAAGAGTTATATAAACAGTAGTGTTATCAAGAGTATTCATTCTGTCTGAAAATACAACGTTATTGACTGATTAAAAACAGAGAAACAAATAGAAAAGCTGTTAGGAGTAAATGATAACAATTTATTTTTTTTAACTGTCCTTATAAACTTACAGTAAACCGTAAATATAAAACAGAACCAAAGGTAAAAAAAGTTTTATTGAAAACTGACATTATTCTTTTTCAATCAACAGGACCCACTGTGTTTGTGATCGGTGACAGTTACATTCGCCGTGGGGAAGAGCGGGCAAGGGCGACTGTCGGGACCAACCTTGGTCTCGACGCCCATATCAGGTGGTTTGGTTGTGGAGGCTTGGTCTGGAGAAACCTTGTCTCTTTCTTTCGCCGCTGCCTTGGAGGAAGAGCTGTGCCAGATGTCCTGCTTATTCACTGTGGCGGAAATGACCTTGGTAACATCAAGAGTGTTATACTTGCCGCAGTGATGAAGCAGGACTTGCAAGACCTCCATAGGCAGTTCCCTCAGATGAAGATCATCTTCTCTGGCATCACCCAGCGATGCCTGTGGAGGTTTGCTGATAATCTGAAGAAGGTTGACAGGGCGCGGCGCTTTGTCAACCATGTGATGGCTAATGTTATGGTGTCTGTTGGTGGTGCCATTGTCCATCACCCAGAGATAAAACATAAAGGTCCTGGCCATTTTCTACGTGATGGAGTTCATTTGACCCCTTTGGGCAATGACATATTTTTAAACAACCTTGCCCTGTGTCTGAAAAATCAAATCCAGTAGGGTGATGCTGGATTTGGAGTTTCCACCAAGTTTTGGGATGAAAAATGGCCAAGATTTTTTTTGTTTTTTTGATATGTGATGAACAATGTGTGTTTGTTTTGTTGTTTGTTTGTTTGGTGTTGTTCTTTTACCTAGCCATCACACTTCAGACAGATCTGTCACAGCTTTTTCTCCCTCTTCTACCTTTTCTCCTTCTCTTCTCCAGACTCTATGCTTCCTCAGCCAATCCACCTGATAAACTTCTTTTTTGGTAACACTTTACAATACGGGCCACATAATTAATGTTAGTTAATGTATTTACAAACATGAACTAATATTTGTATAATTAATTCATTATTTGTTCATGTTAGTAAAAACATTAACTAACATTAACTCCTGTATTTTAAAGTGTTACGTTTATTTTTCCCCACGGTGAATGTAGCTGTTATGATCACCAGCTGCGGCATGCACAACCTCTACTAGATGGCACTCTATTCCACATCTGGATTACATTTCCCATAAAGCTTTGCACCTCCACAGATGACACGCTTTACCAGGATGATTTCCTTGATTGCTGTTTCACCTGCTTTCTGTCATCTGGACTATTTAAGACTCACACATCAGAAACTGCATAAGGATAGTCCAATTTGTTGGAATCATTCATTTCAGCCAGAAATGATTCAGGATTTATATATTGATGATAGTTTGGCATCCTGTCACCAGCTTTAGCAGACACACCACTTACCAGCTTCGGACTTTTTTCATTATCTACATATAAGACATTTTTGAGAAAATAGATTTTGCACTGTGTGCAGAAACCTGCACATGCTGAATTGGACAGGGTGGCAGATATTAAGCTTTTTGAGAAGGGATCTGTGTCTTCTTGAGGATATAATACTTTTCTGAACGCAACATCCTTAGAGGCATTTAAAATTTCCTGGAAGGATTTGGAAGATATGAAGTTCCTACATGATCATGTATTTTTTCATTTATTCATTTTCTTTTCGGCGTAGTCCCTTTATTAATCTGGGGTCACCACAGCTGAATGAACCGCCCACTTATCCCATCACTGGGAAACATCCATACACTCTTATTCACACACATACACTATGAACAATTTAGCGTACCCAATTCACTTATAGCGCATCTTTGAACTTCTGGGGAAAACCAGAGCACCCGGAGGAAACACACGCCAACACGTATAATTGTTTTCTTGTTTTATATTATCAGGTTTTTGAATTTCAGACTGTTTCATGATTCATATTCGTTTAATGTCTGCCTGGATTTTGTATTACTTTGTGGCAGTGCTGTTTGCTCCTGATTTTGACCCTGCCTGATAGAGCTGCACAATACATAGTTTCAGCATCATTATTGCAATGTGATCATTCACAATAGTCACATCGCAGGATATGCAGTGTTGAGTTTGTATTATAATATATAATTTGCATGTGTTTTTGAGACTTGTGAGTGTATAACGATTTTAAAAGCATTCTGGAATATGAGTTTGTACAATTTTAAAAATTTTATGGCAATTAATTTTACTGAATTATTTTTATTATTACCTGAGACTCAGAAAACACTGTTCATTTTAATTTAATCTTTTTTTGCATTTATCAATGCTTGTAGATTGTTTCTTGGATTTTACACAGATGGATTCCCACTACAAAATCATCTCAATCAATCTAAACTTGTTTTTTTTTTAAATAGAGATATTCAAGTCATCTGGTGAAATTTTATTCACATTGCAATATATAATTAATAACAAAATATGTTAGATTTTCCTAGTGCTTGTTTGACACTACTTGGTTCATTAACTGCATTTGAATTCTCACTTATGTCATCCCTAAATTATCATGATTTTGTTTTGGAGTTGATTTTGTAAAAAAATAAAAAACATTTTTATCCTGAATCTTCTTACAATTCTTAGCACTCCATAGCTTTTGCCCAGTACAGTGGTGCATTTTACCCCATTGATTTGCCACGCAAACCCCACTCACATTTTCTTTAGGAAATGTACAATTCTAGTTAGTGGGGTTTGCCTTAAGGCAAATTCCACTATTGTTATTCTCATTACTTATTATTAGTGGGGTTTGCCTTAAGGCAAATTCCACTATTGTTATTCTCCATACTTATTATTTATAATTATTATTCTTCTTCCACTTTTTTTTCGGCGCGTAACTTGCCCCGCAGCTTTCGTCCCGACCCTTGAAAGTGGGGTCAAATCGTGCGGCTTTATCGGGAATGGTGTGCTATGACTTTTATAAGGGGTGGGGGGTTTTTTGGCCCGCAGGGGCCAAAAACCCCCCCAAAAATCCTATTGACGTTAACATTGAGCCAACGTTTGACGCAGTATAGCGCCAAGTGTGAATTTCGTAGAAACTTGGGATTCAGACAGCTGGAGGGGTTGCAGCCTGAGTAAGAACATACCCCGCAAGGGGGTATAAGTTGTACCCCTGGGGTGCTAGGACGTCCCAAAGTGGTCCCATTGACTTTACATTGGTCCCATTGACTCCCATTCATTTTCTAGCACCCCGCTCCCCTCACAAAACTCCCCGCATTGCGGAGCCAACTGGGAATTTCGTAGAGACATGGGATTTACCACATCTCGAAAGGGTTGCAGCCTGAGTCAGAACATACCCCAAAAGGGGGTAAATGTTGTACCCCTGGGGGGCTAGGGGGTCCCAAATCTCCCATTGACTTAACATGGAGCCGAATTTTGACGCATCACTGCGCCGAGTGTGAATTTCATAGAAATATGGGATTCACCACATCTGTAGGGGGTTGCAGCCTAAGTGGGAACATACCCCGAAAGAGGGTATAAGTTGTACCCCTGGGGTGCTAGGACGTCCCAAAGTGGTCCCCATTGACTTAACATTGCCATTGACTCCCATTCATTACATTGACTCCCATTATAAATGTCACATGTCAATCACATTACATAGCAGTGTCATACAGACTTGGGGGTGGGCTTATTTGACTCAGGCAACCAACCAGCATCTCAATATGATAATGAAGCTCTCAAGCCACGCCCCCCAAACCATTTAAAGACCCTTAATAACTGCCTCATTGACTTAACATGGGGTGGGACGTCCCATTGCTGATCCCATTGACTTCCATTATAAATGTCCCACATCAATAACATTACATAGGAGTGTCATAGAGACATGGGGGTGGGCTCATTTGACTCAGGCAACCAATGAGCATCTCAATATGATAATGAAGCTCACAAGCCACGCCCCCAAACTGATCCCATAGACTGCCATTATAACTGGCCTACATGCATATCTTTGCATAGCAGTGTCCTATTGACTTGGGGGTTGGCTCATTTGACTCAGACAACCAATGAGCATCTCAATATGATAATGAAGCTCACAAGCCACGCCCCCAAACTGATCCCATAGACTGCCATTATAACTGGCCTAGATGCATATCTTTGCATAGCAGTGTCCTATTGACTTGGGGGTTGGCTCATTTGACTTAGACAACCAATCAACATCTCAATATGATAATTAAGCTCACAAGCCACGCCCCCAAACGGGTCCCATAGACTGCCATTACAATAGGCTTTGATGCATATCTTTGCATAGCAGTGTCCTATTGACTTGGGGGTTGGCTCATTTGACTCAGTCAACCAATGAGCATTTCATTATGATAATGAAGCTCACAAGCCACGCCCCCAAACTGATCCCATAGATTGCCATTATAACTGGTCTACATGCATATCTTTGCACAGCAGTGTCCTATTGACTTGGGGGTTGGCTCATTTGACTCAGACAACCAATGAGCATCTCAATATGATAATGAAGCTCACAAGCCACGCCCCCAAACTGATTCCATAGACTTCCATTATAATAGGCTTTGATGCATATCTTTGCATAGCAGTGTCCTATTGACTTGGGGGTTGGCTCATTTGACTTAGGCAACCAACCACACCCAACTTCACTCTGTAACCACGCCCATGGCAACAAAACAGAGTACCCTAGCAACCATTTATCAACAGCTATATCTCAGCATCAGAACATCGTAGAGACATGGGGATTGGCTCGTTTGGCTCATGCTAGCAAACGGAACTTCCTGTATGCTACACATGCTAGCAGTGACTAGCTACATGCTAATATTGACTAGCCAAGTGCTGTAACTTGCTAGAAATGCTTACTAAGTATAAACAAATGACCAAGCATGTATGTGAGGCTTGCCTAGTAACAACCTAGGGTACCCTAGCAACTGCCTAGCAACCACCCAAATTACCCTAGCAACCGCCTAGCAACCACCTAGCAACCGCCTAGCAACGGCCTAGTAATGCCTCAGTAAGTGCCTAGCGACCACTCAGGACACCCTAGCAACAGCCCTAGCAACGCCTTAGCAACCACTCAGAATACCCTAGCAACCACCTAGCAACACCTTAGCAACCACCTAGCAACCACTTAGGACACCCTAGCAACACCTTAGCAACCACCTAGCAACCACTCAGGACACCCTAGCAACCGCCTAGCAACACCTTAGCAACCGCCTAGCAACCACTCAGAACACCCTAGCAACCACCTAGCAACGCCTTAGCAACCACTTAGGACACCCTAGCAACCGCCTAGCAACACCTTAGCAACCACCTAGCAACCACTCAGAACACCCTAGCAACCGCCTAGCAACACCTTAGCAACCACTTAGGACACCCTAGCAACCACCTAGCAACACCTTAGCAACCACCTAGCAACCACTCAGAACACCCTAGCAACCGCCTAGCAACACCTTAGCAACCACCTAGCAACCGCTTAGGACACCATAGCAACCGCCTAGCAACACCTTAGCAACCACCTAGCAACCACTTAGAACACCCTAGCAACCGCCTAGCAACACCTTAGCAACCACCTAGCAACCACTTGGGACACCCTAGCAACCACCTAGCAACACCTTAGTAACCACCTAGCAACCACTCAGGACCACCCTAGCAACCGCCTAACAACACCTTAGCAACCACCTGGCAACCACTTAGGACACCCTAGCAACCACCTAGCAACACCTTAGCATCCACCTAGCAACCACTCAGAACACCATAGCAACCACCTAGCAACACCATAAATTTAAAATTGGCACAAAATGGCTGACATTGGCACAAAATGGCTGACATCCAAAAATCCCCATAGACTTAACATTGGCACAAAATGGCTGACATTGGCACAAAATGGCTGACATCCAAAAATCCCCATAGGCTTAACATGGGCACAAAATGGCTGACATTATTATCTAGATTAGAGAGTCGTAGAGGCTTGGGGGTGGGCTCGTTTTACTCGGCCTGTCAAGTCGGTATTAAGTAGTGATATAGCAAATTTGTAGACACTCACTAGCAACCACTTTTAGGCCCCTAACAACCACATAACAACATAAACAAGCCATATTTCAGCACAGGAATATCATAGAAAGACAGGGTTTGGCCTCTATTGATGCAGGCTGATAAAATTGTTTTGTTTTTCAGCTAATTAAAACTGGCGTTGCCACAGCATAGCAACCATTTAGAATACCCTAGCAACTGCATAAACACATGAATTTAGCCATTTCTTAGCACTCCATTGCTTTTGCCCAGTTCAGTGATTCATTTTACCCCATCGATTTGCCACGCAAACCCCACTCACATTTTCTTTAGGAAATGTACAATTCTAGTTATTATTATTATTTATAATTATTCTTCTTCCACTTTTTTTCGGCGGCTTAACTTGCCCTCGCAGTTTTCGTCCCAGACACCTTGAAAGTGGGGTCAAATCGTCCGGATTTATCGGGAATGGTGTGCTATGGACTTTTACAGGGGATGGGGGGTTTTTTGGCCCCGCAGGGGCCAAAAAACCCCCCCACCAAAATCCTATGACTTAACATTGAAGCCCCACTTTGACGCATATAGCGGGCGTAAGTGTGATTTTCGTAGAAATTTTGGGATTCACAACAGCTGGGAGATTATAGTCTGTTTAAAGACATACCCACAAAGGGTGAATGTTGCACCCCTCGGCCTCTAGGACGTCCCAAAGTTTCGTATTGACTTAACATTGCCCATTGACTCCCATTCATTTCCTAGAAGCCCATACCCCCACACATACACACATACACGCATTGCTAAGCACTGTAATACACACTAGGGGGTTGGCTTATTTGACTCATGCAACCAATCAGCGTCTCAATATGATAATGAAACTCAAGCCACACCCCCCAAACCATGTAAGACCCCTAATTGACTTAACATTGGGGTGGGACGTCCCATTAAAATACATTGATCCCATTGATCCCATTGACTTCCATTATAAATGTCAACCATCAATAACATTACGTAGGAGTGTCATAGAGACTTGGGGGTGGACTCGTTTGACTTGGGCAACCAATCAGCTTCTCAATATGATAATGAAGCTCTCAGGCCACGCCCCCAAACCATTTAAACCCCCTTAGTAAGTGATCCTATTGACTCCCATTATAAATGTCACACATCCATAACATTACATAGCAGTGTCATATAGACATGGGGGTGGGCTCATTTGACTCAGGCAACCAATCAGCATCTCAATATGATAATGAAGCTCACAAGCCACGCCCCCAAACTGATCCCATAGACTGCCATTATAACTGGCCTACATGCATATCTTTGCATAGCAGTGTCCTATTGACTTGGGGGTTGGCTCATTTGACTCAGACAACCAATGAGCATCTCAATATGATAATGAAGCTCATAAGCCACGCCCCCAAATCGATTTCCATAGACTGCCATTATAATAGGCTTTCATGCATATCTTTGCATAGCAGTGTCATACAGACATGGGGGTTGGCTCATATGACTCAGACAACCAATGAGCATCTCAATATGATAATGAA